>CM039506.1:29769215-30351715 GCA_022432975.1 Begonia masoniana | reverse complement strand
TCCTCAGACAGTCGGACGTCGGCACTCGGATGTCAGAACTCAGCACTCGGCAGTGGGCTTGGCAGAAATCAGAATGACGATGAGCAGAAATCAGAAGGACAGCAGAGCCGGGCCGGAATCCGGATGAGTCGGTGATTGGCCATCGATTTTCGCTGCCCCGTTCCACGGTCCGTAGATTTTCGCTCGCCGTCCCCTTTCGGCTTTCTCTGTCAATCTCTCGATCTCTCCCTTTCCAGGCTCCACTCTCCAGGCTTCCACTCCAGCCTTCCAGTTCCAGGCAACGGTCATATGTAAAAATAAAAAAAAAAAAAAAAAAAAAAAAAAAAAAAAAAAAAAAAAAAAAAAAAAAAAAAAAAAAAAAAAAAAAAAAAAAAAAAAAAAAAAAAAAAAAAAAAAAAAAAAAAAAAAAAAAAAAAAAAAAAAAAAAAAAAAAAAAAAAAAAAAAAAAAAAAAAAAAAAAAAAAAAAAAAAAAAAAAAAAAAAAAAAAAAAAAAAAAAAAAAAAAAAAAAAAAAAAAAAAAAAAAAAAAAAAAAAAAAAAAAAAAAAAAAAAAAAAAAAAAAAAAAAAAAAAAAAAAAAAAAAAAAAAAAAAAAAAAAAAAAAAAAAAAAAAAAAAAAAAAAAAAAAAAAAAAAAAAAAAAAAAAAAAAAAAAAAAAAAAAAAAAAAAAAAAAAAAAAAAAAAAAAAAAAAAAAAAAAAAAAAAAAAAAAAAAAAAAAAAAAAAAAAAAAAAAAAAAAAAAAAAAAAAAAAAAAAAAAAAAAAAAAAAAAAAAAAAAAAAAAAAAAAAAAAAAAAAAAAAAAAAAAAAAAAAAAAAAAAAAAAAAAAAAAAAAAAAAAAAAAAAAAAAAAAAAAAAAAAAAAAAAAAAAAAAAAAAAAAAAAAAAAAAAAAAAAAAAAAAAAAAAAAAAAAAAAAAAAAAAAAAAAAAAAAAAAAAAAAAAAAAAAAAAAAAAAAAAAAAAAAAAAAAAAAAAAAAAAAAAAAAAAAAAAAAAAAAAAAAAAAAAAAAAAAAAAAAAAAAAAAAAAAAAAAAAAAAAAAAAAAAAAAAAAAAAAAAAAAAAAAAAAAAAAAAAAAAAAAAAAAAAAAAAAAAAAAAAAAAAAAAAAAAAAAAAAAAAAAAAAAAAAAAAAAAAAAAAAAAAAAAAAAAAAAAAAAAAAAAAAAAAAAAAAAAAAAAAAAAAAAAAAAAAAAAAAAAAAAAAAAAAAAAAAAAAAAAAAAAAAAAAAAAAAAAAAAAAAAAAAAAAAAAAAAAAAAAAAAAAAAAAAAAAAAAAAAAAAAAAAAAAAAAAAAAAAAAAAAAAAAAAAAAAAAAAAAAAAAAAAAAAAAAAAAAAAAAAAAAAAAAAAAAAAAAAAAAAAAAAAAAAAAAAAAAAAAAAAAAAAAAAAAAAAAAAAAAAAAAAAAAAAAAAAAAAAAAAAAAAAAAAAAAAAAAAAAAAAAAAAAAAAAAAAAAAAAAAAAAAAAAAAAAAAAAAAAAAAAAAAAAAAAAAAAAAAAAAAAAAAAAAAAAAAAAAAAAAAAAAAAAAAAAAAAAAAAAAAAAAAAAAAAAAAAAAAAAAAAAAAAAAAAAAAAAAAAAAAAAAAAAAAAAAAAAAAAAAAAAAAAAAAAAAAAAAAAAAAAAAAAAAAAAAAAAAAAAAAAAAAAAAAAAAAAAAAAAAAAAAAAAAAAAAAAAAAAAAAAAAAAAAAAAAAAAAAAAAAAAAAAAAAAAAAAAAAAAAAAAAAAAAAAAAAAAAAAAAAAAAAAAAAAAAAAAAAAAAAAAAAAAAAAAAAAAAAAAAAAAAAAAAAAAAAAAAAAAAAAAAAAAAAAAAAAAAAAAAAAAAAAAAAAAAAAAAAAAAAAAAAAAAAAAAAAAAAAAAAAAAAAAAAAAAAAAAAAAAAAAAAAAAAAAAAAAAAAAAAAAAAAAAAAAAAAAAAAAAAAAAAAAAAAAAAAAAAAAAAAAAAAAAAAAAAAAAAAAAAAAAAAAAAAAAAAAAAAAAAAAAAAAAAAAAAAAAAAAAAAAAAAAAAAAAAAAAAAAAAAAAAAAAAAAAAAAAAAAAAAAAAAAAAAAAAAAAAAAAAAAAAAAAAAAAAAAAAAAAAAAAAAAAAAAAAAAAAAAAAAAAAAAAAAAAAAAAAAAAAAAAAAAAAAAAAAAAAAAAAAAAAAAAAAAAAAAAAAAAAAAAAAAAAAAAAAAAAAAAAAAAAAAAAAAAAAAAAAAAAAAAAAAAAAAAAAAAAAAAAAAAAAAAAAAAAAAAAAAAAAAAAAAAAAAAAAAAAAAAAAAAAAAAAAAAAAAAAAAAAAAAAAAAAAAAAAAAAAAAAAAAAAAAAAAAAAAAAAAAAAAAAAAAAAAAAAAAAAAAAAAAGAAACAAAACGTCTGAAGTATGGAAACATTTTACAATGAAAGAAATTAAAATTGGTGGAAAAGTAGAATCTAGAGGTCAATGCAACTATTGTATTAAAAATTATTCATATATTTATGGTAGTTCAACTAGCACACTCCTTAGGCATTATCAAAAATGTCACTTAAACGAGCAAGTTAGAGACCCTACACAAAGATTGTTGAATGCTAGTGGTAGTGGCACTTTTTTATATTCACAAAATAAAATGAGAGAAGGAATAGCAAAACTTGTATCACAATGTGAGTTGCCTTTATCATTCACCGATAGTGATGAATTTGAAAATTTTATGAAAGAGTATGCTACTCCTAATTTTAAACGTGTGCCTAGAAGTACAACTAGAAATGATATTATTAAAATGTTTAATAATATGAAAAATGAACTAATTTCATTTTTTTCAAGCGCTCCTTCAATGTCTATTTGTATCACCTCTGATTTATGGAGTGCACGTAATTCTATAGGCTATATCGTTGTAACTTCTCATTTTATTGATAACTCTTGGCAATTAAACAAAAGAATTTTAGGATTTCGTAATTGTGAATATCCTCACACTGGTATTACTATTTATAAATATATTGTAACGATATTGCAAGAATATTCTATTCGAGAAAGAATATTTAGCCTAACACTTGATAATGCTAGTGCTAACGATGCTGCTGTTTATCATTTTAAAAATTATTTTCAATTAGATCCTACTCGCGATTCTCTTTTCCACATGAGATGTGTTTGTCATATTTTAAATTTAGTTGTTAAAGATGGTATGACATTTATTGCGCCTCATATTGAAATAATTAGATCCGCAATTTCTTATATAATTGGATCTAATTCGAGGCAACAAGAATATAGAGATTATTGTAAAACTGCCCAACTTAAACCACGAAAATTAAAAACCGATGTAGATAATAGGTGGAATTCTACTTATTTAATGTTGGAAAATGCCAAGCCATATTGGCAAGTTATTTGTGCTTTTATTAATGAGAAATCACCAACTATTAATCTTGATAAATCTAGTTGTGATATAGCTAATATATTTCTGAGTTTTTAAAACCATTTTATGATGCTACAAATGAGTGTTCGGGAATTTACTATCCCACTTCTCATCTTGTTCTCCCAATTTTTATAAACTTAACGAGTAGTTTTGCACAATATCGACAAATAAATGAATTTAGTCAAATACTTGATAAAATGGAAGCAAAATTTAAAAAATATTGGCTTGACATTCCTTCTATTTTTTTGTATGCATGTATAATGGATCCTAGATATAAGTTAAAAGGAGTATGTCTAATGATTAATAAAATCTCTAATAATTTGCTCGTTAGGCTCGGCTCGTTAGGCTCGGCTCGTTAGGCTCGGCTCGTTAGGCTCGGCTCGTTAGGCTCGGCTCGTTAGGCTCGGCTCGTTAGGCTCGGCTCGTTAGGCTCGGCTCGTTAGGCTCGGCTCGTTAGGCTCGGCTCGTTAGGCTCGGCTCGTTAGGCTCGGCTCGTTAGGCTCGGCTCGTTAGGCTCGGCTCGTTAGGCTCGGCTCGTTAGGCTCGGCTCGTTAGGCTCGGCTCGTTAGGCTCGGCTCGTTAGGCTCGGCTCGTTAGGCTCGGCTCGTTAGGCTCGGCTCGTTAGGCTCGGCTCGTTAGGCTCGGCTCGTTAGGCTCGGCTCGTTAGGCTCGGCTCGTTAGGCTCGGCTCGTTAGGCTCGGCTCGTTAGGCTCGGCTCGTTAGGCTCGGCTCGTTAGGCTCGGCTCGTTAGGCTCGGCTCGTTAGGCTCGGCTCGTTAGGCTCGGCTCGTTAGGCTCGGCTCGTTAGGCTCGGCTCGTTAGGCTCGGCTCGTTAGGCTCGGCTCGTTAGGCTCGGCTCGTTAGGCTCGGCTCGTTAGGCTCGGCTCGTTAGGCTCGGCTCGTTAGGCTCGGCTCGTTAGGCTCGGCTCGTTAGGCTCGGCTCGTTAGGCTCGGCTCGTTAGGCTCGGCTCGTTAGGCTCGGCTCGTTAGGCTCGGCTCGTTAGGCTCGGCTCGTTAGGCTCGGCTCGTTAGGCTCGGCTCGTTAGGCTCGGCTCGTTAGGCTCGGCTCGTTAGGCTCGGCTCGTTAGGCTCGGCTCGTTAGGCTCGGCTCGTTAGGCTCGGCTCGTTAGGCTCGGCTCGTTAGGCTCGGCTCGTTAGGCTCGGCTCGTTAGGCTCGGCTCGTTAGGCTCGGCTCGTTAGGCTCGGCTCGTTAGGCTCGGCTCGTTAGGCTCGGCTCGTTAGGCTCGGCTCGTTAGGCTCGGCTCGTTAGGCTCGGCTCGTTAGGCTCGGCTCGTTAGGCTCGGCTCGTTAGGCTCGGCTCGTTAGGCTCGGCTCGTTAGGCTCGGCTCGTTAGGCTCGGCTCGTTAGGCTCGGCTCGTTAGGCTCGGCTCGTTAGGCTCGGCTCGTTAGGCTCGGCTCGTTAGGCTCGGCTCGTTAGGCTCGGCTCGTTAGGCTCGGCTCGTTAGGCTCGGCTCGTTAGGCTCGGCTCGTTAGGCTCGGCTCGTTAGGCTCGGCTCGTTAGGCTCGGCTCGTTAGGCTCGGCTCGTTAGGCTCGGCTCGTTAGGCTCGGCTCGTTAGGCTCGGCTCGTTAGGCTCGGCTCGTTAGGCTCGGCTCGTTAGGCTCGGCTCGTTAGGCTCGGCTCGTTAGGCTCGGCTCGTTAGGCTCGGCTCGTTAGGCTCGGCTCGTTAGGCTCGGCTCGTTAGGCTCGGCTCGTTAGGCTCGGCTCGTTAGGCTCGGCTCGTTAGGCTCGGCTCGTTAGGCTCGGCTCGTTAGGCTCGGCTCGTTAGGCTCGGCTCGTTAGGCTCGGCTCGTTAGGCTCGGCTCGTTAGGCTCGGCTCGTTAGGCTCGGCTCGTTAGGCTCGGCTCGGCTCGGCTCGGCTCGGCTCGGCTCGGCTCGGCTCGGCTCGGCTCGGCTCGGCTCGGCTCGGCTCGGCTCGGCTCGGCTCGGCTCGGCTCGGCTCGGCTCGGCTCGGCTCGGCTCGGCTCGGCTCGGCTCGGCTCGGCTCGGCTCGGCTCGGCTCGGCTCGGCTCGGCTCGGCTCGGCTCGGCTCGGCTCGGCTCGGCTCGGCTCGGCTCGGCTCGGCTCGGCTCGGCTCGGCTCGGCTCGGCTCGGCTCGGCTCGGCTCGGCTCGGCTCGGCTCGGCTCGGCTCGGCTCGTTAGGCTCGGCTCGTTAGGCTCGGCTCGTTAGGCTCGGCTCGTTAGGCTCGGCTCGTTAGGCTCGGCTCGTTAGGCTCGGCTCGTTAGGCTCGGCTCGTTAGGCTCGGCTCGTTAGGCTCGGCTCGTTAGGCTCGGCTCGTTAGGCTCGGCTCGTTAGGCTCGGCTCGTTAGGCTCGGCTCGTTAGGCTCGGCTCGTTAGGCTCGGCTCGTTAGGCTCGGCTCGTTAGGCTCGGCTCGTTAGGCTCGGCTCGTTAGGCTCGGCTCGTTAGGCTCGGCTCGTTAGGCTCGGCTCGTTAGGCTCGGCTCGTTAGGCTCGGCTCGTTAGGCTCGGCTCGTTAGGCTCGGCTCGTTAGGCTCGGCTCGTTAGGCTCGGCTCGGCTCGGCTCGGCTCGGCTCGGCTCGGCTCGGCTCGGCTCGGCTCGGCTCGGCTCGGCTCGGCTCGGCTCGGCTCGGCTCGGCTCGGCTCGGCTCGGCTCGGCTCGGCTCGGCTCGGCTCGGCTCGGCTCGGCTCGGCTCGGCTCGGCTCGGCTCGGCTCGGCTCGGCTCGGCTCGCTCGTTTAAAAAAAAAAAAAAAAAAAAAAAAAAAAAAAAAAAAAAAAAAAAAAAAAAAAAAAAAAAAAAAAAAAAAAAAAAAAAAAAAAAAAAAAAAAAAAAAAAAAAAAAAAAAAAAAAAAAAAAAAAAAAAAAAAAAAAAAAAAAAAAAAAAAAAAAAAAAAAAAAAAAAAAAAAAAAAAAAAAAAAAAAAAAAAAAAAAAAAAAAAAAAAAAAAAAAAAAAAAAAAAAAAAAAAAAAAAAAAAAAAAAAAAAAAAAAAAAAAAAAAAAAAAAAAAAAAAAAAAAAAAAAAAAAAAAAAAAAAAAAAAAAAAAAAAAAAAAAAAAAAAAAAAAAAAAAAAAAAAAAAAAAAAAAAAAAAAAAAAAAAAAAAAAAAAAAAAAAAAAAAAAAAAAAAAAAAAAAAAAAAAAAAAAAAAAAAAAAAAAAAAAAAAAAAAAAAAAAAAAAAAAAAAAAAAAAAAAAAAAAAAAAAAAAAAAAAAAAAAAAAAAAAAAAAAAAAAAAAAAAAAAAAAAAAAAAAAAAAAAAAAAAAAAAAAAAAAAAAAAAAAAAAAAAAAAAAAAAAAAAAAAAAAAAAAAAAAAAAAAAAAAAAAAAAAAAAAAAAAAAAAAAAAAAAAAAAAAAAAAAAAAAAAAAAAAAAAAAAAAAAAAAAAAAAAAAAAAAAAAAAAAAAAAAAAAAAAAAAAAAAAAAAAAAAAAAAAAAAAAAAAAAAAAAAAAAAAAAAAAAAAAAAAAAAAAAAAAAAAAAAAAAAAAAAAAAAAAAAAAAAAAAAAAAAAAAAAAAAAAAAAAAAAAAAAAAAAAAAAAAAAAAAAAAAAAAAAAAAAAAAAAAAAAAAAAAAAAAAAAAAAAAAAAAAAAAAAAAAAAAAAAAAAAAAAAAAAAAAAAAAAAAAAAAAAAAAAAAAAAAAAAAAAAAAAAAAAAAAAAAAAAAAAAAAAAAAAAAAAAAAAAAAAAAAAAAAAAAAAAAAAAAAAAAAAAAAAAAAAAAAAAAAAAAAAAAAAAAAAAAAAAAAAAAAAAAAAAAAAAAAAAAAAAAAAAAAAAAAAAAAAAAAAAAAAAAAAAAAAAAAAAAAAAAAAAAAAAAAAAAAAAAAAAAAAAAAAAAAAAAAAAAAAAAAAAAAAAAAGAAAAGTAATAATGATTAAAAAGGAAGGGGCAAACTTTAACCCCCCTATGGGGGCGATCCATCGTCCCACGCTGAGCAGTGGTAGAGCCAATCGATCACCCATGAACAGTGATTGTTCGGCAATGTCTCTGCCATCAACCACAATTGCGCAGAGCTGATCATTTTGCAGAGTAGTGGTAGCACTGATCGATCGCCCATGAGCGATGATCGATCGACGATGCCTCTGCCTTCAATCAAAATTGTGCAAGCAGAGCCGATCCATAGCGCATGAGTGGCGATCCATCGGTGATCCCTCTGCCATCAACCAAACCGACATTATCAACCTATTCAATCTTCTACACAAAAACCATACTATATTGGCCTTTGATTTCTCCACGTCATTATCATCTGCTGACGTGTCAACATCGCAGCCTACCTACTCAACGTCAGCAACTCGTCTTCTTCCTTATTTACTGCAGATTACTTTTAGAAATTGCCGCGCAAATCAAACCAAATATCTTGTATTCTCCCCCACTCAATCCCCCAATTTCAAAGTTTCCACCTCCCTTTTTGTCATGGAAGGGGCCTCCATGAAAGGCTACAAAGCTGAGCTGCCAAAGGTAAACGTAGCAAAAGAAGGAAATCCCAGAATTACCAACCCAAAGGAGAAGCTGTGAAACCCACCAGCTACTTTGGGGAAGAAAACGCCAGAGGACAAAAAGGTAATTTTCTTTTTGTCAAAAATCAACTTGCCACCTATACAATTATCCTCCTCCTACTTAATGAATTTCCTTCTGTTATTTCCCCTCCTAGAAACCCTCCTGTTAAAGGCGCCGCGCACCAGAGGAGAACGAAGGAAATAGTGAGAGAAAGGTTGGATTTAACTTTTTTTTTTTTTTTTTTTTTTTTTTTTTTTTTTTTTTTTTTTTTTTTTTTTTTTTTTTTTTTTTTTTTTTTTTTTTTTTTTTTTTTTTTTTTTTTTTTTTTTTTTTTTTTTTTTTTTTTTTTTTTTTTTTTTTTTTTTTTTTTTTTTTTTTTTTTTTTTTTTTTTTTTTTTTTTTTTTTTTTTTTTTTTTTTTTTTTTTTTTTTTTTTTTTTTTTTTTTTTTTTTTTTTTTTTTTTTTTTTTTTTTTTTTTTTTTTTTTTTTTTTTTTTTTTTTTTTTTTTTTTTTTTTTTTTTTTTTTTTTTTTTTTTTTTTTTTTTTTTTTTTTTTTTTTTTTTTTTTTTTTTTTTTTTTTTTTTTTTTTTTTTTTTTTTTTTTTTTTTTTTTTTTTTTTTTTTTTTTTTTTTTTTTTTTTTTTTTTTTTTTTTTTTTTTTTTTTTTTTTTTTTTTTTTTTTTTTTTTTTTTTTTTTTTTTTTTTTTTTTTTTTTTTTTTTTTTTTTTTTTTTTTTTTTTTTTTTTTTTTTTTTTTTTTTTTTTTTTTTTTTTTTTTTTTTTTTTTTTTTTTTTTTTTTTTTTTTTTTTTTTTTTTTTTTTTTTTTTTTTTTTTTTTTTTTTTTTTTTTTTTTTTTTTTTTTTTTTTTTTTTTTTTTTTTTTTTTTTTTTTTTTTTTTTTTTTTTTTTTTTTTTTTTTTTTTTTTTTTTTTTTTTTTTTTTTTTTTTTTTTTTTTTTTTTTTTTTTTTTTTTTTTTTTTTTTTTTTTTTTTTTTTTTTTTTTTTTTTTTTTTTTTTTTTTTTTTTTTTTTTTTTTTTTTTTTTTTTTTTTTTTTTTTTTTTTTTTTTTTTTTTTTTTTTTTTTTTTTTTTTTTTTTTTTTTTTTTTTTTTTTTTTTTTTTTTTTTTTTTTTTTTTTTTTTTTTTTTTTTTTTTTTTTTTTTTTTTTTTTTTTTTTTTTTTTTTTTTTTTTTTTTTTTTTTTTTTTTTTTTTTTTTTTTTTTTTTTTTTTTTTTTTTTTTTTTTTTTTTTTTTTTTTTTTTTTTTTTTTTTTTTTTTTTTTTTTTTTTTTTTTTTTTTTTTTTTTTTTTTTTTTTTTTTTTTTTTTTTTTTTTTTTTTTTTTTTTTTTTTTTTTTTTTTTTTTTTTTTTTTTTTTTTTTTTTTTTTTTTTTTTTTTTTCTGAAATCGGAGGAGATTGTCAAAACCCCTGAATTCTTCTCTGCTGGCCGTAGGTATGAACCCAAACCTTGAGTTCTTGTCTGCCATGTTTATTGTCAAAACCTTGGAGTTCTTCTCTGCTATGTCTATTGTCAAGGGTTATATATAAAGGTTCTTCTATGCTGTGGGAAATAATTTTATGTATATAAAGGTTTTGCATTCATGGTAGGCTTATAGTTAGCAAAACAGAGAGTTGAAATTTCGAGAATGTAGTTATATATGTATCGTAGTCGAGCCCAAATTGTGAAGAAATGAGACCAAATTATGGATTAATTACCCAATTTGATGTGGATTGTCTTACGGAGAATGAATTAAGAGACAAAGTAGCCCAAAAATAATGAATGACTTAATTTTTTGTTAGGTACCAATTTATTGAATTAAGCTGTGGACTCATTGCTTGGACTCTTAAAATTATTGAGTTTAACCTTTTGTAAGTGCACTCGAGGTAGGGGTTATTTTATTTTCAGTTAAGTATTATTATTTTAATTCATTAATTACATCTTTTATTTGGCATAAATGTTCAGTTAATTTGGTACTATTGTTCTTTCCACCATTTATCAACTGCATTATCCTTATCATTGATAAAAATTGTGTGGTTTTAACTAGAAGTAATAGGACAGCTGAAGAGCCGTGTCCTTGGGCGCGAAACCCTAAACCTGATCAGGGTAATTATGGCATGCGACCGCCTGATGTCGATGTTTTGGCCTATGGCCCAGTGTGCTCGGGGTCCGTGAGAGGCTCCATTTTCACCGAACATCTATTTAAATTGAAAACTGCATTTTTATTAAATTCCTGCATAATATTTTATAACTGTTGAAAATAAACTCTATCCCTATTGAGTTTAGCCGACTCACCCCAAAAGACTACTTTTTTTTCAGGATCGAATCAAGAGGAGTTCTAGTTATCAGCAAGGGATCAAGAACTTTCTTTAAGTTTCATTTTAATTTTCTTTTAAGGTTAGAGACTTTTGAGATTGTAAGTCGTATGGTATTTGGATATTTTGTTGGACGTATATCATCACATTATCTGGTGTCTCTTGTTGGACCTGTTTAATTTATACTTTTGGACCCTGACTTTATGTTAGTTTATAAACCTTTCCGCTGCATGTTTCTTTAAGTGAATGAGATTTAGGGTCGGATGATCTAGCCCTTTCAGGGTTAGGTCGTTCCCCGTTCTGTTGCGGGTCCCCTTTGGGGCGTGACAGAAGCCGCTGAGCTGTAGGAAACCATTAGAGCAACCAATTCTATATATCACGCTGGGAAGGAATGAAGGAGGGGGGATTGTTTGGTTATCTTTCTTTTTCTACTTTGTTATTTTCTATATTTTCTATTTTTCTCTGTAGAAATCTATGAGTCGATTGAGGATTGAATGAAGATTGCTTGATTTTCTGAAACCTTTGCTCATTTCTGAGTTGTGAATCCTGGATTACACAACAAGTGGTATCAGAGCAGCCACGATTGGAGGGATGGCTGAAACGAGAGCAAAATCAAATGAAGAGAGCCTGCGGAAGCTTACCGACAGGCTCCAAGGATTGCAAAACGTGATGTCCGATATCAGCACTCAGGTGGCCACCACCGACCAAAATTTTCAGGATCTACAAATTAAACAGGACTGCTGGGAGAGGACATTTCACACCTTGGTGCAAGAGTCAACAGCGCAGCAGGAGGCAATTTTGTCCATGCTTACGAAATTGACTCAGTCTCAGTCGAGCACCGGAGTACATCAACCGGGGGTAACTGACCCTGGTCGGAAATCGATATCGCCAGGATACCACCTTTCGTTGAGAATCAATAGGCAGATCACTGTTGCGGAGATGGCACCGATTCTCCAGCAATTGACCAAATCTGGGCAGAAGCAATATGTGGAGACCTATTTTTGGCGACAACATCAAGCAAGGGGAGATTTATCTCTGCCTTCTTCCAGTGCACCAGTTGCAGCGGCTGAATCGGGGCCGAGGGCAGTCGTATTCGGAGAGCAGGAACAGAAACAACCAGTACACAGTGATCCATTCCTGCCATTTTACTCAAAAACACCAATCCCACCACTTCAGCGACAACATCTTCCTTCCAAATCGACGGTGCTGAAGGTTGACGACATTACGCTAACTTTTAAGGTGCTGGCGCGAACCAGACTATGTCTAAACCAATCGATCCGGTTTAGCACGTCGTTGCCTTCAACCCAACCTATGATTAGCAATGGGCACCTATATACGGTCCTTCACATTCCTATGCGAAGGACGAAATTGCACAGGGAATGCAAAATCACAATCTGGGTTTTGTGGAGAATGCTACGATTGAGTCATTTCAGTCTGCCAATGGCGTCTGACTTTCTTCTCTCGAACTAGAATCTCTTAATGATGGATGCAACGTGGATGGCCCTCAACACTCTGGCAACGATGACAAAAACTTAGCAAATCATTTTAAGGCAGGTTTAGGATCCTCCTGGAAGGAAAAATGGATCCCTGGGTCCAGCAGTTCTTATTGTGAGTTCATCTGAAGTTTTAATTAGCAAGATTCTGAACTATAAATCGACAAGAAAAAAATTATATTATAAGCCTCAGTTGTTTATTTTCCTCGATGGGGTGAAACATAATGTCCAAGCTCGGCAAGTTTTTGGAACTCTGCTTGTGTTGCATATTCTTTCAGAGTACAACCTTCTCCTATTAGCTGTTCTTCTTTCGAGCATGTTTATTTATAATCAGTTGGGTGGAATAGATGAAGCTGCACTTGATCACCTGATGTGAATCAAAGTGAAACCAAATTCAAGCCCAAAGTTAAAGATCCATGTCAAGATATTGGAGGTCCAATGACAAGATCAAGAATCAAGAAAATGCAAGAAGCCTTAAATAGATTGATTATAGAAATCCAAGAGAAAGATTCTTTCCAAAAAGAGCAGAAATTAATAAATTTGTTAAGTATTGAAGAGGATGCTTGGGAAGAAAAGAATGCCGAAGATACTTGAAAACTACCCAAAGATTAGTGGCAAGAGAGATGGAAGCACAACAACAAAACAAATTTGAAAAGTTTCCTTTCTTGAAAAGTTTCCTTTCTTGAAAAGTTTCCTTTCTTGAAAAGTTTCCTTTCTTGAAAAGTTTCCTTTCTTGAAAAGTTTCCTTTCTTGAAAAGTTTCCTTTCTTGAAAAGTTTCCTTTCTTGAAAAGTTTCCTTTCTTGAAAAGTTTCCTTTCTTGAAAAGTTTCCTTTCTTGAAAAGTTTCCTTTCTTGAAAAGTTTCCTTTCTTGAAAAGTTTCCTTTCTTGAAAAGTTTCCTTTCTTGAAAAGTTTCCTTTCTTGAAAAGTTTCCTTTCTTGAAAAGTTTCCTTTCTTGAAAAGTTTCCTTTCTTGAAAAGTTTCCTTTCTTGAAAAGTTTCCTTTCTTGAAAAGTTTCCTTTCTTGAAAAGTTTCCTTTCTTGAAAAGTTTCCTTTCTTGAAAAGTTTCCTTTCTTGAAAAGTTTCCTTTCTTGAAAAGTTTCCTTTCTTGAAAAGTTTCCTTTCTTGAAAAGTTTCCTTTCTTGAAAAGTTTCCTTTCTTGAAAAGTTTCCTTTCTTGAAAAGTTTCCTTTCTTGAAAAGTTTCCTTTCTTGAAAAGTTTCCTTTCTTGAAAAGTTTCCTTTCTTGAAAAGTTTCCTTTCTTGAAAAGTTTCCTTTCTTGAAAAGTTTCCTTTCTTGAAAAGTTTCCTTTCTTGAAAAGTTTCCTTTCTTGAAAAGTTTCCTTTCTTGAAAAGTTTCCTTTCTTGAAAAGTTTCCTTTCTTGAAAAGTTTCCTTTCTTGAAAAGTTTCCTTTCTTGAAAAGTTTCCTTTCTTGAAAAGTTTCCTTTCTTGAAAAGTTTCCTTTCTTGAAAAGTTTCCTTTCTTGAAAAGTTTCCTTTCTTGAAAAGTTTCCTTTCTTGAAAAGTTTCCTTTCTTGAAAAGTTTCCTTTCTTGAAAAGTTTCCTTTCTTGAAAAGTTTCCTTTCTTGAAAAGTTTCCTTTCTTGAAAAGTTTCCTTTCTTGAAAAGTTTCCTTTCTTGAAAAGTTTCCTTTCTTGAAAAGTTTCCTTTCTTGAAAAGTTTCCTTTCTTGAAAAGTTTCCTTTCTTGAAAAGTTTCCTTTCTTGAAAAGTTTCCTTTCTTGAAAAGTTTCCTTTCTTGAAAAGTTTCCTTTCTTGAAAAGTTTCCTTTCTTGAAAAGTTTCCTTTCTTGAAAAGTTTCCTTTCTTGAAAAGTTTCCTTTCTTGAAAAGTTTCCTTTCTTGAAAAGTTTCCTTTCTTGAAAAGTTTCCTTTCTTGAAAAGTTTCCTTTCTTGAAAAGTTTCCTTTCTTGAAAAGTTTCCTTTCTTGAAAAGTTTCCTTTCTTGAAAAGTTTCCTTTCTTGAAAAGTTTCCTTTCTTGAAAAGTTTCCTTTCTTGAAAAGTTTCCTTTCTTGAAAAGTTTCCTTTCTTGAAAAGTTTCCTTTCTTGAAAAGTTTCCTTTCTTGAAAAGTTTCCTTTCTTGAAAAGTTTCCTTTCTTGAAAAGTTTCCTTTCTTGAAAAGTTTCCTTTCTTGAAAAGTTTCCTTTCTTGAAAAGTTTCCTTTCTTGAAAAGTTTCCTTTCTTGAAAAGTTTCCTTTCTTGAAAAGTTTCCTTTCTTGAAAAGTTTCCTTTCTTGAAAAGTTTCCTTTCTTGAAAAGTTTCCTTTCTTGAAAAGTTTCCTTTCTTGAAAAGTTTCCTTTCTTGAAAAGTTTCCTTTCTTGAAAAGTTTCCTTTCTTGAAAAGTTTCCTTTCTTGAAAAGTTTCCTTTCTTGAAAAGTTTCCTTTCTTGAAAAGTTTCCTTTCTTGAAAAGTTTCCTTTCTTGAAAAGTTTCCTTTCTTGAAAAGTTTCCTTTCTTGAAAAGTTTCCTTTCTTGAAAAGTTTCCTTTCTTGAAAAGTTTCCTTTCTTGAAAAGTTTCCTTTCTTGAAAAGTTTCCTTTCTTGAAAAGTTTCCTTTCTTGAAAAGTTTCCTTTCTTGAAAAGTTTCCTTTCTTGAAAAGTTTCCTTTCTTGAAAAGTTTCCTTTCTTGAAAAGTTTCCTTTCTTGAAAAGTTTCCTTTCTTGAAAAGTTTCCTTTCTTGAAAAGTTTCCTTTCTTGAAAAGTTTCCTTTCTTGAAAAGTTTCCTTTCTTGAAAAGTTTCCTTTCTTGAAAAGTTTCCTTTCTTGAAAAGTTTCCTTTCTTGAAAAGTTTCCTTTCTTGAAAAGTTTCCTTTCTTGAAAAGTTTCCTTTCTTGAAAAGTTTCCTTTCTTGAAAAGTTTCCTTTCTTGAAAAGTTTCCTTTCTTGAAAAGTTTCCTTTCTTGAAAAGTTTCCTTTCTTGAAAAGTTTCCTTTCTTGAAAAGTTTCCTTTCTTGAAAAGTTTCCTTTCTTGAAAAGTTTCCTTTCTTGAAAAGTTTCCTTTCTTGAAAAGTTTCCTTTCTTGAAAAGTTTCCTTTCTTGAAAAGTTTCCTTTCTTGAAAAGTTTCCTTTCTTGAAAAGTTTCCTTTCTTGAAAAGTTTTTTTTTTTTTTTTTTTTTTTTTTTTTTTTTTTTTTTTTTTTTTTTTTTTTTTTTTTTTTTTTTTTTTTTTTTTTTTTTTTTTTTTTTTTTTTTTTTTTTTTTTTTTTTTTTTTTTTTTTTTTTTTTTTTTTTTTTTTTTTTTTTTTTTTTTTTTTTTTTTTTTTTTTTTTTTTTTTTTTTTTTTTTTTTTTTTTTTTTTTTTTTTTTTTTTTTTTTTTTTTTTTTTTTTTTTTTTTTTTTTTTTTTTTTTTTTTTTTTTTTTTTTTTTTTTTTTTTTTTTTTTTTTTTTTTTTTTTTTTTTTTTTTTTTTTTTTTTTTTTTTTTTTTTTTTTTTTTTTTTTTTTTTTTTTTTTTTTTTTTTTTTTTTTTTTTTTTTTTTTTTTTTTTTTTTTTTTTTTTTTTTTTTTTTTTTTTTTTTTTTTTTTTTTTTTTTTTTTTTTTTTTTTTTTTTTTTTTTTTTTTTTTTTTTTTTTTTTTTTTTTTTTTTTTTTTTTTTTTTTTTTTTTTGTTTTTTCTTCTTCTTCTAGAGTTTCTTCCTTTGAAAATTCAAAAAAAAAAAAAAAAACAAAAAAAAAAAAATTGAAATTTGAAAAAAAAAAAAAAAAAATCCGAAAATTCAAAAAAAAAAAAAAATCCGAAAATTCAAAAAAAAAAAAAAAATTTTTTTTTTTTTTTTTTTTTTTTTTTTTTTTTTTTTTTTTTTTTTTTTTTTTTTTTTTTTTTTTTTTTTTTTTTTTTTTTTTTTTTTTTTTTTTTTTTTTTTTTTTTTTTTTTTTTTTTTTTTTTTTTTTTTTTTTTTTTTTTTTTTTTTTTTTTTTTTTTTTTTTTTTTTTTTTTTTTTTTTTTTTTTTTTTTTTTTTTTTTTTTTTTTTTTTTTTTTTTTTTTTTTTTTTTTTTTTTTTTTTTTTTTTTTTTTTTTTTTTTTTTTTTTTTTTTTTTTTTTTTTTTTTTTTTTTTTTTTTTTTTTTTTTTTTTTTTTTTTTTTTTTTTTTTTTTTTTTTTTTTTTTTTTTTTTTTTTTTTTTTTTTTTTTTTTTTTTTTTTTTTTTTTTTTTTTTTTTTTTTTTTTTTTTTTTTTTTTTTTTTTTTTTTTTTTTTTTTTTTTTTTTTTTTTTTTTTTTTTTTTTTTTTTTTTTTTTTTTTTTTTTTTTTTTTTTTTTTTTTTTTTTTTTTTTTTTTTTTTTTTTTTTTTTTTTTTTTTTTTTTTTTTTTTTTTTTTTTTTTTTTTTTTTTTTTTTTTTTTTTTTTTTTTTTTTTTTTTTTTTTTTTTTTTTTTTTTTTGTTCACTAATAATTTTTATTTTTCTTCCTTGAAATTATGAGTAGTGACGAAAGACGTGCTAACTTGATCTGGAGATGTACATGAAGGCTATACAAGAGCAAATTAAGAATTTAGACATGAGGTATGAAAGAATAAAGTCGCCTTCTAATAGCCGTGCACAAAGGGGCAAATCACCAATGGAGCATTACTATGGGGAATCCGATTACGAGGATGGCAATTACAGAAGAGAGAGATATGCGAGAACAAACCGTGAGGATGGAAATCTAAGCAACATCAAAACGATCATCCCTCCTTTTCAAGGTAAAAGTGATCCCGAACTTTATATAGAATGGGAAAGAAAAGTTGAACAGATGTTTGAATGTCATAACTACACTGAGGAGAAAAAGATCAAATTAGTGTCGATGGAATTCACGGATTATGCAAGCATATGGTGGGATCAATTAGTGAAAACACGAAAAAGGTATGGAGAACAACCCATACGCACATGGGATGATATGAAGGTACAAATGCGCAAAAGATTTATTCCTAACCACTATTATCGAGATGCGTGTAGGAAACTACAGGGTTTGACTCAAGGAATCAAAAGTGTAGAGGAATATTACAAAGAGTTGGAGGTAGCCATGGTAAGGGCTAGAGTGGACGAGGATGATGAAGCGACAATGGCACGATTCATTGGAGGTTTAAATAGAGAAATCGCTGACATTGTGGATTTGCATCATTATGTGGATTTAGAAGAATTGTTGCACAAGTCCATCAAAGTTGAGAGGCAATTGAAATCAAGGAACTCTAAGATCGGATCAACCCCAAACTCTTCATGGAAATCTAAGCAACATCAAAACGATCATCCCTCCTTTTCAAGGTAAAAGTGATCCCGAACTTTATATAGAATGGAAGAAGAAAGTTGAACAATAGTTGAATGTTCATAACTACACTGAGGAGAAAAAGATAAATATAGGTGTACGATGTAGATTCCACAGGAATTCAGCCCAAGCTAAGGGTGGGATCAATTAGTGAAAACGAACGAAAAGGTATGGAGAACACCATCGCACATGGGATTGAAGTGAAGTGTACAAATGCGCAAAAGATTTATTCCTAACACTATTATCGAGATGCGTGGTAGGAAACTACAGGTTTGACTCAGGATCCAAAAGTGTAGAGGAATATTACAAAGAGTTGGAGGTAGCCATGGTAAGGGCTAGAGTGGACGAGGATGATGAAGGACAATGGCACGATTCAGTTGGAGGATTTAATATAGAAATCGCTGACATTGTGGATTTGCATCATTATGTGGGATTTAGAAGAATTGTTGCACAAGTCCATCAAAGTTGAGAGGCAATTGAAATCAAGGAACTCTAAGATCGGATCAACCCCAAACTCTTCATGGAAATCTAATTGGAGGAGTGATAAGCCTAATTCAAGACCGAAGGAGGAGTTCAAAGGGAAAACCACGACATCGAATACCACCCCCATAAAAGGTAAAACCGAGACTTCCACTCCTATTAAGTCTCGAGAGATCAAATGTTTTAGATGTCAAGGTTTTGGCCATATGCTTCTAATTGTCCGAATAAAAGAGCTATGATTATTTTGGATAATGGTGATATAGCAAGTGTAAGTTCAGTGACGATGAAATGCCACCATTAGAAGATTGTAGCGACGTGGATATAGAGGAACCCGTGAGAGGAGAATTGTTGATCACTAGACGTATACTCAACGTTCAAGCCAATGAGGATGGAGATAAAGTGCAAAGGGAAAATATATTTCACACTAGATGCCACGTGAATAACAAGGTATGTAGTTTGATAATTGATAGTGGGAGTTGTACTAACGTTGCTAGCACTTATTAGTAGAAAAATTGAGCTTGGAAACCGTTAAGCATCCTAAGCCATACAAGCTACAATGTTGAGTGATTGTGGAGAAGTGAAAGTAACTAAGCAGTGAAGTTTGGAATCGCAATTGGAAAGTATAAAGATGAGATTCTTTGTGATGTAGTACCCATGCAAGCTACACATATCCTTTTGGGGAGACCATGGCAATTCGATAGAAACGTCAAGTACAATGGTTTCAAGAATGAGTACTCCTTTGATCAAAATGGTCGGAAGATAATTCTCAAACCACTAAAACCGTGGGAGGCTAGTGAGGATCAAGATAGGATTGCAAAAGAATTCAAAAAGAAAGAAAAGTCATTGAGTGAACAAAAACATGAAAAAGAAGAGAATAGAGTGAGTGAAAAAAAGAGTGAAAGAGAGAAAAAAGAGTGCAAAGAGAGAAAAAACGAGAGTGAGAGAAAACATGAGGAGAGCGGGAGAATAAGTGGAATGGCAAGAAAAAGTGAGGTTAAAAGTGTGATGATAGCGAGGCAAGAAGTACTTGTATTGTTATACAAAGATGTTTATCTTGCGACTAATGAGCTAACTCAATCTATTCCGAGTGTTGTTTCTTCTCTTTTGCAGGAATTTGAGGATGTGTTTCCTGAAGAATTACCGAGAGGGTTACCTCCGTTGAGAGGGATTGAACATCAAATAGATTTCATGCCGGGAGCATCAATTCCTAATCGACCGGCATATCGAGCTAATCCCGAAGAAACTAAAAAAATCCAAAGGCAAGTGGATGAACTAGTGGAGAAGGGATTTGTAAAGGAAAGCCTTAGTCCATGCTCAGTTCCGTCATCTTAGTTCGAAGAAAGATGGAACTTGGCGAATGTGTGTTGATTGTCGAGCTATCAACAAGATCACGGTAAAGTATCGACACCCTATTCCTAGATTGGATGATATGCTTGATGAGTTACATGGTGCATGCTTATTTTCAAAAATTGATCTAAAGAATGGATATTATCAAATTCGCATGAAAGAGGGAGATGAATGGAAAACTGCTTTTAAAACTAAATATGGTCTTTATGAGTGGTTAGTAATGCCATTTGGTTTGTCTAATGCACCAAGTACTTTTATGAGATTGATGAATCATGTGTTGAGATCTTTTATTGGAAAGTTTGTTGTTGTGTACTTTGATGATATCTTGGTTTATAGTAAAACTCAAGATGCACATGTTAAACACTTGAATTCAGTTTTAATGCTTTAAGAGAAAATCAACTATACGCTAACTTAAAGAAGTGCACCTTTTGCATGGATTCGGTAGTGTTTCTTGGTTTTGTAGTTAGTTCAAGTGGAGTATCGGTGGATGAAGAAAAAGTTAAGGCAATTAAGGAATGGCCAAGACCAAAGAATGCCAACGAGGTAAGAAGTTTTCATGGATTAGCAAGCTTTTACAGGAGGTTTGTTAAAGATTTTAGCACCATTGCGGCTCCCTTAAATGATCTTGTAAAGAAGAATGTTGAATTTAAGTGGATTGAAATACATGAACAAGCATTTAATTTCCTAAAAAGTAAACTTACTAATGCACCATTACTTGTTTTACCTAATTTTGATAAAGCTTTTGAGATTGAATGTGATGCGTCGGGAAAAGGTATTGGTGGTGTTTTAATGCAGGATTCCAAGCCTATTGCTTACTTTAGCGAGAAGCTTAATGGAGCGGCTTTGAACTACCCCACATATGACAAAGAATTGTATGTCTTAGTTGGAGCACTTCAAACGGTGGCAACATTATTTGTGGCCAAAATAATTCATTATTCACTCTGATCATAAGAGTTTGAAGCACTTGAAGTCGCAAGGAAAACTACACAAAAGGCACGCAAAATGGATGGAATTCATTGAAACATTCCATACGTGATCAAATATAAAAAGGTAAGGAAAATGTAGTGGCCGATGCATTGTCTCGAAGGTATGTACTCGTAACCTCCTTACAATCTAAATTGCTTGGATTTGAACTTGTTAAGAATTATATGTAGTAGATTCAGATTTTAGTGAAATTTGGAAATTATGTGAAAAAGTTGCATATGGTGATTATTATAGGCATGGACGTTATCTATTTAAGAAAGATAAGCTTTGTATTCCTAAGTGTTCTTTGAGAGAATTAGTTGTTAGAGAAACTCATGGAGGTGGATTAATGGGACATTTTGGAGTAAGCAAAACTTTGGATGTTTTATGTGAGCATTTCTATTGGCCTAAGATGAGACATGATGTGCAATTAATTTGTGATAAATGTATTGAGTGTAGAAAAAGCTAAATCAAAATCAAACCACATGGAATGTATACTCCTCTCCCAATACCTACTCAACCTTGGATTGATATTTCTATGGAGTTTGTTATAGGTTTGCCGAGAACTCAAAGTGGAAAGGATAGTATTTTTGTTGTTGTTGATAGGGTTTAGTAAGATGGCACATTTTATTGCATGTCAAAACTAATGATGCTACACATGTTGCTGATTTATTCTTAAAGAGATTGTGCGGTTACATGGCTTACCTAAAACTATTGTGAGTGATCGAGATGTTAAGTTTTTGAGTCACTTTTGGAGAACTCTGTGGAATAAGTTAGGCACTAACTTTTATTCTCACCCTCGCACACCCTCAAACGGATGGACAAACCGAGGTAGTAATAGAACACTTTCTACTTTGTTGAGAGCCTTATTTCTAAGAACTTAAAACAATGGGACAAAGTGTTTACCACATGTTAAGTTGCATATAATAGGGTTGTTCATTCTACTACATCGTATTCACCATTTGAAATTGTTTATGGTTTTAATCCTATAACTCCAATGGATATGTTTACCTTTGCCAACTAACGAGTTTGTTAATTTTGATGGAAAGAAAAGAGCCTGAATTTGTTAGGGACCTACATGCAAGGGTCATGAAAACATTGAGAAAAGAATGAACATTAGGCAAGACAAGCAAACAAGCACCGAGTGAAAGTTATTTTTGAACCGGAGATTGGGTTTGGATCACTTAAGGAAAGAAGATTTGCCACAAAAGAAAGAACAAGTTGCAACCTCGAGGAGATGGGCCCTTCCAAGTGTTGGAACGCATCAATGACATGCTTACAAGATCTGATTACCTAGTGAATATGGTAAGGTAAGTGCGACTTTAATGTTTCTTGACTTATCTTATATGAGGCAGGGGATTCGAGGACAATTTTCGAGGAGAGAGGGAATGATTGAATCAAAGTGCAACCAACTTCAAGCCCAAAGTTAAAGATCCATGTCAAGATATTGGAGGTCCAATGACAAGATCAAGAATCAAGAAAATGCAAGAAGCCTTAAATGGATTGATTATAGAAATCCAAGAGAAAGATTCTTTCCAAAAAGAGCTGAAATTAATAAATTTGTTAAGTATTGAAGAGGATGCTTGGGAAGAAAAGAAGGCCGAAGATACTTGAAAACTACCCAAAGATTAGTGGCAAGAGAGATGAAAAGTTTCCTTTCTTGAAAAGTTTCCTTTCTTGAAAAGTTTCCTTTCTTGAAAAGTTTCCTTTCTTGAAAAGTTTCCTTTCTTGAAAAGTTTCCTTTCTTGAAAAGTTTCCTTTCTTGAAAAGTTTCCTTTCTTGAAAAGTTTCCTTTCTTGAAAAGTTTCCTTTCTTGAAAAGTTTCCTTTCTTGAAAAGTTTCCTTTCTTGAAAAGTTTCCTTTCTTGAAAAGTTTCCTTTCTTGAAAAGTTTCCTTTCTTGAAAAGTTTCCTTTCTTGAAAAGTTTCCTTTCTTGAAAAGTTTCCTTTCTTGAAAAGTTTCCTTTCTTGAAAAGTTTCCTTTCTTGAAAAGTTTCCTTTCTTGAAAAGTTTCCTTTCTTGAAAAGTTTCCTTTCTTGAAAAGTTTCCTTTCTTGAAAAGTTTCCTTTCTTGAAAAGTTTCCTTTCTTGAAAAGTTTCCTTTCTTGAAAAGTTTCCTTTCTTGAAAAGTTTCCTTTCTTGAAAAGTTTCCTTTCTTGAAAAGTTTCCTTTCTTGAAAAGTTTCCTTTCTTGAAAAGTTTCCTTTCTTGAAAAGTTTCCTTTCTTGAAAAGTTTCCTTTCTTGAAAAGTTTCCTTTCTTGAAAAGTTTCCTTTCTTGAAAAGTTTCCTTTCTTGAAAAGTTTCCTTTCTTGAAAAGTTTCCTTTCTTGAAAAGTTTCCTTTCTTGAAAAGTTTCCTTTCTTGAAAAGTTTCCTTTCTTGAAAAGTTTCCTTTCTTGAAAAGTTTCCTTTCTTGAAAAGTTTCCTTTCTTGAAAAGTTTCCTTTCTTGAAAAGTTTCCTTTCTTGAAAAGTTTCCTTTCTTGAAAAGTTTCCTTTCTTGAAAAGTTTCCTTTCTTGAAAAGTTTCCTTTCTTGAAAAGTTTCCTTTCTTGAAAAGTTTCCTTTCTTGAAAAGTTTCCTTTCTTGAAAAGTTTCCTTTCTTGAAAAGTTTCCTTTCTTGAAAAGTTTCCTTTCTTGAAAAGTTTCCTTTCTTGAAAAGTTTCCTTTCTTGAAAAGTTTCCTTTCTTGAAAAGTTTCCTTTCTTGAAAAGTTTCCTTTCTTGAAAAGTTTCCTTTCTTGAAAAGTTTCCTTTCTTGAAAAGTTTCCTTTCTTGAAAAGTTTCCTTTCTTGAAAAGTTTCCTTTCTTGAAAAGTTTCCTTTCTTGAAAAGTTTCCTTTCTTGAAAAGTTTCCTTTCTTGAAAAGTTTCCTTTCTTGAAAAGTTTCCTTTCTTGAAAAGTTTCCTTTCTTGAAAAGTTTCCTTTCTTGAAAAGTTTCCTTTCTTGAAAAGTTTCCTTTCTTGAAAAGTTTCCTTTCTTGAAAAGTTTCCTTTCTTGAAAAGTTTCCTTTCTTGAAAAGTTTCCTTTCTTGAAAAGTTTCCTTTCTTGAAAAGTTTCCTTTCTTGAAAAGTTTCCTTTCTTGAAAAGTTTCCTTTCTTGAAAAGTTTCCTTTCTTGAAAAGTTTCCTTTCTTGAAAAGTTTCCTTTCTTGAAAAGTTTCCTTTCTTGAAAAGTTTCCTTTCTTGAAAAGTTTCCTTTCTTGAAAAGTTTCCTTTCTTGAAAAGTTTCCTTTCTTGAAAAGTTTCCTTTCTTGAAAAGTTTCCTTTCTTGAAAAGTTTCCTTTCTTGAAAAGTTTCCTTTCTTGAAAAGTTTCCTTTCTTGAAAAGTTTCCTTTCTTGAAAAGTTTCCTTTCTTGAAAAGTTTCCTTTCTTGAAAAGTTTCCTTTCTTGAAAAGTTTCCTTTCTTGAAAAGTTTCCTTTCTTGAAAAGTTTCCTTTCTTGAAAAGTTTCCTTTCTTGAAAAGTTTCCTTTCTTGAAAAGTTTCCTTTCTTGAAAAGTTTCCTTTCTTGAAAAGTTTCCTTTCTTGAAAAGTTTCCTTTCTTGAAAAGTTTCCTTTCTTGAAAAGTTTCCTTTCTTGAAAAGTTTCCTTTCTTGAAAAGTTTCCTTTCTTGAAAAGTTTCCTTTCTTGAAAAGTTTCCTTTCTTGAAAAGTTTCCTTTCTTGAAAAGTTTCCTTTCTTGAAAAGTTTCCTTTCTTGAAAAGTTTCCTTTCTTGAAAAGTTTCCTTTCTTGAAAAGTTTCCTTTCTTGAAAAGTTTCCTTTCTTGAAAAGTTTCCTTTCTTGAAAAGTTTCCTTTCTTGAAAAGTTTCCTTTCTTGAAAAGTTTCCTTTCTTGAAAAGTTTCCTTTCTTGAAAAGTTTCCTTTCTTGAAAAGTTTCCTTTCTTGAAAAGTTTCCTTTCTTGAAAAGTTTCCTTTCTTGAAAAGTTTCCTTTCTTGAAAAGTTTCCTTTCTTGAAAAGTTTCCTTTCTTGAAAAGTTTCCTTTCTTGAAAAGTTTCCTTTCTTGAAAAGTTTCCTTTCTTGAAAAGTTTCCTTTCTTGAAAAGTTTCCTTTCTTGAAAAGTTTCCTTTCTTGAAAAGTTTCCTTTCTTGAAAAGTTTCCTTTCTTGAAAAGTTTCCTTTCTTGAAAAGTTTCCTTTCTTGAAAAGTTTCCTTTCTTGAAAAGTTTCCTTTCTTGAAAAGTTTCCTTTCTTGAAAAGTTTCCTTTCTTGAAAAGTTTCCTTTCTTGAAAAGTTTCCTTTCTTGAAAAGTTTCCTTTCTTGAAAAGTTTCCTTTCTTGAAAAGTTTCCTTTCTTGAAAAGTTTCCTTTCTTGAAAAGTTTCCTTTCTTGAAAAGTTTCCTTTCTTGAAAAGTTTCCTTTCTTGAAAAGTTTCCTTTCTTGAAAAGTTTCCTTTCTTGAAAAGTTTCCTTTCTTGAAAAGTTTCCTTTCTTGAAAAGTTTCCTTTCTTGAAAAGTTTCCTTTCTTGAAAAGTTTCCTTTCTTGAAAAGTTTCCTTTCTTGAAAAGTTTCCTTTCTTGAAAAGTTTCCTTTCTTGAAAAGTTTCCTTTCTTGAAAAGTTTCCTTTCTTGAAAAGTTTCCTTTCTTGAAAAGTTTCCTTTCTTGAAAAGTTTCCTTTCTTGAAAAGTTTCCTTTCTTGAAAAGTTTCCTTTCTTGAAAAGTTTCCTTTCTTGAAAAGTTTCCTTTCTTGAAAAGTTTCCTTTCTTGAAAAGTTTCCTTTCTTGAAAAGTTTCCTTTCTTGAAAAGTTTCCTTTCTTGAAAAGTTTCCTTTCTTGAAAAGTTTCCTTTCTTGAAAAGTTTCCTTTCTTGAAAAGTTTCCTTTCTTGAAAAGTTTCCTTTCTTGAAAAGTTTCCTTTCTTGAAAAGTTTCCTTTCTTGAAAAGTTTCCTTTCTTGAAAAGTTTCCTTTCTTGAAAAGTTTCCTTTCTTGAAAAGTTTCCTTTCTTGAAAAGTTTCCTTTCTTGAAAAGTTTCCTTTCTTGAAAAGTTTCCTTTCTTGAAAAGTTTCCTTTCTTGAAAAGTTTCCTTTCTTGAAAAGTTTCCTTTCTTGAAAAGTTTCCTTTCTTGAAAAGTTTCCTTTCTTGAAAAGTTTCCTTTCTTGAAAAGTTTCCTTTCTTGAAAAGTTTCCTTTCTTGAAAAGTTTCCTTTCTTGAAAAGTTTCCTTTCTTGAAAAGTTTCCTTTCTTGAAAAGTTTCCTTTCTTGAAAAGTTTCCTTTCTTGAAAAGTTTCCTTTCTTGAAAAGTTTCCTTTCTTGAAAAGTTTCCTTTCTTGAAAAGTTTCCTTTCTTGAAAAGTTTCCTTTCTTGAAAAGTTTCCTTTCTTGAAAAGTTTCCTTTCTTGAAAAGTTTCCTTTCTTGAAAAGTTTCCTTTCTTGAAAAGTTTCCTTTCTTGAAAAGTTTCCTTTCTTGAAAAGTTTCCTTTCTTGAAAAGTTTCCTTTCTTGAAAAGTTTCCTTTCTTGAAAAGTTTCCTTTCTTGAAAAGTTTCCTTTCTTGAAAAGTTTCCTTTCTTGAAAAGTTTCCTTTCTTGAAAAGTTTCCTTTCTTGAAAAGTTTCCTTTCTTGAAAAGTTTCCTTTCTTGAAAAGTTTCCTTTCTTGAAAAGTTTCCTTTCTTGAAAAGTTTCCTTTCTTGAAAAGTTTCCTTTCTTGAAAAGTTTCCTTTCTTGAAAAGTTTCCTTTCTTGAAAAGTTTCCTTTCTTGAAAAGTTTCCTTTCTTGAAAAGTTTCCTTTCTTGAAAAGTTTCCTTTCTTGAAAAGTTTCCTTTCTTGAAAAGTTTCCTTTCTTGAAAAGTTTCCTTTCTTGAAAAGTTTCCTTTCTTGAAAAGTTTCCTTTCTTGAAAAGTTTCCTTTCTTGAAAAGTTTCCTTTCTTGAAAAGTTTCCTTTCTTGAAAAGTTTCCTTTCTTGAAAAGTTTCCTTTCTTGAAAAGTTTCCTTTCTTGAAAAGTTTCCTTTCTTGAAAAGTTTCCTTTCTTGAAAAGTTTCCTTTCTTGAAAAGTTTCCTTTCTTGAAAAGTTTCCTTTCTTGAAAAGTTTCCTTTCTTGAAAAGTTTCCTTTCTTGAAAAGTTTCCTTTCTTGAAAAGTTTCCTTTCTTGAAAAGTTTCCTTTCTTGAAAAGTTTCCTTTCTTGAAAAGTTTCCTTTCTTGAAAAGTTTCCTTTCTTGAAAAGTTTCCTTTCTTGAAAAGTTTCCTTTCTTGAAAAGTTTCCTTTCTTGAAAAGTTTCCTTTCTTGAAAAGTTTCCTTTCTTGAAAAGTTTCCTTTCTTGAAAAGTTTCCTTTCTTGAAAAGTTTCCTTTCTTGAAAAGTTTCCTTTCTTGAAAAGTTTCCTTTCTTGAAAAGTTTCCTTTCTTGAAAAGTTTCCTTTCTTGAAAAGTTTCCTTTCTTGAAAAGTTTCCTTTCTTGAAAAGTTTCCTTTCTTGAAAAGTTTCCTTTCTTGAAAAGTTTCCTTTCTTGAAAAGTTTCCTTTCTTGAAAAGTTTCCTTTCTTGAAAAGTTTCCTTTCTTGAAAAGTTTCCTTTCTTGAAAAGTTTCCTTTCTTGAAAAGTTTCCTTTCTTGAAAAGTTTCCTTTCTTGAAAAGTTTCCTTTCTTGAAAAGTTTCCTTTCTTGAAAAGTTTCCTTTCTTGAAAAGTTTCCTTTCTTGAAAAGTTTCCTTTCTTGAAAAGTTTCCTTTCTTGAAAAGTTTCCTTTCTTGAAAAGTTTCCTTTCTTGAAAAGTTTCCTTTCTTGAAAAGTTTCCTTTCTTGAAAAGTTTCCTTTCTTGAAAAGTTTCCTTTCTTGAAAAGTTTCCTTTCTTGAAAAGTTTCCTTTCTTGAAAAGTTTCCTTTCTTGAAAAGTTTCCTTTCTTGAAAAGTTTCCTTTCTTGAAAAGTTTCCTTTCTTGAAAAGTTTCCTTTCTTGAAAAGTTTCCTTTCTTGAAAAGTTTCCTTTCTTGAAAAGTTTCCTTTCTTGAAAAGTTTCCTTTCTTGAAAAGTTTCCTTTCTTGAAAAGTTTCCTTTCTTGAAAAGTTTCCTTTCTTGAAAAGTTTCCTTTCTTGAAAAGTTTCCTTTCTTGAAAAGTTTCCTTTCTTGAAAAGTTTCCTTTCTTGAAAATTCAAAAAAAAAAAAAAAAAAAAAAAAAAAAATTGAAATTTGAAAACACGAAAAAGGTATGGAGAACAACCCATACGCACATGGGATGATATGAAGGTACAAATGCGCAAAAGATTTATTCCTAACCACTATTATCGAGATGCGTGTAGGAAACTACAGGGTTTGACTCAAGGAATCAAAAGTGTAGAGGAATATTACAAAGAGTTGGAGGTAGCCATGGTAAGGGCTAGAGTGGACGAGGATGATGAAGCGACAATGGCACGATTCATTGGAGGTTTAAATAGAGAAATCGCTGACATTGTGGATTTGCATCATTATGTGGATTTAGAAGAATTGTTGCACAAGTCCATCAAAGTTGAGAGGCAATTGAAATCAAGGAACTCTAAGATCGGATCAACCCCAAACTCTTCATGGAAATCTAATTGGAGGAGTGATAAGCCTAATTCAAGACCGAAGGAGGAGTTCAAAGGGAAAACCACGACATCGAATACCACCCCCATAAAAGGTAAAACCGAGACTTCCACTCCTATTAAGTCTCGAGAGATCAAATGTTTTAGATGTCAAGGTTTTGGCCATATTGCTTCTAATTGTCCGAATAAAAGAGCTATGATTATTTTGGATAATGGTGATATAGCAAGTGTAAGTTCAAGTGACGATGAAATGCCACCATTAGAAGATTGTAGCGACGTGGATATAGAGGAACCCGTGAGAGGAGAATTGTTGATCACTAGACGTATACTCAACGTTCAAGCCAATGAGGATGGAGATAAAGTGCAAAGGGAAAATATATTTCACACTAGATGCCACGTGAATAACAAGGTATGTAGTTTGATAATTGATAGTGGGAGTTGTACTAACGTTGCTAGCACTTTATTAGTAGAAAAATTGAGCTTGGAAACCGTTAAGCATCCTAAGCCATACAAGCTACAATGGTTGAGTGATTGTGGAGAAGTGAAAGTAACTAAGCAAGTGAAGTTTGGAATCGCAATTGGAAAGTATAAAGATGAGATTCTTTGTGATGTAGTACCCATGCAAGCTACACATATCCTTTTGGGGAGACCATGGCAATTCGATAGAAACGTCAAGTACAATGGTTTCAAGAATGAGTACTCCTTTGATCAAAATGGTCGGAAGATAATTCTCAAACCACTAAAACCATGGGAGGCTAGTGAGGATCAAGATAGGATTGCAAAAGAATTCAAAAAGAGAGAAAAAAGAGTGCAAAGAGAGAAAAAAGAGTGCAAAGAGAGAAAAGTCATTGAGTGAACAAAAACATGAAAAAGAAGAGAATAGAGTGAGTGAAAGAGAGAAAAAAGAGTGCAAAGAGAGAAAAAAGAGTGCAAAGAGAGAAAAAAGAGTGCAAAGAGAGAAAAAAGAGTGCAAAGAGAGAAAAAAGAGTGCAAAGAGAGAAAAAAGAGTGCAAAGAGAGAAAAAAGAGTGCAAAGAGAGAAAAAAGAGTGCAAAGAGAGAAAAAAGAGTGCAAAGAGAGAAAAAAGAGTGCAAAGAGAGAAAAAAGAGTGCAAAGAGAGAAAAAAGAGTGCAAAGAGAGAAAAAAGAGTGCAAAGAGAGAAAAAAGAGTGCAAAGAGAGAAAAAAGAGTGCAAAGAGAGAAAAAAGAGTGCAAAGAGAGAAAAAAGAGTGCAAAGAGAGAAAAAAGAGTGCAAAGAGAGAAAAAAGAGTGCAAAGAGAGAAAAAAGAGTGCAAAGAGAGAAAAAAGAGTGCAAAGAGAGAAAAAAGAGTGCAAAGAGAGAAAAAAGAGTGCAAAGAGAGAAAAAAGAGTGCAAAGAGAGAAAAAAGAGTGCAAAGAGAGAAAAAAGAGTGCAAAGAGAGAAAAAAGAGTGCAAAGAGAGAAAAAAGAGTGCAAAGAGAGAAAAAAGAGTGCAAAGAGAGAAAAAAGAGTGCAAAGAGAGAAAAAAGAGTGCAAAGAGAGAAAAAAGAGTGCAAAGAGAGAAAAAAGAGTGCAAAGAGAGAAAAAAGAGTGCAAAGAGAGAAAAAAGAGTGCAAAGAGAGAAAAAAGAGTGCAAAGAGAGAAAAAAGAGTGCAAAGAGAGAAAAAAGAGTGCAAAGAGAGAAAAAAGAGTGCAAAGAGAGAAAAAAGAGTGCAAAGAGAGAAAAAAGAGTGCAAAGAGAGGAAAAAAGAGTGCAAATAGAGAAAAACGAAGTGAGAGAAACACATAGGATAGCGGGAGAATAGTGGAATGGCAGAAAAGTAGGTTAAAAGGTGATTATAGCGAGCAGATGGCTTGTATTGTTATACAAAATGGTTATCTTGCGACTAATGAGCTACTCATCTATTCCGAGTGTGTTTTCCTTCTCTTTTGCAGGAATTTGAGGATGTGTTTCCTGAAGAATTACCGAGAGGGTTACCTCCGTTGAGAGGATTGAACATCAAATAGATTTCATGCCGGGAGCATCAATTCCTAATCGACCGGCATATCGAGCTAATCCCGAAGAAACTAAAGAAATTCAAAGCAAGTGGATGAACTAGTGGAGAAAGGATTTGTCAAGGAAAGCCTTAGTCCATGCTCAGTTCCTGTCATCTTAGTTCCGAAGAAAGATGGAACTTGGCGAATGTGTGTTGATTGTCGAGCTATCAACAAGATCACGGTAAAGTATCGACACCCTATTCCTAGATTAGATGATATGCTTGATGAGTTACATGGTGCATGCTTATTTTCAAATATTGATGTAAAGAATGGATATTATCAAATTCGCATGAAAGAGGGAGATGAATGGAAAACTGCTTTAAAACTAAATATGGTGTTTATGAGTGGTTAGTATTGCCATTTGGTTTGTCTAATGCACCAAGTACTTTTATGAGATTGATGAATCATGTGTTGAGATCTTTTATTGGAAAGTTTGTTGTTGTGTACTTTGATGATATCTTGTTTATAGTAAAACTCAAGATGCACATGTTAAACACTTGAATTCAGTTTTTAATGCTTTAAGAGAAAATCAACTATACGCTAACTTAAAGAAGTGCACCTTTTGCATGGATTCGGTAGTGTTTCTTGGTTTTGTAGTTAGTTCAAGTGGAGTATCGGTGGATGAAGAAAAAGTTAAGGCAATTAAGAAATGGCCAAGACCAAACAATGCCAATGAGGTAAGAAGTTTTCATGGATTAGCAAGCTTTTACAAGACGTTTGTTAAAGATTTTAGTACCATTGCAGCTCCGTTAAATGATCTTGTAAAGAAGAATGTTGAATTTAAGTGGACTAAAATACATGAACAAGCATTTAATCTCCTAAAAGGTAAACTCACTAATGCACTATTACTTGTTTTACCTAATTTTGATAAAGCTTTTGAGATTGAATGTGATGCGTTGGGAAAAGGTATTGGTGGTGTTTTAATGCAGGATTCCAATCCTATTGCTTACTTTAGCGAGAAGCTTAATGGAACGGCTTTGAATTACCCCACATATGATAAGGAATTGTATGCCTTAGTTTGAGCACTTCAAACGTGGCAACATTATTTGTAGCCAAAAGAATTTATTATTCATTCTAACATGAGAGTTTGAAGCACTTGAAGTCACAAAGAAAACTACACAAAAGGCACGCAAAATAGATGGAATTCATTGAAACATTTCCATACGTGACAAATATAAAAAAGGTAATGAAAATGTAGTGGCTGATGCATTGTCTCGAAGGTACGTACTCGTAACCTCTTTACAATCTAAATTGCTTGGATTTGAACTTGTTAAAGAATTATATATAGTGGATTCAAATTTTAGTGAAATTTGAAAATTATGTGAAAAAGTTGCATATGGTGATTATTATAGGCATGACGGTTATCTATTTAAGAAAAATAAGCTTTGTATTCCTAAGTGTTCTTTGAGAGAATTGTTTGTTAGAGAAACTCATGGAGGTGGATTAATGGGACATTTGGGAGTAAGCAAAACTTGGGATGTTTTATGTGAGCATTTTTATTGGCCTAAGATGAGACATGATGTGCAACTAATTTGTGATAAATGTATTGAGTGTAGAAAAGCTAAATCAAAAATCAAACCACATGGAATGTATACTCCTCTCCCAATACCTACTCAACCTTGGATTGATATTTCTATGAATTTTGTTATAGATTTGCCGAGAATTCAAAGTGGAAAGGATAGTATTTTTGTTGTTGTTGATAGGTTTAGTAAGATGGCACATTTTATTGCATGTTCGAAAACTAATAATGCTACACATGTTGCGGATTTATTCTTTAAAGAGATTGTGCAGTTACATGGCTTACCTAAAACTATTGTGAGTGATCGAGATGTTAAGTTTTTGAGTCACTTTTGGAGAACTCTGTGGAATAAGTTAGGCACTAAACTTTTATTCTCAACCGTAGCACACCCTCAAACGGATGGACAAACCGAGGTAGTAAATAGAACACTTTCTACTTTGTTGATAGCCATTATTTCTAAGAACTTAAAACAATGGGAAAAGTGTTTACCACATGTTGAGTTTGCATATAATAGGGTTGTTCATTCTACTACATCTTATTCACCATTTGAAATTGTTTATGGTTTTAATCCTATAACTCCAATGGATATGTTACCTTTGCCAACTAACGAGTTTGTTAATTTTGATGGAAAGAAAAGAGCCGAATTTGTTAGGGAACTACATGCAAGGGTAAGGGAAAACATTGAGAAAAAGAATGAACATTATGCAAGACAAGCAAACAAGCACCGAGTGAAAGTTATTTTCGAACCCGGAGATTGGGTTTGGATTCACTTAAGGAAAGAAAGATTTGCCAACAAAAGAAAGAACAAGTTGCAACCTCGAGGAGATGGTCCCTTCCAAGTGTTGGAACGCATCAATGACAATGCTTACAAGATTGATTTACCTAGTGAATATGGTAATGTAAGTGCTACTTTTAATGTTTCTGACTTATCTTTATATGATGCAGGGGATTCGAGGACGAATCTTTTCGAGGAGAGAGGGAATGATGTGAATCAGAGTGCAACCAACTTCAAGCCCAAAGTTAAAGATCCATGTCAAGATATTGGAGGTCCAATGACAAGATCAAGAATCAAGAAAATGCAAGAAGCCTTAAATGGATTGATTATAGAAATCCAAGAGAAAGATTCTTTCCAAAAAGAGCTGAAATTAATAAATTTGTTAAGTATTGAAGAGGATGCTTGGGAAGAAAAGAAGGCCGAAGATACTTGAAAACTACCCAAAGATTAGTGGCAAGAGAGATGGAAGCACAACAACAAAACAAATTTGGCAAGCAATTATTTCCTAATTATAGTTTTAGAAAGTTTCTTAATTATAGTTTTAGAAAGTTTCTTAATTATAGTTTTAGAAAGCTTTCCTAATCATAGATTTAGAAAGTTTTCCTAAGTATTATTTTAGAAAGTTTCCTAATTATCGTTTTAGTAATATTTCCTAATTACTTTTAGGATATTTTGTAGCCTATTTAAAGGCATAGCGCTTCAACATTATTAAGCAATATACATGATTTTGAGTTACTCTTTGTGAGAATTTTCTCTTTTGTTCTTTGTGAAGAACTAGATCTTCTTCAAGTCAAAACTTGAAAGATCAACTTGATAGCTTTGGTTCTAACCACAAGTTCGGTTACGGGTCAAGCTCCTTGTTTGATAACTTTGGTTCTGTCGGCAAGGTTCGATTGGGGTCAAGTTCCTTATACTTGATTTCACAGGCGTTCCTGAGTTTCTAATTCCGCGTTGTTGAAGGGTCTCGGGTTTCATATACCCGTGGTTCTCATCATCTCGCGGTTTCATGTACTGTGGTTTACATCTTATGTTACCTGACTTTCGTTAGATCCTAGTTACTTATACTTTTAACTTCGGAGTTCTTATGGGATCCGTTGCCAATCGTGCTCCAAAACGGTCTTGCTATCTTGGGAGGGATCTATTACATCTGTTCATTACACAACTTCCCCAAGCGATGTGTGGGATGGTGAAGACCCGCTTTACAGAACTGTCACATTCCGGCTTCGCCGCGCAGACGTACCGCCCCATCGGGTCGAGTTCGTGCAGCCACGTACCAGGACAGATTCGGGACTTACAGATTCGGGTCATCAACAATCATCACCCCCACTTGGGGGCCCAAAGTCACGTTGGCCACAATTCCGGTTGGGTACAGGCTCGATACCATTTGTAACGCCCCGTTGCACCCCATCAATATAATTGTCCTCTCTGGGGATTGGGCCGTAGACCCAACAACCTTCATGGACGCGAAACTAAGACTTAGTAATGCGCTTGATGAAGCATTAGAAACTTCACTTCAATCGATTTGTTCCAAAAGAGTTGAACGTATCAAGCAAATGAGGTTGAGTGTTACATGACTTGTGGTTAGAACCTAAGTTATCCATTTCACATTCAAGGTTTTAACTTGAAGTGATGAGAACGACGTGTATTGAGGACCCAACAACCTTCATGGACGCGAAACTAAGACTTAGTAATGCGCTTGATGAAGCATTAGAAACTTCACTTCAATCGATTTGTTCCAAAAGAGTTGAACGTATCAAGCAAATGAGGTTGAGTGTTACATGACTTGTGGTTAGAACCTAAGTTATCCATTTCACATTCAAGGTTTTAACTTGAAGTGATGAGAACGACGTGTATTGAGGACCCAACAACCTTCATGGACGCGAAACTAAGACTTAGTAATGCGCTTGATGAAGCATTAGAAACTTCACTTCAATCGATTTGTTCCAAAAGAGTTGAACGTATCAAGCAAATGAGGTTGAGTGTTACATGACTTGTGGTTAGAACCTAAGTTATCCATTTCACATTCAAGGTTTTAACTTGAAGTGATGAGAACGACGTGTATTGAGGACCCAACAACCTTCATGGACGCGAAACTAAGACTTAGTAATGCGCTTGATGAAGCATTAGAAACTTCACTTCAATCGATTTGTTCCAAAAGAGTTGAACGTATCAAGCAAATGAGGTTGAGTGTTACATGACTTGTGGTTAGAACCTAAGTTATCCATTTCACATTCAAGGTTTTAACTTGAAGTGATGAGAACGACGTGTATTGAGGACCCAACAACCTTCATGGACGCGAAACTAAGACTTAGTAATGCGCTTGATGAAGCATTAGAAACTTCACTTCAATCGATTTGTTCCAAAAGAGTTGAACGTATCAAGCAAATGAGGTTGAGTGTTACATGACTTGTGGTTAGAACCTAAGTTATCCATTTCACATTCAAGGTTTTAACTTGAAGTGATGAGAACGACGTGTATTGAGGACCCAACAACCTTCATGGACGCGAAACTAAGACTTAGTAATGCGCTTGATGAAGCATTAGAAACTTCACTTCAATCGATTTGTTCCAAAAGAGTTGAACGTATCAAGCAAATGAGGTTGAGTGTTACATGACTTGTGGTTAGAACCTAAGTTATCCATTTCACATTCAAGGTTTTAACTTGAAGTGATGAGAACGACGTGTATTGAGGACCCAACAACCTTCATGGACGCGAAACTAAGACTTAGTAATGCGCTTGATGAAGCATTAGAAACTTCACTTCAATCGATTTGTTCCAAAAGAGTTGAACGTATCAAGCAAATGAGGTTGAGTGTTACATGACTTTTGGTTAGAACCTAAGTTATCCATTTCACATTCAAGGTTTTAACTTGAAGTGATGAGAAGACGTGTGGGAAAAGGGACGAAAATGAGGTTCTTGGAAAATCTAATACAGATGGGGCTTCTTCGAGTGCTGGAAAAAATGGCAATCTATCTCTCGATGCTTTAGCGAAAGCTAAGAAAGCTTTACAAATGCAAAAGGAATTGTTAGAGAAGCTAAAGAAGAATCCCATGTCAAGTAAAACTGCTGTCTCAAACTCAGAAGGTAGATCAATTTTGGATTGAAGGAGACTCCAAATCACAAGTGCTAAGATGGATCGTTGGTTTTACTCCACTAACGTCTGCAACATTACATGCTGCTACTGCCACTCATGGAATCCACTGGTAATATTAGTGCTTCTGCGGGCGTGCCTAAGCCTGGTTTAGGAAGCTGTCAAACGAGCACAGAACTTGTTGCCAGGATGGGATTTCGACAAGATCCACAGTTTGCTCCTCTCATTAGCTTGTTTCCAGGACAGATTACACAGAAGTGTTGTTCCGCCGAAGCACTTTTAACTTCGGAGTTCTTATGGGATCCGTTGCCAATCGTGCTCCAAAACGCGTCTTGCTATCTTGGGAGGGACTCTTACACTATGTTTCTTCCACAATACTCCCCAAGCGCTGTGGGATTGTGACGACCCCCTCTTTACGACCTGTCACCTTCCGGCTCCGCCCTCGCGGACGTACCGCCATCCTGGTTCCGGTTCGTGCAGCCATCGTACCAGTACAGATTCGGGACTTACAGATTCGGGTCATCCAATCACCCCCCCTGTGGGGGCCAACGTCCTCGTTGGCCACTTCCGGTTTGGTACAGCTCTGATACCATTTGTAACGCCCCGTTGCACCCCATCAATATAATTGTCCTCTCTGGGGATTGGGCCGTAGGACAATATCCTCCCCTCACGGCTTTGTTTGGGCTAAACTTCCCTGAGGTCACCCAACCTGAATTTGCTCTCCGCCGAAGCACTTTTAACTTCCGGAGTTTCTATGGGATCCGTTGCCCTCGTGCTCCAAAACGCGTCTTGCTATCTTGGGAGGGACTCTTACACTATGTTTCTTCCACAATACTCCCCAAGCGCTGTGGGATTGTGACGACCCCCTCTTTACGACCTGTCACCTTCCGGCTCCGCCCTCGCGGACGTACCGCCATCCTGGTTCCGGTTCGTGCAGCCATCGTACCAGTACAGATTCGGGACTTACAGATTCGGGTCATCACATCACTAGTTACCGATCGCCTCTCAGTAGTTACCCAAATGACAAAACATTTTTGTGTTAGAGCCTCTGATGATGAAAAGAGGACCAGGGTTTATGAGGATGTAAAGCTGCAGATGTGAACTGAGGTCAAGGAGAAAGAAAGTGGTGGGAAAAGGGACGAAAATGAGGTTCTTGGAAAATCTAATACAGATGGGGCTTCTTCGAGTGCTGGAAAAAATGGCAATCTATCTCTCGATGCTTTAGCGAAAGCTAAGAAAGCTTTACAAATGCAAAAGGAATTGTTAGAGAAGCTAAAGAAGAATCCCATGTCAAGTAAAACTGCTGTCTCAAACTCAGAAGGTAGATCAATTTTTGGATTGAAGGAGACTCCAAAATCACAAGCTGCTAAAGATGGATCGTTGGGTTTTACTCCACTAACGTCTGCAACATTACATGCTGCTACTGCATCATGAGAATCAACTGGTAATATTAGTGCTTCTGCGGGCGTGCCTAAGCCTGGTTTAGGAAGCTGTCAAACGAGCACAGGAACTTGTTGCCAGGATGGGATTTCGACAAGATCCACAGTTTGCTCCTCTCATTAGCTTGTTTCCAGGACAGATGACAACAGAAGTTGTTGTTCCTCAGAAGCCTTCTAAGGCTCCTGTTCTTCGGCTAGATGCTTTAACAAAGTTTGTTTTTGAGAGAACTAGGCCTAAGAAAATTGGTGCAACTATGATGACAGATCCCATTTTGGTTGAAATAACAACATCTTCACTAGATGCTCTTAATAATGTGACATGCCTCAGAGACCGGTTACAAGATCACAACTCGGGCCAAGTTTAATCGTTCAATGTTCTAATGACTTGTCTCTTTTTGCAGGTTTTGATCCCACCATGGACTTCACTTGGTAGCCAACTAAGGAGGATGAGAAGAAGCCTTGCCATGTCATTCATTGGAGCATTCACTTGGAGCTTCCTTGCAGCCCTATGGGAATTTGTCTTCCCGGGCCATAAATTGTAATTTTTAATTTTTAAACTTATTGGCATACATTCGCCTTTATTGTAAGGATTTTATAGTTGCATTTCATGCATTAGATTGTGTGGTTAGGAGTAGATGTATGATGGTGGATTATGGGTTGAAGAAATTCAACTCAAAAATTCAAAGAAAAAAAAAGGGCCTCCACAAATCGTGCCCAAAGAAATACCCAGCCCAAAGAAGAGCCCACTTTCAAAGGTATGATTTTGCAGCTAGGAGAGTTGGGGAAGGCATGGATTGGTGACTTGGACAAAAATCGGTCGTTGATCAAGTTTTGGCTCGGAGGAAATTGGAGCTGCACAGCTGGAGGCGCGTGGGTAGGCGCTGGAGCGCGGGCAAGCATGCTGGAGCGCGCAGGCAGAAGGGAGCGTGGGTGCTGAGATGGCGCGCCCAGGTTGGCTGCGCTGCGCGCGCGCGGATTGCTGATTGGCGCGCGCTGCTCGCTGATTGGCGCGCCCATGCGCGCACAGACCATGCCATCTCGACCATCCATCAATTTTTCTTCAAATCCAATGGCCCAAATTCATCCTTTCCAACCCTAATCCACCCTAGGACTTCTATAAATGCATGGCATTAGTGTTTGTATGGAACTTTTTGCCCAATTAATATACTACTATTTCTCTATTCTCTCAAGGTTGCTTCCTTAGAGTTTTCCTTTGTTTTCTTGAACCAAGTGGAGAGGCCCTCCATTGCTAACCTAGTTTGGGTTACTAGGATAGCTCTTAGCTATTTCCTCACCTTCTCCATTGGGAGTTGGATCGACGACGAAAATCTCCGACCTACGGTGGTCATTTTCCTCCTAGAAAACGTTTATCCTAGAGCTTAACCCGTAGGATCGCTCTAAGGAACCTCCAAGGGTATTTTCTTTATTTTTATTGCTATCACATTCACACAAAATCACCTTTCATTTTTGGCCCCAACATCACACACCCTCACTCTTATTTTTTTTTTATTGTTATTTTCTTCCTTTTAGCATTGCATTGTCATCTCCTCCATAACATCTCTTCTTCATCCCCTTTCTTTTATTTTATGTCATGTTTCACCCCATCATTAAGCATATATAATTCGGCCATATCACTATCTAACTCCATTTTAAATTTCTTGCATTTTATTTTTATTTTTCCCTCTATATTTTAGCCTTTCTACAACACTTGCACCCGAGCACTTCTTGCATACGTTTTGTGGGTTTGAACACGAATCCTTTGCCTAAGGATTCCGTGTCGTAATGGTGCAATGCCCACAATATCTTCTTCGTGGCAGAGTGTTGAAGAAGTCGAGTGTCGAAGAGCATATGATTCTGTTGCTTTCCAAATTTTTATCCTTCAGGACAAGGATATCTTAAGGGAGAGGACTGTCATGAAAGGGGCCTCCATGAAAGGCTACAAAGCTGGGCTGCCAAAGGTAAACGTAGCAAAAAAAGGAAAGCCCAGAATTACCAACCCAAAGGAGAAGCTGCTGAGCTGTAGGAAACCGTTAGAGCAAGTGATTCTATATATCACGCTGGAAAGGAATGAAGGAGGGGGGATTGTTTGGTTATCTTTATTTTCTTTGTAATCAAGAACAACCAGTGGTTTCTTCATTGGTTATCCAGTAAAATCAAAAGGGTATAGATTTTACTGTCTTGTCCATAGTACGAGAATTTTTGAAATTGGAAATGCTAGGTTCATTGAAAATGGTAACATCAGTGGGAGTTTGGAACCACGTAAGTTGGAAATTAAGGAAGTTAGGGTGCAAGTTCCAATACCTATAACTTCGGCTCAAGTTGTTGTTCCACCAGTTGTTAATTGTATCAATGACTTATACGAACAACAAATTAATTATCAAACTCCACATAATGAGGTTGTCACGAATGAACCTATAAGAGATGAACCATTACAAATACCATGAAAAAGATCTGTAAGAGAAAGAAGATCTGTTATTTTTAATGATTATGTGATTTATCTTCAAGAGTCCGAATGTGATTTAGGACTTGATGATGATCCAGTTTCGTTTTCACAAGCCATGGAAAGTGAAAATTCTGATAAATGGTTAGATGCCATGAAAGATGAGTTGAAATCAATGGAACAGAATGAAGTTTGGGAACTCGTCGAGGTTATAAAAGAGTTGGGTGTAAATGGGTCTTTAAAACCAAACGCAACTCTAATAGCAATATCGACGGAAATAAAGTCAGACTTGTTGCCAAAGGTTTTACTCAGAAATATGGCATTGATGAAAAAGAAATTTTTCTCCTGTTTCGAAAAAGGATTCTTTCAGAATTATTATGGCAATGGTATGTGACGACCCCGACCCGCCAAGACCGTCACGAGACTAGACTGGACTTTGAGTTTGGACTTACACATTTTGCTCGTAAAAGAAATTTGAGAACTTAAAAGGAAACTTTCAGTCAGAAGGCATAAAATAGAAAGAAATGAAATCAGAAAGTACAAGTCCAGATGACATACAAATGGAAGACAGGATTAGACGGGGACATGAATGGACAGTGAATGGACGAAGATAGAAAGTGGACGAGGGCAGAAATGGACGAAGACAGAAAGTGGATGAGGGAAGAAATGGACGAAGATAGAAAGTGGACGAGGGCAGAAATGGACGAAGACAGAAAGTGGACAATGACATAAATGGACGAAGACGGAGAGTGGACGAGGACAGAAATGGACGAAGACAGAGAGTGGACGAGGACAGAAATGGACGAAGACAGAGAGTGGACAAGGATAGAAATGGACGAAGATAGAAAGTTGACGACTGGAATTCAGAGGACATGAAAATTTGAAGACTTATAACTTGAAAGACATAAACACGTACTCCGCCGATTGGTCAGTTACCCAGCCGATCGATCGGCTACCTCTCTGTTTGATGGCCTACTTCTTTTGACACAAAAAGCTTTAAACCCCAAAAACCCGATTTAAAACATAATCTTAGACATATATAAAAAAAAAAGTAACAGCAATTCAAAAAAATCAAACTGCATGGGTGAATTTAAAAACTGAACAAAATCCATGCATAACCTGGGACTCCAACTATTCAATATATTAAAAAAAAAAAACAAATTTTAGAACAGAAGGTTTTAAAACAACAACACTAAACCTAAGCATCAGCTAAACCCCAAAACTATACAACATGATTTAAATCTCGAGACATCACTTCACTGGTAAAAAATGCACCTGACTGCCGCAACCAACCCCACGAGCTCGTCCCGCCAACTGCAACTACTCGTCGGCCTGAAGCATAAAGTCCTCATCCAAAGGATCCGTACCTACAACAAGGAGTTCAACTATGAGCCTAGAGCTCAGTAAGGACATACAATGCAGTGATGCATATGCTATGCATGAACTTTCGAAATACATGAATATTACTTTACATTACATTCAAGTGGACATGAGGTATAAGTGGGGCTTATAGAGGAGCTGGAGCATGTACATACATGTCACAACAAGACATAACATGTAACACCCCGAACCCGCCCCGGATCGGTGCGTCACATTTCAAACCCAACCCGTTGTGTTTAACGACGTTTAAAATAATTTTCGTAACTTTTTTGACTCGTTTTCGGGTTTTTCAAACACTCGAGTTTTGTTAGAAAGTGTGCCCAAAATACAGTTAAAATGCGTCAGAAAATGTCGGGTTAAAACTAGTTCGAAATAGGAAAATTTGAAAAAAAATTAAAATTTAATGTTTTTTTTTTATAAAACAGTGGCGATTGATCGCCACAATGTGGCGATCAATCGCCACCCTTTCTGGTGCTGCAGTACCAGAGAGGCTGGCTGGCGATCGCCCCTGCACTCCCAGCCGACCCTCACCCCTTTTTCTTCGATTTTCTCCAAGCTAAACATCTCCAAAAATTCTAAAATTTTAACACTCCCGACACCCAAATCTTCAAGTCCCGTAAAAATTTTGGAAAACCAACTTAAAACGATTAATTAAAAAAAATAGAGAACGTAACCCGACGTTAATTATTTTAAAACCAAAACGAGCAGAGTAACGCCTAAAATTCGTTAAACCAAAACCTGAAACTTTAAAACCAAAAACATACTATTTCAACCCTCAAACATTTATGATCATTACGAAAATAGTTTCAAACACAATCGACTTATAAACCGTCCAAAATAAATATGAAGATATTTACAAATTCCAAATACTAAACTTTCACCTTTCTAACCTCTTTTCAAAACAAAACATTACAAACACGAAAAACACACACCATTTATTCCAAAATTCACCTCCCACACTGTCTGAGGCATACAGTGGTCAAAACGCCCCAACAATAGCCTGCACCGGCGGACTCCGTACTCCTCCGACTGCGGCCTAATCCTCGGCGGTCTCGTCTACCTCACCTGTATAAAACTCGTCACCTACACCACAGAACACGCACACACACGTAAGCTTACGCTTAGCAAGTAGGGAAAAGAAATATAAACATGCACAATGCACTCACACCGCCCTAACACATGCAGTCTCTACTCACTCTGTTGTTTTCGTTTTGCTTTCGTTTTATTAAATCTTTCCACTTTCACGTGTGAATCAAGTAGGCACTCATCCGAGCTCCCCGCTCATTGGACGGCCACACCTTGACCCACGGAGCAAGATCGGCCAGCTCACGCCCGGGTCCCCCCCATTGGACGGCCGCACACAATCTTCTCCCTTCCCTGTCACATGTGAATCAAGTAGGCACACATTCGAGCTCCCCGCTCATTGGACGGCCACGCCTTGATCCACGGAGCAAGATCGGCCAGCTCACGCCCAGGTCCCCCCCATTGGACGGCCGCACATAATCTTCTCCAACAGCACTTACGTATTTTCAACTTTATATCTCGAGTAGAGTCCCAACTCACTGCCTCCCCGGCATGTTACAAGTGCCTCCCCGGCAACTTGCCTAACCTGGCGACTCTACTCAACTTTATTCTTTCTTAGTTACGTTTCACACTCACCTTACACGTCATGCAAAACTCATTTTCGTAACGATACTCAACACGTGCTTAACATTAAATCAAGTAACTTAAAAACGATGCATGATACTCAACGCGTGCTTAACATAAATCAACCAGCCAACAAAAATCAAACAACAACCAATATTAACGACCAAACAACAACACAACTACCAAACAATAAATCCTATCGTTCCACACAACACTCAAACGCCAACCAACAACACAACTATCAAACAATAAATCCTACCGTTCCGTGGTGTAGGCCCGAAGGCAAAACGAAGGTATTCCACTACTTAGCTGTTCGCTCGGATTCCAGTTGCTTACTTCTACCGATAATTCAATCGTTCGACGTCCTAAAATAATGAAATTTAGCTTAATAAGTTACCAATAAAATCTAAAGGATTCTTAAACCTAAAACTAAACAACACTTAAACAACTTCACACTCAAAACACTCAAACTCGGTTTTTTCCCCACAATTCGACCGTCAAACTTCAAACAGTCACAACTCTCTCGTTTCTCAACGGATTTTGACGTGCCACCCCAACTCGGAAACCTCTACACGTCTACTATCTATTGAAATACTCAGATTAACCAACCAAACACATTGGCCAATTCGAAAACCCCTCAACAGAATCGGCCACCTTAATTAAAAAAATCCAATTTTTCCAAACTCCTTCCAAATTCTTAATCTAACTCCATAAATCACCTAAACCAATCCATCCAACAATTAAACCATAAAAATAGGAAAGAAAACTAACATTGAAACTAAATTTTCGGAGGTTACACTTAGGGTTTACACAAACCCTCCAAAAACTCATCAAAACTCCCATTAAACACCTAAAATCAACCCCTTAAGGTAGAAAACTAAAAACCCACTTATTTTTACCTTCAATCACCTTGAGAAATGGATGAAATGGAGGAGGAGAGAACCCTAAAATGGGGCTGGAAATTTTCGTGGAGAAGAGAACCAAAAATGAGGAAGAAAATGAAGAAAACCTAATTTTAACCTAAAGTGTTTTCCTCTTTTTCTTTACCTCCACAAATTTCTTTAAAATTATAAATCAACCCACTTCTTCCCATTTAATAACCTCCAACGTGATATGCACCAATAAAACCTCTAGCTTTTTAAACATTAAATTCATGTAATGACTAACTTTCTATTGGTTGATAAAGGGTTTGACTTTTCAAAATGGTTTGGTTTGAATTGTCAAACCATTTCTCTTCTATTGCTTGCATGACTTAATTCCAATCCTTTTATCCTTAACCTTAACCTCTCCTAGCCGTTTAACTAATCCAAGAGACTTACGTGCGTTACAGGAACATCTCAGGTGTTACATAACAGGAGTACATAGCGTACATAACAGGAATACATAGCATATATAACAGGAGTACATAACAGGATGTCAGTCCCCGTCCCACACTTAACAGTACATTACATTCACATTTTTAACTTTTTTAACTTCAAATCACGTGCATAAAACTTTTGTATGGCTTTCTAGAAAACGTGTGTTCATGAACATATACAGTGCTTAAACGTAACTTAAAAAGGCGACACGATGTCAAAGCAGGACATAAAGTAAACACTTTTAACTTAGAATGTAACCTACGACCTAACTACCCGACAACGACTCCGACAACCAAAAACCTAGTATCTCCGTGATGTAGGGCCTTAAGGGCCAACTTATACGCATGAACTTACCTGATGCCGTAGATTTGCAATCAAACACATACGTCGTCGGCGATTCACAAACCTATATTATGCAGAACCGGACTATTAACCCAAAACTTCATCAAAACTAATGAATAACTAACCTATACTCATTAACTAACAAAAAAAGTTACCTTTAACAGAGAAAATGGGAGAAAACAGGAGAAGACAAAGTTTGGAAAATGGTCGCACTTCGTCTGGAAGATTGTAACACCCGGTTTATTAGAATTAAAATAACCAATTAATCTTCTAAGTGTGAATTTTATAGAATGAAATAGGGAGAAATAGCAATTAGGTTAATGAGTAACTAAGTGAGGGCATAAGGGTAATTGTCAATTTATATTGTGGATAACGTATTTAAGGAAAGAATAAATGAGGTATAGCCGTCAATGCTCATTTCACTCTCGATTTTTCAGCTCAAGCAGCCGAGCTCTCTAGGCGATTCTCCTCGCTCGGTTCTCCTTCGACTTAGGTAAGTTTCTTTTCCTTATTTCTCTTGTGGTATAGTGGTGAAATGCCTGGAGGATTGCAATGTGAGGATTTTGAGGATGCTGAGATTGAGTGTAGATTCGGGTTTTAGCGATAAGTAGGAATGCTCGGGTAGTAGAGTTTCTAACTAGATTTCTCGAACCGCTGTTTGATATTTTGAAAGGTTTAGTGAAGCCTTGATTTATATTCTGTATGAACTTAGGTGAACAGACCTCCGAAGTAGCTAGCAACCAGACAGATTTCCAGGAGCCAGGTAAGTAAAGTATTGCTTGTGCCTTCGGGCCTACATCACAAAACAGTAGGTTTATGTATGCTTGAATGTTTCTATTGTCCATGCATCATGTTTTGTTAAAAGTTACGAAAATGAATTTCATGTAAGAAATGGTAAGGTATGAACTGTATGCGACAGACAAGCTATTAAGGGAACTAATCCACCCCTTAACTTATGAAGGGATTTAGACATTGGGAGAATTGATCCCACTCCCAAGGGAACCATGGGATCAGATCAAGTGTTAAGGGAATTCATCTGCCCCTTAATTAAGTAGGAGGATGTAGACATTGGGAGAATTGATCCCACTCCCAAGGGAACCATGGGATCAGATCATGTTATGAACGAATGCGTATGCCACTGAGATGAGAAAAATAGAAACTGCATATTTAGGAGTATAAGTTCAGCATTTTACTTCATTCATATACTGCTTTACTTACTTAGCATTAGGCTAATAGATGAGTTTTGTGATGTAGGTGAAGAAGTGTTAGCAGGTGTGTCTCCTGATCGTGTTGAGGAATAGTGGACGTTGGAGGAGAGCATTCAGGCTTCGGCATGGTAACTGATGGGGCGGTTTAGCATGTTGTCTACAGATGTGGAGGTTTAGTGGATAATGATTTAATCGAGTATATGAAGTTTTTAGTAAATGAGATTACAGCTATTTGACTTTGTTTTCGAGAATTTCTGATTTTCATGTTTTTACTGAATTTGATCAATACAATGACTTGGAGTGTTATGAATGGATTTTTGGTAAAATGTTTTAAGTCTGTTAGATAGTCGAAGCTTTCTCGGGTTATAGACAGGTTGTTTAGTCCATTGGTAGGAATTGAATAATTTTTTTTGTATCAGTGGATATGTGTAGAGGTTTATTGCGTTCTGTGGAAGGAAATCGTGTTGATGTCTATCGGAAGAAGGAAGTCTATCGGTAGATGTGGTGTGTCAGTCTGTCGGAAGATGGAAGTCTATCGGCAAATGCCTTAAGGAGTCATGTGAGAAGCACGTGTCGGCAAATGTAGTCTATTCGATCGGAAGGTGTAGAGTATTAAGTCGTCGAGTAGTGAATCGGAAGATGTAGGGTAATCTGTTTTGTCGTTTAGTGAATCGGAAGATGTAGAGTAATCTGTTTTGTCGTTTAGTGAATCGGAAGATGTAGAGTAATCTGTTTTGTCGTTTAGTGAATCGGAAGATGTAGAGTAATCTGTTTGTCGTTTAGTGAATCGGAAGATGTAGTGTATGTTTTAATTCTATCGGAAGGAGTCATATTGTTGTTATCGGAAGATGTCGTGTGTTTATCTATTGAGAGATGAAATTGCGCTGACTTCATCGGCAGATGAAGTTATGTTGACTTCATCGGCAGATGAAGTGGTGTATGAAGTTCTCACGACTTCATCGGCAGATGAAGTTGTGGGTGAAGTCGTGTAGACGTCATCGGCAGAAGCCTTTGGTTTTCTACTTCTGCTTCTTCTGTTGACTTTGTCGTCGGCAGATGAATTCGACTTTTGTAATTCCTTGAGTAGTCCATCACTTAAAACCTTAATTCTTTTGACCGGACACTTGAAATATTTCCATTAATCTTTCCAACACTATTTTCACCGCTAGTTTAATCCCATTGTAGTCTTAAATAATTTTTCCGCTGCAAAGTTTTCAAATGTTTTGAACGTTTAGTAAACGTCAAATTTTGTATGTCGAATGAAGTTTTAAATTTATTTGAAATTTCTTAGTCATGGCCAAGTAATGAGTAGCGAACCGGGTTCAGATAACTCGGGGCGTTACAGTATGGTATCAGAGACATTCAGTTAAACCGTTCAAAAGATTACTCATCAGTGCCAACCGTCGCATGAAAGTACTCCAACAACTGTAAGTGTTTATGTTAGCTTCAGTTATAAGATGTTTATGAGTATAGATAACTTTGTGCAGAACCTTAGACAAATGGCTAGACGACCAGGGAGACCAAGAGTACCTAGGGAGATGCCAAACTTGAGGAATGAAGAAGATTCAAGTGTAATTAGACAGCTGACGGAGTTGATGCGTCAGCAGACAGATATTGTGCGACAGCAATCTGACCAGTTAGGTGTGTTATTGAGTCGGGAAACACAAGGAAGTGCCAATTCAGGTCACGTCAATGAGCATTCAGGGGATAGATTTCGTAGGCTGCAACCGCCCACATTTGATGGAAAGTCATCTAACCCGATTGTTGCTGAGGAATGGCTTCGAAAGATAGAGAGCATGTTCAGGTGTGCCAATGTTGGGGAAGGGGAGAAAGTCATTTTGGCAACGTTTCATCTAGCAGGGGATGCACAACTTTGGTGGGAGTCGCTGGAGATCACCACCGATATTGCAACCATGTCCTGGTCGCAATTCAAGGAAGTCTTCTATGAGAAATATTTTAGCACCACTATCCAGAACGCAAAGAAGGCTGAGTTTTTGAGCTTGAAGCAGACTGGGTCTGTGGCAGAGTACAATAGGCAATTCGAGTCTCTGTCAAGGTTTGCTGGATACCTCGTCCATAGAAATGAGGATAAAGTGTTTCAATACCTGCAAGGTCTAAAGCCAGAGATTTACAGAGGAGTGAAGTACTCAGGCATTAAAGGCTTGTCATTCAGCGAAGTAGTGTCTACTGCATTGGAGGCAGAAGAAGCTGAAATGAAGTGTGCTGGACCAAAGGAAGCCCCGCGAAAGTTCTTCCAGCCCCACCAACAGAGGGGAATAAAGAGACCCGCTGATGGTCAGAGTGGCCAAGGTTCTGGAAAGAAGGTACCGGACACCAAGAAGTTTCCTCAGTGCATGAAATGTATGAAGAGCCACCCGGGCGAGTGTAAGTTTGGGACTGGTAAGTGTTATAACTGTGAGGAGTTTGGGCATTCGTTTAAGGATTGCCCGAAGCCCAGGGTCCTTCGATGTTTCAACTGTAATAAGACTGGCCACGTCATCAGAGACTGCCCAACGTTGAAGAGTGGCCCTGCTAAGATAAAACCGAGAATATTTTCCATGATGGAGTCGGGCGAAGAGGACCAGCCCGCTGTTGTGTCAGGTACTATATTGGTTAATTCTATGCCTGCTTTTACCTTGCTAGATTCAGGAGCAACCCATTCTTTTGTTGCGTCTGCTTTTGCTGATAAATTAGAAGTACAATCCACACCTTCTAGGCATGTATTCAATGTTGCTTTACCCTCTGGTGAACATTTACATTCCAACCAAGTGTTGCATGATTGCATGGTATTAGTAGGGGACAAAAATCTATCTGCTGATTTAATTGTTATGGATATAATGGGATTTGATGTAATCTTAGGAATGGATTGGTTGTTCAAACACCACGCCATAATTGATTGTAGGACTGGGATAGTTAGTTTCCAACCCCCTGGTGGTTTGAAACATACCTTCCAAGCTTCAGAGAAGAGTAAGGAAATGTCTGTTATGACTTCTTTAAATTTTAGACCTTCACCATGCAAGGAGTACTTGTGCTTCTTGGCATGTGTTCTAGATACACAACTTGTAGGTAAGGCAACTCCTCAAAATATCCTTGCTGTCCAAGACTTTCCAGAAGTGTTTCTGGATGACCTTCCCGGTTTGCCACCGGATAGAGAAATTGAGTTTGTTGTAGATGTCTACCCTGGAGCAGAACCTGTGTCTAAAAATCCATATAGACTAGCACCAACAGAACTTAAGGAGTTAAAGAAACAGTTGGAGGACTTGTTGGAGAAGGGATTCATACGCCCTAGCTTCTCACCGTGGGGTGCACCTGTCCTCTTTGTCAAGAAGAAAGATGGATCGATGCGTATGTGCATAGACTATAGAGAATTAAACAAGCTGACCATCAAAAACAAGTATCCCCTGCCTAGGATTGATGATTTATTTGACCAGCTCAATGGTGCAAGAGTTTTCTCTAAGATTGACTTAAGGTCTGGTTATTATCAGTTGAAGGTTAAATCTGAAGATATCCCAAAGACTGCCTTTCGCACAAGGTATGGGCATTATGAGTTTTTGGTTATGTCTTTTGGTTTGACAAATGCACCAGCAGCATTCATGGACCTTATGAATAGGGTGTTTCACGAGTATTTGGACAAGTTTGTTATTGTATTCATAGACGACATTCTGATCTATTCTAGAACTAAGGAGGATCATGCTAGGCACTTGAATTTGGTGTTAGGAGTACTTAAGCAGCACCAGCTTTATGCTAAGTTCTCCAAGTGTGAGTTTTGGTTGGATAGAGTTCACTTTCTGGGTCATGTGATCTCTGGAGATGGAATATCGGTCGATCCAGCCAAGGTTCAAGCAGTTCAGGAATGGCCCCAACCGAAGAATGCTACTGATATTAGAAGTTTTCTTGGATTAGCAGGGTATTATAGAAAGTTCATTGAAGGATTTTCAAAGATTGCTACACCTCTTACTAAGTTAACAAGGAAAAATGTGAAGTACTTATGGACCGATGAATGTGAGCATAGTTTCCAAGCCTTGAAACAGAAACTGACCAATACTCCAATCCTGACCCTTCCTGCTGAGAATGGTAAATTTAGTATTTATTGTGATGCATCCAAGATTGGTCTTGGCTGTGTCTTGATGCAAGAAGGAAAAGTGATAGCCTATGCTTCCAGACAGTTGAAAACTCATGAGAAGAATTACCCTACACATGACTTAGAATTAGCTGCTGTGGTATTTGCACTTAAAATTTGGAGACATTATTTGTATGGACAATCTTGTGAAATATTTTCCGACCATAAGAGCCTGAAGTACATTTTCACACAGAAGGAACTAAACATGAGGCAACGTAGATGGTTGGAATTTGTAAAAGACTATGACCTTGAGATTAAGTACCACCCTGGTAAGGCAAATGTTGTGGCAGATGCCTTGAGTAGAGTAACAACATCAACCCCACCTATGAATTTCAGTATGCCATTAACTCTAGAGTCAGAATTCCAAAAGTTTAATCTAGAAGCAGTAACTGATGTGACAGCCATACTTTCAGCCATAACTTTAAAGCCTACCATTCTAGAGAAAATAAAGGAAGCTCAGATAACTGATGACGAGTGTAGCAAGTACAAGTCAAACATGAATTCTACGGACAAGTCAGATTTTACCCATTCTACCGATGGGGTCCTTAAGTTTAGAAATAGATGGTTTGTTCCAGCTGATACCGAACTTAGAAAGGAAATTCTTTCTGAGGCACACTCTTCCAGGTTCTCTGTCCACCCTGGAAGTACCAAGATGTACAGAGATCTCAAGCAGCATTTTTGGTGGCCAGGTATGAAAAGATGTGTGGCGAAGCATGTGGAGTCATGTTTGGTCTGCCAACAGATTAAGGCTGAACATCAAAGACCTGCAGGAACATTACAACCCCTACCGGTTCCGGAATGGAAGTGGGATCAAGTGGCAATGGATTTTGTTACAGGATTGCCTAGAACAACAAAAGGACATGATGCAATTTGGGTAATAGTTGACCGTTTGACCAAATCCACCCATTTCCTGCCGATAAAGATAACATATTCGATGGATCAACTTGCTGAGTTGTATGTGCAAGAGATCATTAGATTACATGGAGTTCCAAGCACTATAGTTTCAGACCGAGACTCTAGATTTACATCTAAGTTTTGGAAAAGTTTGCATAAGGCTATGGGAACGCAACTTAACTTCAGCACAGCCTTTCACCCTCAAACAGATGGACAATCCGAGAGAACTATTCAGACCTTAGAGGATATGCTCCGAGCGTGCATATTAGATTTTCAAGGATCTTGGAGTAAGTATTTACCATTGGTAGAGTTCTCTTACAACAACAGTTTTCAGGCGACAATAGGAATGGCACCGTATGAGGCATTATATGGACGAAAATGCAGATCACCGTTGTACTGGGATGAAGTTGGTGAAGCACAACTACTAGGTCCTGATATCGTGCAGCAAACAGTGGAGAAGATTGCCCTCATCCGACAGAAAATTTTGACAGCTCAAAGCCGACAGAAAAGCTATGCAGACAAGAGGAGAAGAGAACTGGAATTTGAAGTAGAGGATGAAGTTTTTCTTAAGATATCACCATTCAAAGGAGTTGTGAGGTTTGGAAAGAGGGGCAAACTAAATCCTAGATTTATTGGACCGTTCCCAATTCTGAAGAAGATCGGGAAAACAGCTTATCAGTTACAGCTACCAGCCTCTATGGGAGGAATACATAACGTGTTTCATGTCTCTATGTTAAAGAAGTGTGTGCGGGATCCAGCTCAAGTTGTCGAACAGCAAAGCATTGAAATTCAACCTACACTTACCTATGAAGAAAAGCCAGTAAAGATTTTAGATTTTGCAGTAAAGGTATTACGCAACAAGGAGGTACCATTGGTAAAAGTCTTGTGGCACAATCAGAATACAGAGGAAGCAACATGGGAACGCCAGCAAGACATGATGGACCAGCATCCAAGATTGTTCAGGTACTGAATTTTGAGGACAAAATTCTTTTAAGGAGGGTAGATTGTAACACCCGGTTTATTAGAATTAAAATAACCAATTAATCTTCTAAGTGTGAATTTTATAGAATGAAATAGGGAGAAATAGCAATTAGGTTAATGAGTAACTAAGTGAGGGCATAAGGGTAATTGTCAATTTATATTGTGGATAACGTATTTAAGGAAAGAGTAAATGAGGTATAGCCGTCAATGCTCATTTCACTCTCGATTTTTCAGCTCAAGCAGCCGAGCTCTCTAGGCGATTCTCCTCGCTCGGTTCTCCTTCGACTTAGGTAAGTTTCTTTTCCTTATTTCTCTTGTGGTATAGTGGTGAAATGCCTGGAGGATTGCAATGTGAGGATTTTGAGGATGCTGAGATTGAGTGTAGATTCGGGTTTTAGCGATAAGTAGGAATGCTCGGGTAGTAGAGTTTCTAACTAGATTTCTCGAACCGCTGTTTGATATTTTGAAAGGTTTAGTGAAGCCTTGATTTATATTCTGTATGAACTTAGGTGAACAGACCTCCGAAGTAGCTAGCAACCAGACAGATTTCCAGGAGCCAGGTAAGTAAAGTATTGCTTGTGCCTTCGGGCCTACATCACAAAACGGTAGGTTTATGTATGCTTGAATGTTTCTATTGTCCATGCATCATGTTTTGTTAAAAGTTACGAAAATGAATTTCATGTAAGAAATGGTAAGGTATGAACTGTATGCGACAGACAAGCTATTAAGGGAACTAATCCACCCCTTAACTTATGAAGGGATTTAGACATTGGGAGAATTGATCCCACTCCCAAGGGAACCATGGGATCAGATCAAGTGTTAAGGGAATTCATCTGCCCCTTAATTAAGTAGGAGGATGTAGACATTGGGAGAATTGATCCCACTCCCAAGGGAACCATGGGATCAGATCATGTTATGAACGAATGCGTATGCCACTGAGATGAGAAAAATAGAAACTGCATATTTAGGAGTATAAGTTCAGCATTTTACTTCATTCATATACTGCTTTACTTACTTAGCATTAGGCTAATAGATGAGTTTTGTGATGTAGGTGAAGAAGTGTTAGCAGGTGTGTCTCCTGATCGTGTTGAGGAATAGTGGACGTTGGAGGAGAGCATTCAGGCTTCGGCATGGTAACTGATGGGGCGGTTTAGCATGTTGTCTACAGATGTGGAGGTTTAGTGGATAATGATTTAATCGAGTATATGAAGTTTTTAGTAAATGAGATTACAGCTATTTGACTTTGTTTTCGAGAATTTCTGATTTTCATGTTTTTACTGAATTTGATCAATACAATGACTTGGAGTGTTATGAATGGATTTTTGGTAAAATGTTTTAAGTCTGTTAGATAGTCGAAGCTTTCTCGGGTTATAGACAGGTTGTTTAGTCCATTGGTAGGAATTGAATAATTTTTTTTGTATCAGTGGATATGTGTAGAGGTTTATTGCGTTCTGTGGAAGGAAATCGTGTTGATGTCTATCGGAAGAAGGAAGTCTATCGGTAGATGTGGTGTGTCAGTCTGTCGGAAGATGGAAGTCTATCGGCAAATGCCTTAAGGAGTCATGTGAGAAGCACGTGTCGGCAAATGTAGTCTATTCGATCGGAAGGTGTAGAGTATTAAGTCGTCGAGTAGTGAATCGGAAGATGTAGGGTAATCTGTTTTGTCGTTTAGTGAATCGGAAGATGTAGAGTAATCTGTTTTGTCGTTTAGTGAATCGGAAGATGTAGAGTAATCTGTTTTGTCGTTTAGTGAATCGGAAGATGTAGAGTAATCTGTTTGTCGTTTAGTGAATCGGAAGATGTAGTGTATGTTTTAATTCTATCGGAAGGAGTCATATTGTTGTTATCGGAAGATGTCGTGTGTTTATCTATTGAGAGATGAAATTGCGCTGACTTCATCGGCAGATGAAGTTATGTTGACTTCATCGGCAGATGAAGTGGTGTATGAAGTTCTCACGACTTCATCGGCAGATGAAGTTGTGGGTGAAGTCGTGTAGACGTCATCGGCAGAAGCCTTTGGTTTTCTACTTCTGCTTCTTCTGTTGACTTTGTCGTCGGCAGATGAATTCGACTTTTGTAATTCCTTGAGTAGTCCATCACTTAAAACCTTAATTCTTTTGACCGGACACTTGAAATATTTCCATTAATCTTTCCAACACTATTTTCACCGCTAGTTTAATCCCATTGTAGTCTTAAATAATTTTTCCGCTGCAAAGTTTTCAAATGTTTTGAACGTTTAGTAAACGTCAAATTTTGTATGTCGAATGAAGTTTTAAATTTATTTGAAATTTCTTAGTCATGGCCAAGTAATGAGTAGCGAACCGGGTTCAGATAACTCGGGGCGTTACAAAGATAGAAAACAGAGAGGAGCGGAAATGAGAGTTTTACGTAGAAGAGAAGAGAAGAGAGGAAGAGGAAGAGAAAGCTTGGCTTCTTCCACAAGCTTGGACAAGTGGCACTCCATCATTGGCTCCCTCCCAACCACCTTAATTGTCTCTCCAATTTGCCCCTCCATTGGTTTCTAACTAATTTGGTATTTAGCTCGTCGATTCGGTTTCTCCGAAATCTTCTTTTTCCACTAAACATTCAAACCAATTCCAATAAAATATACATTATATTAATATCGAATTAATCTCCTTTAATACTTCAAGGGATAATTACATGGCCAAAGTGCCGGGTGTTACATCTCACCCACCTTAACAGAATTTTGTCCCCAAAATTTGCTTAATCAAAAAGTTCTTGATATCGGTCCCTAATATGCCGTTGTCTTTCCCAAGTGGCTTCCTCCACGTTATGATTGCACCGTAAGACCTTCGCCAATAGGATCACCTTGTTGCGCAACACTTTGATTGAAGAGTCCAAAATCTTTATGGGCCTTTCTTCATACGTCAGCATCGGCAGGATATCTATGTCCACCGGCTCCACGATTTGAGTAGGATCTCGCACACATTTCCTCAACATCGAGATGTGAAAAATGTTGTGAACTCCATTCATGGAGGCTGGCAGCTGCAGCCGGTAAGCCATGCTTCCTACTCTCTTTAAGATGGGAAATGACCCTACAAACCTCGGACTGAGCTTCCCTTTCTTACCAAACCTCATCACGCCCTTGAAAGGCGACATCTTAAGGAATACTTCATCGCCTTTAACAAACTCTAAGTCCCTCCTCCTCCGATCCACGTAACTTTTCTGTCGACTCTAAGCAGTATTGATTCGCTGTCTGATAGTAGCCACCATTTCAAACATCTGCCGTAATAACTCAGAGCCGACAAGTCTGGCTTCACCAACTTCATCCCAGCACAAAAGAGACCTGCACTTTCTGCCGTAAAGAGCTTCGTAGGGAGTCATAGTAGCTATTGTTATAAGAGAACTCCACTAACGGCAAATACTTGTTCCAAGGAGCAAAAAATTCCAATACGCACGACCTCAACATATCCTCTAATATTTGAATCGTTCTCTCGATTTGTCTATCTGTCTGTAGATAAAATGTCGTGCTGAAATTTAACTTGGTACCCAAGGAGTTTTCCAAGCTCACCCAAAACCTTGACTTAAATCTAGGATCCCGGCCAGAAATGATTGACACCGGTATTCCATGCAGCTTAATAATCTCGTTAATATACAACTCTGCATATTGATCCATAGAGAAGGTCGTCTTCACAGGTAGAAAGTGGGTCGCCTTCGTCAATCTATCCACTATGACCCACATGCTATTATGGCCCCTAGCCGTTCTCGGTAGGCCTACAACAAAATCTATAGTGATGTTCTCCCATTTCCATTTGGGGATCGGGAGAGGTTGAAGTGTTCCACCTAGTCGTTGATGTTCAGCCTTTACTTGTTGTAACGCCCCGAATTATATAAACCCGGTTCGTTACTCATAATACTGAACCACACTATGACATTCTGAGAAAATCTTAAAATTTGACTCAAAAATAAAAATTTGATCCTTAAACGTAAAAACTTGCAGCAGAAAATATTTGTATAAAATGACATTCATTAAATAATTAAAATATTAAGGACTGTTGGTTGAAAGAAAACAAAACAAACAGGACACGTCCACCGCTGAACAGTTCCAGCGATAGAAATAGAAACAAAAGGCATCCACCGCTAAACAGTGTCAGCGGCAGAAACAGAAACAAAATGGTCTCAGCGATAGAGACAGAAATAGAAGGCATCCACCGCTAAACAGTGTCAGTCAAACGTCATGTCGACTACCCACACCCACCGCTCAAGAAACAAAGACATCTACCGCTAAACAGTGACAGTCGAACGACATGTCGACTACCCACAACCACCGCTCACGTCCACCGATCGAATCCTTCGAACGACAGTAACCCTCAACATCCACCGATCACAAAATGCCAAAAATCTATTACTAATGTCCACCGATCATAAAACAACAAAACCCATTACTCACATCCACCGATCATAGAACGACAGAAACCTATTACTCACGTCTTCCGTTCGACAACATCCACCGATAGACTACATCCACCGATAGACTACATCCACCAATAGATTACATCCACCGATAGACTACATCCACTGATAGACTACATCCACCAATAGATTACACCTACCGATAGACTACATCCACCGGTGAACAATAACACTCTAAACAAACAGACAACTCTGCCTACTAAAGAACTTGTAAATTTTAACAGCAGCTATTCAAACAACATAAATCCACAATTTTATAAATCCAGGATAACAACCTACAACTAAAACCAAATTCATGTTTTCAAAATCAGAAAAGCTCCAAAATCATTCAGAACATTAAACTCCTACTGTCATTAACATTCTCAGCATACAAAAACTGAACCATTGACAACAAGACTTTCACACCTACTGACATTAGTTAAACTGCCCCATCAGATTGTCAAGTCGATGCGTGAATGCACTCCTCCAACCAGCCTAGTCCTCAACCTACTCAGAGAACACACCTGCTAGAATTTCTTCACCTACATCACAAAACTCATCTATTAGCCTAATGCTAAGTAATTAAAGAAACAATGAAATGATATGCTGAAACATAAATCCTAGTCATGCAGTTTCTACTTTCACATCTCAGTTGCATTCACGTTCTTTCTCTGATCTGATCCCTCGGTTCCATTGGGAGTTGGATCATTTTTCCCAAAGTCATACATCCTCCTCATAAATTAAGGGGCAGATTAGTTCCCTTAACAGCTGATCTGATCCTAAATTTCATTGGGAGCGGATCAATTTTCCCAAAGTCATACATCCTCTTCATAAATTAAGGGGCAGATTAGTTCCCTTAACAGCTGATCTGATCCTAAATTCCATTGGGAGCGGATCAATTTTCCCAAAGTCATACATCCTCTTCATAAATTAAGGGGCGGATTCCCTTAACAGCTGATCTATTACATTCTGTTCATACCTTGTCATGACATACATGTAAATTCATTTTTGTGTTCTTTCCAAAACATGATACATGACATACAGAAAACATTCAAACAAGCATAAACCTACTGTTTCGTGATGTAGACCCGAAGGCACACACATACTCTACTTACCTGGTTTCCTGGAAAAGTTTGGTTGCAAACTACTTCGGGTTTTGCTCAAACCTATAACCGTAAACAGAGTATTAGTTAAGCTTCATTCTAAACCATCCTCAAATCTACCAGAACTCATAAGGAAACTAGTTTGGGAACTCAGATCATCAAGCATTCCTGATATGCCCCAAACCCGAACTAACTCTCACTTACAGAATTCTCAAAACTCGCATTTAAAATCCCCTATATCATCGATAGTTACAATGTAGTAAGAAATCGAAGTAAAACTCACCTAGTTTGGAGAAAAGTCAGAAATGAAATCGCCGAGAGAAACTCCGCTTAGCTGAGCTGAATGCCAAAATAAAATAGTGGCGGCTAAAACCCTTAGCTGACCTGTTTTATACATTAGTCTTCCCAAATTACACATTTGCCCTTATTTAGCCAATCCTTAACCTATTTAAACAACTAATCATAATCACTTATTTTCACAAGAATGAAAGTTACTAAATGATGTTATTAAATTAAGGTGGACAATACCGGGTGCTACAATCTATCCTCCTTAAAAGAATTTTGTCCTCAAAATTCAGTGCTTAAACAACTCAGGATAACAACTCATAATGTCTTGCAGACTTTCCCAAGTTGCCTTCTTTACATTTTGATTACGCCATGAAACTTTCACTAGTTGAACCTCCTTGTTACGCAGTACTTTTGTTGCATAGTCCAAAATTTCCACTGGTTTCTCCTCATAGGTAAGGGTAGGATGAATTTCAATGTTCTGCTGTTCCACAACCTGAGTTGGATCCCGCATACACTTCTTTAGCATAGAAATATGAAACACATTGTGGATTCCTTCCATAGAGGCTGGCAATTGTAACTGATAAGCTGTTTTCCCAATCCTTTTAAAAATTGAGAAAGGCCCTATAAACCTGGGGTTCAACTTACTTCTCTTCCCGAATCTTACAACTCCTTTGAACAGTGAAACCTTAAGAAAGACTTCATCACCAACATCAAACTCTAATTCTCTACGCCTCCTATCGGCATAGCTTTTATGTCGGCTTTGAGCTGTTAAGATTCTCTGTCAGATGAGGGCAATCTTCTCCACTGTTTGTTGCACAATATTAGGACCAATCAAGCGTGCTTCTCCAACTTCATCCAGTACAAAGGTGTAACACCCGAGTTTTTTTCGGGTTTCCGCTCCAAGGGTATTTTCGTAAATGAGAAATATAGGTCTGTTTAGTGAGCAAGAAGTTTTATTAGGATCCTAGTAATTTAAGGGGATTTTTAGAAGAATAAGTAAATTTTTAGAAATCCAAATGTATAGTGTAGAGCCAAGTTCCATTTTTAGCCCTACATTATTTTAATTCGTAGAAATAGTAAATTAAGTCCGATTAGCGAACGGGAAGTTTTGTTTGAACCCTAGAGATAAGTTGAAATATTTGGAGAAGTAAAGGAGTTTGGAGAAACTAAATCGATGAGTTAATTATAGAGTTTAAGCAAGAAAATAAAAAAGGGCATTTAGGTAATTTGTTAAGTCAAAATTGTTATAATTTGGAAAACCTTCATTTTTCTCTCCCTCTACGTGATTCTCTCCCTCCCTTAGGCGATTTCTTTTTCTCCTCCATCGTTCCTTCGACGATCAATCAACGCCTCCTCCTTTGGTGTTTTCTCTTCGAGTTTTCTTCTCCAAATCGACACTCTAGGTAAGTTTTATGCTTTGGGCTCGTGTAGTTGTGGTTTTTAGGTCGATTTAGCTTTAGGGTCTTGGGAGGAGTTTTCAAAATTCGTTAGAAATTGATAGGGTTACAAGATTAAGGTCCATTGACGTGGTATTTACGATTTTTGGTGATTGTTAGGTGAAATTTATGGTGGTTGATGGATTTAGGTTAAAATTTGGATTGTTGGAGGTTAGTAAAACACCATTAATGGAGTTTTTGAATTAGTAAACACAATGTGCTCGACGAAATGCCCAAATGAAGTAAATAAGAGTTTTTGGGAAATTTGTCTTAGCTCGTGGTGTCGTTTAGTTTTGATTTTTATAATATAGAGTCGATACTAATGATGTGTGATAAAAATGTCTTAGGTAACCCAAGCTCTCAAAGGACGGTGCTCGGCATAGCTAGGACTCCAGGTAAGTGGTGTTACGGTTTCCGGCTCCTAAAGCCCTACATTATATAGATGTTAGGAATTAAGTTTCGTAATGATGTTTTCACGATTTTTGGGTTCTAAAGAGTCGAGTAGACTAAGACGTTTCCTAGGAGTAGTCTGTTAGGCTCGTTAATGTACGTTATGAATGTTTAGATGAATGTTTGGCGCACTTTCTTCATGCCTCATGTCTCCTCCTTTAAGATTTGTTGATATGTTTTTGCATGCTTGTTTTTCAAGTAAATAAAGTAAAGTAAATAAAGATAAGTAAAGTTGGAGGATGAGTAAGGCACGAGGCGCGTTAATGGCAACTCATGGCACGACAATAAGTAATGGCAACTCAGGGCACGATAATACGTAATGGCAACTCAGGGCAAGTGTTTGGTCTACAGGGTAGACGTGATGGTGTCGTGCCTACTCATGCCTAAAGATATATATGTATATGTTATGTAAAGTGAATAAATGAAAAACGAACATGTTTTGAAAGATCATGCATTTTGGATACTCATGTTTTAGTGCACCTCTTTACTAAGCCTTAGGCTTAATGTGTTTATCATATGATGTAGGTGACGAGAACGAAGGTGAGGAACCCCCTCCTGAGGATCACGTGTAGATGGTTGATGGGCGGAGCTCGTGGCGACGGGATGTGTTTTGGCTAGGCAAGAGAATCCGTGGGTGTGCTCCAATAGATTTTTTGGTAAATATGTGTGAATTAGATTGATATTGGATGGGGTGATAAATTCTATGATGTTTATAGGAGTTGATATTTTGAAAATGGTATAATGGATGTAGGCTCGAAATAGTGTTGTTTATAATGACTTAAAAGACGTGTTTGTTTTGATGATATTTTAGGAAGTTCCGCTTTTAAGTTTTATATGGTGTTGAGGATTATGTTGGATTGATATAATGATTTTAGGTATTTCGAACTGCAAGGATACGCTCGGGTTTTAGAGCGATCCATGCAGTTTGTTCTCACAAATTTTAAACACGTGTCCGGGTATGTGTTCGAGTCGGGATCTTCAGGAGTATGAAGAATTATGTGTTAAATGTTGGGGGAATGATTTTTGGAAAGTTTAAGGGAAGTGTAAGAGTTTGGAAAGGAAAAAATTGGTTAAATGTAAGAGATGGGCGTTTGTGTAGGGCGCGGCGCGCGTGCGCGGGGGGTGCACGCACGGCGGGCGCGCTCTGTGCGTGCCCAGGATGTAAGCCACGCGATCGATCGCGCCTGAAGTGCGATTGATCTGTGTTTTTCTCTGTTTTTAATCAAAAAACCCAAGAGGGCCCGATCGATCGGGTATTTGGCGCGATCGATTGTGATTTGGCATGTGTTGGCTCACTGCTGCACCCGGGTGGGCATTGCTGCGCGCGCCGTGCTCGCACCGCAGGGCACCCACATGCGATTTTCTTCATTTCTGACTTTTCAAAACGTGTTTCGACCCGAACCTTCACGATACTTTTAACACGTATTTTACGGACTACCCCCACGTATTTTAAAAGATTTTAAGGGCCCGAAAACCGAGTTGGCATTTTCCGAGAAAAGGGTTTTTACATCGTTTCAATGATTTGAAAGTTGATGAACTTTATGTTTAACACGTTTAAGTCCAGGTTAGATTCTAAATGGGTCGTTTGAGGTGGTTAATCGTCTAAGTCTGTATTATTTTAGAATATTGAGCAAAAGAAAAATTTTACGTGAAAATGCGAGGGTTTAAAGTTAAGATTACGTGATGGTCCTTCGTGGCGGCCCTGACCGGGTTGGGGTCGTTACAAAAGGAGATCTGCATTTTCGTCCATATAGTGCTTCATACGGTGTCATTCCTATTGTTGCCTGAAAACTGTTATTATAAGAAAATTCCACCAATGATAAGTATTCATTCCAAGAACCCTGAAAATCTAATATGCACGCACGAAGCATATCTTCTAATGTCTAAATAGTTCTCTCCGATTGTCCATCAGTTTGAGGGTGAAAAGCTACACTAAAATTGAGTTGTGTACCCATAGCCATTTGCAGACTCTTCCAAAACTTAGATGTAAATCTAGAATCCTTAAATTAAGTTGTGTACCCATAGCCTTGTGCAGACTCTTCCAAAACTTAGATGTAAATCTATAATCCCGATCTGATACTATAGTACTTGGAACCCCATGCAGTCTAACAATCTCATGCACATACAATTCAGCTAGTTGGTCCATCGAGTAGGTCATCTTTATGGGCAAAAAATGGGCGGATTTGGTTAGACGATCTACTATCACCCAAATCACATCATGTCCCTTTGCTGTCTTAGGCAATCCTACCACAAAGTCCATCGTTATTTGTTCCCATTTCCATTCGGGAACTGGTAATGGTTGCAATGCTCCTGCAGGCCTCTGATATTCAGCTTTAACTTGTTGGCAAACTAAACACAATTCTACGTACTCGGCCACACTTCTTTTTATATCTGGCCACCAATAATGCTGTTTAAGGTCTCTATACATTTTTGTACTTCCAAGATTAACAGAAAATCTAGAGGAATGAGCTTCCGAAAGGATCTCCTTACTAAGTTCTTCATTTGATGGAACAAACCATCTATTTCGAAACTTGAGTATTCCATCAACAGAACAGTTGAAATCCGACTTATCGGTAGAATCCATACATGACTTATACTTGTTACACTCAGCATCAATCATCTGAGCTTCCTTTATTCTTTCCAAAATAGTAGGCTTCAAGGTTATGACAGAAAGCATAGCTGACACACTAGACACAGCTTCCAAGTTAAATCTTTAGAACTCTGCCTCTAAGGTTAACGGTATGTCAAGAATCAATGATGAGGCTAATGTTGACACTCTACTCAAAGCATCAGCTACTACATTCGCCTTGCCGGGGTGGTATTTGATTTCAAAATCGTAATCCTTGACAAACTCCAACCATCTACGTTGTCTCATATTTAATTATTTCTGTGTGAAAATATACTTCAGACTTTTTTGGTCTGAAACTATCTCACAAGACTATCCATACAAGTAATGCCTCTAAATCTTTAGTGCAAAAACCACTGCAGCTAATTCTAAGTCGTGTATAGGGTAATTCTTCTCGTGTGTTTTCAACTGTCTAGAAGCATAAGCTATTACTTTTCCATCTTGCATCAACACACAACCTAGTCCAACTTTGGAAGCGTCACAATAAATGCTGAACTTTTCATTTTCAACAGGGAGTGTTAATATTGGAGCATTGGTCAACTTCTGTTTCAAAGTCTGGAAACTGGATTCACATTTCTCTGTCCACGTATACTTAATGTTTTTCCTTGTTAACCGAGTGAAGGGTGTTGCAATCTTCGAGAATCCTTCAATAAATTTCCTGTAATAACCAGCTAGTCCAAGGAAACTTCGAATATCTGTAGCATTCTTTGGTTGGGGCCACTCCTTAACTGCTTGAACCTTAGCTGGATTGACAGATATTCCATCACCCGAGATCACGTGACCAAGAAAGTAAACTCTGTCTAACCAAAACTCACACTTAGAAAACTTGGCATAAAGTTGATGCTGCTTAAGTACTCCCAATACCAAGGTCAGATGCCTTGCATGATCATCTTTAGTGCGTGAATAAATTAAGATATCATCAATAAATACTATGACAAATTTATCTAAATAATCGTGGAACACTCTATTCATAAGGTCCATAAAGGCTGCTGGTACATTTGTCAATCCAAATGACATAACCAAAAACTCATAATGTCCACACCTAGTGCGAAAGGCAGTCTTCGAATTGAAAAAAAAAAAAAAAAAAAAAAAAAAAAAAAAAAAAAAAAAAAAAAAAAAAAAAAAAAAAAAAAAAAAAAAAAAAAAAAAAAAAAAAAAAAAAAAAAAAAAAAAAAAAAAAAAAAAAAAAAAAAAAAAAAAAAAAAAAAAAAAAAAAAAAAAAAAAAAAAAAAAAAAAAAAAAAAAAAAAAAAAAAAAAAAAAAAAAAAAAAAAAAAAAAAAAAAAAAAAAAAAAAAAAAAAAAAAAAAAAAAAAAAAAAAAAAAAAAAAAAAAAAAAAAAAAAAAAAAAAAAAAAAAAAAAAAAAAAAAAAAAAAAAAAAAAAAAAAAAAAAAAAAAAAAAAAAAAAAAAAAAAAAAAAAAAAAAAAAAAAAAAAAAAAAAAAAAAAAAAAAAAAAAAAAAAAAAAAAAAAAAAAAAAAAAAAAAAAAAAAAAAAAAAAAAAAAAAAAAAAAAAAAAAAAAAAAAAAAAAAAAAAAAAAAAAAAAAAAAAAAAAAAAAAAAAAAAAAAAGAGATTGACTTTCAATTGGTAATAACTAGACCTTAGGTCAATCTTAGAGAAAACACGTGCACCATTAAGCTGGTCGAATAAATCATCAATCCTTGGCAATGGATACTTGTTCTTGATAGTTAACTTATTCAATTCCCGATAATCAACGCATATACGCATTGATCCATCCTTCTTCTTAGCAAAAAGAACTGGTGCACCCCACGGTGAAAAGCTCGGGCGTATAAACCCTTTATCCAATAGTTCCTCCAACTGTTTCTTTAATTCCTTATGCTCCGTAGGTGCTAACCTATAGGGATTCTTAGATACAGGCTCAGCGCCTGGGTAAACATCTACAACAAACTCAATGTCTCTATCTGGCGGCAAGCCAGGAAGGTCATCTAGGAATACTTCTGGGAAGTCTTGGATAACTAAGACATTTTGAGGACTTGCTTTTCCTACAAACTGTGTGTCTATGACGTTGGCCAGAAAGCATAAATACTCTCTGCATGAAGAGGGTCTAGCGTTAATAGAAGTCATAATAGACATTCCCTTACTCTTCTTCGAGGCTCGAAAGGTATGCTTCAAACCATCGGGGGGTTGAAAACTAACTACTCCAGTCCTACAATCAATTATGGCATAATGTTTGAACAACCAATCCATTCCTAGGATTACATCAAATCCCATTATATCCATAATAATGAGATCAGCAGGTAAATTCTTATTTCCTACTAACACAACACTATCAAACATCACTTGGTTAGAGTGCAAGCGTTCACCAGAGGGTAACGTGACGTTAAACACGTGCTCAGTAGGAGTAAACTGTACATCTAACTTGACAGCAAACGCAGACGCTATAAACGAGTATGTTGCACCAGAATCTATTAAAGTAAAAGCAGGTATAGAGTTGATCAAAACGATACCTAACACTACAGCGGGTTGTTCGTCATCGCCCGACTCCATCATGGAGAATATCCTCGGCTTTATCTTAGCAGAGCCACTCTTCAAAGCTGGACAGTCTCTGTTATTATGGCCGACTTTGTTACAGTTGAAGCATCGGGTGATTCTGGGATTCGGGCAATCCCTGTATGTGTGTCCAACTTCCTCAAAGTTGAAAAACTTTCCCGTCCCAAATCTGCATTCGCCCAGGTGACTTTTCAAACACTTCGGGCACTGGGGAAACTTCCTGGTGTCCTGCACCTTCTTTCCTGTTCCCTGGTTATTCTGGCCTTCACTAGGCCTCTTCATTCCTCTCTGCTGGTGTGGCTGGATAAACTTTTGTGGGGCTTCCTTTGGCCCAACACACTTCATCTCCGCTTCTTCTACCTCCAACGCCGTGGATACAACTTCACTGAAGGACAAACCTTTAATACCACAAAATTTGACTCCTCCGAAAATTTCGGGCTTCAGTTCTTGCATGAACTGAAACACCTTATCTTCATTCCTGTGAATAAGGTGTCCAGCAAACCTTGACAGTGACTCGAATTGTCTGCTGTACTCAGCCACAGACCCCGTTTGTTTCAACTGCAAGAACTCTACTTTCTTCGAAGTTTGGACAGCACTACTGAAATACTTCTCATAGACGACTTCTTGAATTGCGCCCAAGACATTGCCAGGACATCGGTAGTGGTTTCCATCGATTCCCACCAAAGCTGAGCATCACCTGCTAGATGAAATGTTGCCAAGGTGATCTTGTCTCCCTCCCCAACATTGGCATACTTGAACATGCACTCGATTTTCCTAAGCCATTCCTCGGCAACAATCGGATTGGACCACTTTCCATCAAATGTGGGTGGTTGTAGCCTCTGGAATCTGTCTCCCAAATGCTCATTGCTGGAACCCGAGTTGGCAATTCCTTGTACTTCTCGGTTCAACAACACTCCTAACTGGTCAGATTGCTGACGCACCAAATCTGTCTATTGGCGCACCAGGTCTGTCAGCTGTCTAATTAAACTAGGGTCCTCCTCACTTCTCAAATTTGGTATCTCTCTCGGTACCCTCGGTCTTCCTGGTCGTCTAGCCATTTTGCTATATTCCTAGACAAGGTTAATTACTCTCATGAATATCTAATAGCTAAGGTTAACATAAACACTTACAGTTGTTGAAGTACTTTCATGCAACGATTGGCACTGATAAGTAATCTTTTGAACGGTTTAACTGAATGTCTCTGATACCATACTGTAACGTTCCGAATTATATAAACCCGGTTCGTTACTCATAATACTGAACCACACTATGACATTCTGAGAAAATCTTAAAATTTCACTCAAAAATAAAAATTTGATCCTTAAACGTAAAAACTTGTAGCGGAAAATATTTGTATAAAACGACATTCATTAAATAATTAAAATATTAAGGACTGTTGGTTGAAAGAAAACAAAACAAACAGGACACGTCCACCGTTGAACATTTCCAGCGCTAGAAATAGAAATAAAAAGCATCCACCGCTAAACAGTGTCAGCGGCAGAAGCAGAAACAAAATGGTCTCAGCTGTACAGACGGAAATAGAAGGCATCCACCGCTAAACAGTGTCAGTCGAACGTCATGTCGACTACCAACATCCACCGCTCAAGAAACAAAGATATCTACCGCTAAACAGTGACAGTCGAACGACATGTCGACTACCCACAACCACCGCTCACGTCCACCGATCGAATCCTTCGAACGACAGTAACCCTCAGCATCCACCGATCACAAAACGACAAAAATCTATTACCAATAACCACTGATCATAAAACGACAAAACTCATTACTCACATCCACCGATCATAGAACGACAGAACCCTATTACTCACGTCTTCCGTTCGACAACATCCACCGATAGACTACATCCACCGATAGACTACATCCACTGATAGATTACACCTACCGATAGACTACATCTACCGGTGAACAGTAACACTCTAAACAAACAGACAACTCTACCTACTAAAGAACTTGTAAATTTTAACAGCAGCTATTCAAACAATATAAATCCACAATTTTATAAATCCAGATAACAACCTACAACTAAAACCAAATTCATGTTTCCAAAATCAGAAAAGCTCCAAAATCATTAAGAACATTAAACTCCTACTGTCATTAACATTCTCAGCATACAAAAACTGAACAATTTCCAACAAGACTTTCACACCTACTGACATTAGTTAAACTGCCCCATCAGATTGTCAAGTCGATGCGTGAATGCACTCCTCCATCCAGCCTAGTCCTCAACATACTCAAAGAACACACCTGCTGGAATTTCTTCACGTACATCACAAAACTCATCTATTAGGTTAATGCTAAGTAAGTAAAGTAATAATGAAATGATATGCTGAAACATAAATCCTAGTCATGCAGTTTCTACTTTCACATCTTAGTTGCATTCACGTTCTTTCTCTGATCTGATCCCTCGGTTCCATTGGGAGTTGGATCATTTTTCCCAATGTCATACATCCTCCTCATAAATTAAGGGGCGGATTAGTTCCCTTAACAGCTGATCTGATCCTAAATTCCATTGGGTGCGGATCAATTTTCCCAAAGTCATACATCCTCTTCATAAATTAAGGGGCGGATTAGTTCCCTTAATAGCTGATCTGATCCTAAATTCCATTGGGAGCGGATCAATTTTCCCAAAGTCATACATCCTCTTCATAAATTAAGGGGCAGATTAGTTCCCTTAACAACTGATCTATTACATTCTGTTCATACTTTGCCATGCCATACATGTAAATTCATTTTCGTGTTCTTTCCAAAACATGATACATGACATACAGAAAACATTCAAACAAGCATAAACCTACTGTTTCGTGATGTAGACTCGAAGGCACACACATACTCTACTTACCTGGTTTCCTGGAAAAGCTTGGTTGCAAACTACTTCGGGTTTTGCTCAAACCTATAGCCGTAGACAGAGTATTAGTAAAGCTTCATTCTAAACTATCCTCAAATCTACCAGATCATCAAGCATTCCTTATATGCCCCAAACCCGAACTAACTCCCACTTACAGCATTCTCAAAACTCGCATTTAAAATCCCCTATATTATCGATAGTTACAATGTAGAAAGAAATCGAAGTAGAACTCACCTAGTTTGGAGAAAAGTCGAAAAGGAAATCGCCGAGAGAAACTCTGCTTAGCTGAGCTGAACGCCAAATGAAGAAATGAAACAGTGGCGGCTAAAACCCTTAGCTGACCTCTTTTATACATTAGTCTTCCCAAATTACACATTTGCCCTTAGTTAGCCAATCTTTAACCTATTTAAACAACCAATCATAATCACTTATTTTCACAAGAATGAAAGTTACTAAATGATGTTATTAAATTAAGGTAGACAATACCGGGTGCTACACTTGTTGACATACCATACAAGACTCCACATATTTGGCAACCTCGTTCTTCATATTTGGCCACCAGAAGTGTAGTTTCAAGTCTCCATACATCTTTGTGCTTCCAGGGTGTACTGAGAAAGAAGTGAGTTGGTTTTCAATAAAATGTTCTTTCGTAACTCTTCATCTCTCGGAACGTACCACCGGTCCCTGAACTTCAAAATACCATCACTCGAATGACTGAACTCGGAAGAGGCCATAGGCAACTTGCTTACTATATCGGCCATTTCCTTTGAATCTATCTTCTGGGCTTCCTTAATTCGGTCCAGGATGGTTGGCCGTATTGTTAGATCCGTCAGTACGGCCGATAACTCCGAAACTATCTCCATGTCGAACTTCTGAATTTCTATCCTCAGATGAATTGATACGGCCGACATAGCTGGTTGCATAGTAGCCGGCATCCTGCTGAATGCATCGGCTACCATGTTAGCCTTTCCGGGGTGGTTTTTAATCTCGATGTCATAATCTTTCACAAACTCTAGCCACCGCCGCTGCCTCATGTTTAACTCTTTCTGGGTAAATATATACTTCAAGCTTTTGTGGTCAGAAAACACCTCACATGACTGTCCATATAAGTGATGTCTCCATACCTTAAGCGCATAGACGACTACCGCTAACTCCAAATCGTGAGTAGGGTAGTTTTGTTCATAATTCTTCAATTGTCTGGACGCGTATGCCACCACTTTTCATTCCTGCATTAATACGCATCCCAAACCAATCATTGACACGTTGCAATACACACAGAATTTGCCATCTTCGACCAGTAATACTAACAGAGGAGCTGTGGTTAACTTCTGTTTGAGCGTCAGAAAACTCCCTTCGCAAGCTTCAGACCACTTGAACTTGATATCTTTCCTCATTAAGCTAGTCATAGGCTTTGCTATCACAGTAAATCCCTTAATAAATTTCCTGTAATAACCAGCTAGCCCGATAAAGCTCTGTACCTCCTGGCGTTCCTCGGCCTCGACCATTCCTTCACCACCTGAATCTTGGCTGGATCTATGGAAATTCATTATGTAGACACCACGTGACCTAGGAAATTAATCATGCTCTGCCAGAATTCACACTTCGATAATTTGGCGTACAATTGGTGTCGTCTCAACGTCGATAGCATAATCGCCAAATGCTCTTCGTGCTCTTTTTCATTCCGAAAATAAACCAGGATGTCGTCAATGAAGACGATCACAAATTTGTCCAGGATATCCTGGAATATCACGTTCATCAGGTCCATAAATGCCGCTGGTGCATTAGTCAACTCAAACGACATCACCAAGAATTCATAGTGTCCGTATCGGGTCTTGAAGGCGGTCTTTGGAATATCACTGGCCCTAACCTTCAATTGATAATAACAAGAGCATAAATCAATCTTCAAAAATACCCGAGCCCCTTGTAGCTGGTCAAACAAGTCATCGATCCTTGGCAACGGGTACTTATTCTTGATAGTTAACTTGTTTAGCTCACGGTAATCAATGCACATAAGTAGGGACCCATCCTTCTTCTTAACAAATAGGATTGGCGCTCCCCACAAAGAGAAGCTAGGGCGTACGAAGCCCATTGTCCACCAATTCTTTTAGCTGAGCCTTCAACTCCCTCAGCTCAATTGGCGCCATTTGGTATGGGTTCTTCGATACCGATTCAGCACCAGGGCATACTTCAATCTCGAATTCAATCTCATGATCCGGTGGCAATCCCGGCAGGTCATCTAAAAACACCTCTGAGAAGTTTCGAACCACCAGAATATCTTGGAGTTCTACCTCACCTTGCCTTTGAATATCCACTACGTAGGCTAGGAATCCGACACATCCTGACCTCATCAGCTGTTGAGCTTTCAAGGAGGATACAACAGGCATACTATGTTTCTTTGGTATGGCCTGATAGGAGAACTCCTTCTCGTTCGGAAGCTTAAAAGACACAAGCCTAGACCCGCAGTTGATGGTAGCATGATATCTAAACAACCATTCCATTCCCAGAATTACATCGTATCCTTCTCGGAGTGCATAAACTCTCCGGATGGGAGCATGACGCTGTAGGGTTGATCTGATGGCACAATACCTAAACTCTCCCTAACCACAAAGTCCATTGCCACAAACGAATGTGTGGCCCCCGTGTCCAATAGAGTGTAAGCAGGTGAATTACAAATCAAGATTGTACCTGTGATAGCTGGATGCTGTACTTCATCGTCATCCCCAATTATTGTAAAAACCCTTGGGGTAGCGCGATTCGGCATCAGGCAGTCCCGGACCTGATGGCCCTCCTTGTCACATCGAAAACAACAGCTAGTAAAGAGCCTGCATTCACCCGTGTGATTTCTCTGTAACGCGGGCATACAGGAAGCTGAGGAGCTCCCATTGGTCTCTTTCTCTTGTCCTGATAAGCAGCAATCTCATTGGGCCTCTTAACGCCCATGTTCTGTTACTGTTGTGGTTGCCCAATCTGGCCCCTTTGTGGTTGTTGAGGGACATCATGAAGGAATCTCTTTGATAAATCCCTCTGCTTCTAGAACTTCGTCTCTAAGGCCTCCAACTGCAAAGCCTTGGCCTCCACTTTCATATACAGGGCCTCGTCAAAAACCCCGATCGTAATTCCCCGTAAAAGGTCCATCTTCAGACCCTGGATGAATTGGTGTACCTTGTTTTCGTCAGTGGCCACCAGATGAGGTGCGTAACGGGATAACGACTCAAACTTCTGAACATACTCGGCCACTAACCCTTATTGCCGCAGTCGAGCGAATTCGGTCATCTTTTCCTTCCTCACACCGTGATCAAAATACTTCTCATAGAAAATCCTCTTGAATCCGTCCCAATCTACTGCCACTATTGTTGACTGTATTACCACCAAAATCCAGCATCCTTGGTGAGGTGGAAACGTGGCACATATAACCTTCTTATTCCCCTCCACTTTTGCGTAGTTAAACATTCACTCAATCTGCCAGATACATTCTTCAGTGTGAGTTAGGTCCGTCGATAATCCATCAAACGTAGGCGGTTGGAGCCGTCAGAATCTGTCTCCACTGGTGTCACGTGTAGCCTTCCCATGATTGTTGTTCCCATTGTCCTCCCTCGCCATCATGCGTTCGATCATGCGAGATTGAACGCCGGCCAACTCAGTTAGGCGGTCGATGGCGTCACCCCTATCGTTTGGCTCACCTTGGTGTCCTCTCACCATTTCTATGAAAATCCTACAACAATAATAAACTTAACTTAATAAACTTAAACTTATACGGGAACTTAAACACTTACAGTTGGTGGAGCGATCTCATGTGGTGGATTGCGCAGTCAGACAGTCGACAGAATTGCTTTTAAAATTCGACGGGCTCTGATACCATAATTGTGACGACCCCGACCCGTCGGGACCGTAACGGGACTGGACTGGACTTTAAGTTTGGACTTACACATTTTGGTCGTAAAAGAAATTTGAAAACTTAAAAGGAAACTTTAAGTCGGAAAGCATAAGATAGAAAGAAATGAAACCGGAAAGTATGTCCATATGACATACAAATGGAAGACAGGATTAGACGAGGACAGGAATGGACACTGAATGGACAAAGACAAAAAATGGACAAGGATAGAAATGGACAAAGATAGAAAGTGGACACAGACTGAAATGGACGAAGACGGAGAGTGGACGCGGATAGAAATGGACAAAGACGGAGAGTGGACGAGGACAGAATGGACGAAGACATAAAGTGGACGAGGATAGAAATGGACGAAGACGGAGAGTGGATGAGGACAGAAATGGACAAAGACAGAAAGTGGACGACTGGAATTCAGAGGACATGAAAATTTGAAGACTTAAAACTTGCAAGACATAAACACGTACTCCACCGATCAGTCGGTTACCCAGCCGATCGATCGGCTACCTCTTTGTTTGATGACCTACTTCTTTTGACACAAAAAGCTTCAAACCCCCAAAACCTGATCCAAAACATAATCTTAGACATATATAAAAAAAACGTAATGGCAATTCAAAAAAATCAAACTGCATGGGTCAATTTAAAAACTGAACAAATCCATTCATAACCTGGGACTCCAACTGTTTAGTATATTAAAAAAAAGCAACTTTCAGAACAGAAGGTTTTAAAACAACAACAATAAACCTAAGTATCAGCTAAACCCCAAAACTATACAACATGATTTAAATCTCGAGACATCAACCCATAGGTCAAAAATGCGCCTGACTACCGCAACCAACCCCACGAGCTCGTCCTGCCAACTGCACCTACTCGTCAGTCAGCATGAGGCACAAAGTTCTCATCCGGAGGATCCGTACCTACAACAGGGAGTTCAACTATGAGCCAGTGATGCATATGCTATGCATGAACTTTCGAAATACATGAACATTACTTTATATTACATTCAAGTGGACAGGAGGTATAAGTGGGGCTTATAGAGGAGCTGGCACATATACATACATGTCGCAACAGGACATAACAGGAGTACATAGCGTACATAACAGGAATACATAGCATATATAACAGGAGTACATAACAGGATGTTCGTCCCCGTCCCACACTTAACAGTACATTACATTCACATTTTTAACTTTCTTAACTTCAAATTACGTGCATAAAACTTTTGCATGGCTTTCCAGAAAACGTGTGTGCAAGAACATATACAGTGCTTAAATGTAACTTAAACAGGCGACAGGATATCAAAGTAGGACATAAAGCAAACACTTTTAACTTAGAATGTAACCTACGACCTAACTACCCGACAACGACTCCGACAACAAAAAACCTAGTATCTCCTTGATGTAGGGCCTTAAGGGCCAACTTATACACATGAACTTACCTGATGTCGTAGAGTTGCAAGCACACACGTACGTCCTCGGCGATTCAAAAACCTATATTATGCATAACTGGACCATTAACTAAAAACTTCATCAAAACTAAAGAATAACTAACATATACTTATTAACTAACAAAAAAAGTTACCTTTAACAGAGAAAATGGGAGAAAACAGGATAAGACGAAGTTTGGAAAATGGTCGCACATCGTCTGGAAGAGAGAAAACAGAGAGGAGAGGAAATGAGAGTTTTACGTAGAAAAGTAGACAAGAGAGGAAGAGGAAGAGAAAGCTTGGCTTCTTCTACAAGTTTGGACAAGTGGCACTCCATCATTGGCTCCCTCCCAACCACCTTAATTGTCTCCCCAATTCGCCCCTCCATTGGTTTCTAACTAATTCGCTATTTAGCTCGTCGATTTGGTTTCTCCGAAATCTTCTTTTTCCACTAAACATTCAAACCAATTCCAATAAAATATACATTATATTAATATCAAATTAATCCCATTTAATACTTCAAGGGATAATTACATGGCCAAAATACTGGGTGTTACATGGTAGCTCGTTATGATTTAGAGCTCATTCAAATGGATGTGAAAACTGCTTTTGAATGAGAATTTCGATGATGAAGTTTATATGTGTAGGACCGTTATTGTCTAAGAGGGGGTGAATTAGAATTTTCTGTCCTAATCGAGTTTGCTTAGTATAATATAAATTACTTAAAATAATATTTTTTGATTCAAAATAAACAGAGAGAGGGCGAGAGAAATAACACCGTAATTTTTATGTGGTTCGGCCAACCTTGCCTACGTCCACACTTCAAGGATTCCACCTCCTTGAAGATTCACTACTTCTCTTCCACAAGAAATCTAGATTGGACTTCACGAGCGCAAATCAACTGCCTTTTACACTTTGATTAATCTTCACGGACGTCAATCGCTGCATTTACACTTCGATTACAAGGTGAACAATGTAGCACAGAACTACACTCTCTCAAAAAATAAAATCTCAAGTTTTGATCTAGAGAGGTGTGGAGAATAAAAGAAAATTACAGGCGTATGAGCTCGCGAAAGTTGAGATAAAATTTATCAAATCAGCAAAAAAGTTTTTATCTTGAGCTCCTATTTTTCCTTTTATACTGGTGACTGTAATCCGCTTCTCATTCAGACGACTCTTTGTTTTCGTACTAAAAATATGACCGTTGTGAAGAAATATAGCCGTTGGAGTCTGCTTTGGTCAACATTTAATTCGGCGGTCATTAATAGTCTGATTGTTAAGACTCTGGACGTTCCCTCTTTGGACGAATCAATTTGGACGAATTTGTTTGGTCTGATGTTGAACGAATGCTCGTCGGACTAATGCTTCGCATCAATTCGTTGTTCTGTTGTACATTTTGGACCTTGCTCATTGCACGAATACTTTGGACAATTATGTGTCAGACTAATAACTTTGGATGAATGCGTCAGTCTTTATTTTGAACGATTGCGTTGGACTTATAACTTTGGACGAATAAGTTGTTCTTCGTTTGGACGAATGCGTCTGTCTTTACTTTGGACGATTGCGTCGGACTAATAACACTTAACCAAAAATGTCAGAAACGTAATACCCTTTTTCAAAGGGCATTTCCAGATAAATGCAATAAACACATTAATCCAATTATTCAGTTTATATATTTCATATTAATCGCAATCATCAAAAACATAGTTAGACTTAAACACTATTTAAGTCAACAATCTCCCCCTTTTTGATGATGACAAATATATGATCTGATTCAACATACTAATTTGCATTTACACCTTTCAAATTACTACTCCTTCAGTAAATTCTTAATTATGCATTCAGTAAATTCTTAATTATGCATTCAGTAAATTCTTAATTATGCATTCAGTAAATTCTTAATTATGCATTCAGTAAATTCTTAATTATGCATTCAGTAAATTCTTAATTATGCATTCAGTAAATTCTATATCCTTCAGTAAATTCTTAATTATGCATTCAGTAAATTCTTAATTATGCATTCAGTAAATTCTTAATTATGCATTCAGTAAATTCTTAATTATGCATTCAGTAAATTCTTAATTATGCATTCAGTAAATTCTATATCCTTCAGTAAATTCTTAATTATGCATTCAGTAAATTCTTAATTATGCATTCAGTAAATTCTTAATTATGCATTCAGTAAATTCTTAATTATGCATTCAGTAAATTCTTAATTATGCATTCAGTAAATTCTTAATTATGCATTCAGTAAATTCTTAATTATGCATTCAGTAAATTCTTAATTATGCATTCAGTAAATTCTTAATTATGCTTCAGTAAATTCTTAATTATGCATTCAGTAAATTTTATATCCTTCGGCCCATTTGACATTATAAAAATAAAATAAACACTTACAGGAGAAATGTCATTCAGCACAGCACTTTAGAGACGACAATGATAAAACATTCACAGTTTGGCAACATGTTAAGTATGCACAGTGTTAAAAAAAATATCATTCACAGTGTGAAAAAAAAATATGTCTAGATAGATCTCAGGAGAGGAGGGATTCTCCCAGTGCATGATAGCCCATAGTTGATCAAGGAAATCATCCTTATCAGGAGGGGATTCCGCCTGATAAGTAATTTCCTCAACAAGAGAGGAAGGAGGAACATTGTCTTCATTAATGGCATCCCCTGCATCTTCTATAGGCACATCGTCTGTGACGACCCCGACCCGCCGAGACCGTCACGGGACTTGACTGGACTTTAAGTTTGACTTACACATTTTTGGACGTAAAATTTTTTGACTTTTTAAAACTCATAGACATTTAAAATGGCAAGACATAAAATTGAACTGGCCAAAGGTGGACAACTGTTTTTAGAGGACAGAATGGACGACTGTTTTAAATAACAGAGTGGACAACTGTTTTTAGAGGACAGAATGGACGACTGTTTTAAATAACAGAGTGGACAACTGTTTTTAGAGGACAGAATGGACGACTGTCTTAAATAACAGAGTGGACAACTGTTTTTAGAGGACAGAATGGACGACTGTTTTAAATAACAGAGTGGACAACTGTTTTTAGAGGACAGAATGGACGACTGTTTTAAATAACAGAGTGGACAACTGTTTTTAGAGGACAGAATGGACGACTGTTTTAAATAACAGAGTGGACAACTGTTTTTAGAGGACAGAATGGACGACTGTTTTAAATAACAGAGTGGACGACTGTTTTAAATAACAGAGTGGACAACTGTTTTTAGAGGACAGAATGGACGACTGTTTTAAATAACAGAGTGGACAACTGTTTTTAGAGGACAGAATGGACGACTGTTTTAAATAACAGAGTGGACAACTGTTTTTAGAGGACAGAATGGACGACTGTTTTAAATAACAGAGTGGACAACTGTTTTTAGAGGACAGAATGGACGACTGTCTTAAATAACAGAGTGGACAACTGTTTTTAGAGGACAGAATGGACGACTGTCTTAAATAACAGAGTGGACAACTGTTTTTAGAGGACAGAATGGACGACTGTTTTAAATAACAGAGTGGACAACTGTTTTTAGAGGACAGAATGGACGACTGTTTTAAATAACAGAGTGGACAACTGTTTTTAGAGGACAGAATGGACGACTGTTTTAAATAACAGAGTGGACAACTGTTTTTAGAGGACAGAATGGACGACTGTTTTAAATAACAGAGTGGACAACTGTTTTTAGAGGACAGAATGGACGACTGTTTTAAATAACAGAGTGGACAACTGTTTTTAGAGGACAGAATGGACGACTGTCTTAAATAACAGAGTGGACAACTGTTTTTAGAGGACAGAATGGACGACTGTCTTAAATAACAGAGTGGACAACTGTTTTTAGAGGACAGAATGGACGACTGTCTTAAATAACAGAGTGGACAACTGTTTTTAGAGGACAGAATGGACGACTGTTTTAAATAACAGAGTGGACAACTGTTTTTAGAGGACAGAATGGACGACTGTCTTAAATAACAGAGTGGACGACTGCCCAAAGTGGACGACTGCCCAAAGTGGACAATTGGCCAAAGTGGACGACTGCCCAAAGTGGACGACTGCCCAAAGTGGACGACTGCCCAAAGTGGACGACTGCCCAAAGTGGACAACTGTTTTTAGAGGACAGAATGGACGACTGTTTTAAATAACAGAGTGGACAACTGTTTTTAGAGGACAGAATGGACGACTGTTTTAAATAACAGAGTGGACAACTGTTTTTAGAGGACAGAATGGACGACTGTTTTAAATAACAGAGTGGACGACTGCCCAAAGTGGACGACTGGTCAAAGTGGACGACTGGCCAAAGTGGACGACTGCCCAAAGTGGACGACCTGCCCAAAGTGGACAATTGGCCAAAGTGGACGACTAGCCAAAGTGGACGACTACCAAAGTGGACAACTGCCCAAAGTGGAGAACTGCAGAAGTGGATGACTGTTTTAAAGAACAGAATGGACAACTGTCTTTTAGAGGACAGGATGGACGACTGTTTTAAATAACAGAGTGGACAACTGTTTTAAAGAACAAAATGGACAACTGTTTTTAGAGGACAGAATGGACGACTGTCTTAAATAACAGAGTGGACGATTTTTTTAGAGGACAGGATGGACAACTGTTTTAAAGAACAGAATGGACAACTATTTTTAGAGGACAGAATGGACGACTGTTTTAAATAACAGAGTGGACGACTGTTCTTAGATAACAGAATGGACGACTGTTTTAAAGAACAGAATGGACAATTGTTTTAAAGAACAGAGTGGATAACATACTCCTTTTGACACAAAAAGCTTCAAACACCAGAAACCCGATTCAAAACGTAATTTTAGACATGTTAGAAAACATGACAAAAGTTCAAGAAATCTAACTGCATGGATAGCTCTAAAACTCAAGACAATCCATGCACAACCTAAAAGGAAAAGGATTTCGAAACAATTCCAGTACATTTAAAGAAAATACAACTATCAGAACAAAGGTTTTAAAACACTTACACAGATCCTATACATCACCTAAATCCCAAAACAACACTATACAAAATTTGTATACACTTCAGAACCACACCCCCACAGGTAAAAAGGCGCCTGACTGCCGCAACCAACCCACGAGCTCGTTCCGCCAACTGCACCTACTCGTCGGCCTAAGGCACAAAGTCCTCATCCACGGGATCCGTACCTACAACAGGGAGTTCAACTATAAGCCTAGAGCTCTGTAAGAACATACAATGCAGTGATGCATATGCTATGCATGGACTTTTGAAATACATGAACATTACATAACTTTACGTTCAAGTGGACAGGGAAATAAGTGGGGCTTATAGAGGAACAACCGCAACAGGGGTGCACTTTCAGGCACATAATAGGGATACATAACAGGGATACATAACAGGATGTCAGTCCCCGTCCCACACTTACCGTATATTACATTCACATTTTATCTTTCTTAACTTCAAGTCTTATGCACAAAACATTTACGTGACTTTTAGGAAAATGTGTATGCATGAACATATATGGTGCTTAAACGTAACTTAAACAGGCAACAGGATATTGAAACTAAACATAAAACAACAATAACTTACGACCTAACTACCCAACAATAACCCCCAACCACGAAAAACCTAGTACCTCCGTGATGTAGAGCCTTAAGGGCCAAACCTATGCGTATGAACTTACCTGATGTCCGTAAAGTTGAAAATCTTGCACGTAAGCCCTCGGCGATTCACGAACCTATATCATATATAACCGGACCATTAACCCTAAACTTCAACAAAATTAAGGAATAACTAATCTAAACTCGTTAACTAAAGGGTTACCTTTACTGGAGAAAATAGGAGAAAACGGAGTTTTGGAATTCGTCGCACTTCGTCTAGAAGAGAGAAAACAGAGAGGGGAGGAAATGAGAAGTACTTTGTGTGGAAGAGAGGAAGAGAAGGAGATAGCATGGCTTCCTCCACAAGCTTGGACAAGTGTCAAACATCTATAGGCACCCTCCCAACCACCTTAATTCCTTCCAAAATTGCCCCTCCATTGGTTCCTAACTAGTGGTTTTGCTTTGGTTACACTTTAGTTTGGTTTTCCACTAAACATCCCAACAAATTCCACTAAAACATTAATTATATTAATAACAAATTAATCCCGTTCAATAATCCAAGGGATAACTACATGGCAAAAATACCAGGTGTTACATCGCCAGCGTGATTTAGAATAGGAGAAATAAGAGAAACAGAGGGAATGCTTTCTTCATTAATGGCATCCCCTGCATCTGCCATTGGGGTGCCCTCAATAGGTGGAGCAGGCACTGGCTCATCCTCACAAAGAGCAACCTCTTGAGCAACATCAGTCCCAACATCTTGAGCAACATCAGCCACATCAGTGTTGAGAAAGACATCCAAATGCTCAGCACTTGAAGGAACAGCTGAAGTAGTTGGACGAGCTGCCTCAAGATTTTCGTCACTTTTGTAACACCCGGTATTTTTGCCTATGTATTTATTCCCCGGATATGTAAGCGGAATTACTCCGATATTAATTCAATGACTATTTTTAATTGCCAACGTGTTCAATTGAATGAGAGTGGTTGTAGAACCGATTCGATGAACTAAATAAAAATTTAGTTAAAAACCTATTGAAGGGTAAAATTGGGAGCCAATTAAGGTTGGTGGGAGGTGGCCAATGGATGAGTGACACCTGGAAACTTGTTGAAGAAGCCATGTTCTTTTCTCTCCCCTCCTACATGAAACCCTCACTTTTCTCATATGCTTCCTTCTGCTTCCTTTCATTTCTCTCGGTTTTCTCTCCTTCTGGCGATTTCAATCTTTCCAAAAAAATTTCATTCTCCTGTTTTCTCCAGTAGAGGTAAGCATCTGTTTAAGCTAATGAGTTTGGATAAGTAAATGTGAGTTTTGTGGAAGTTTAAGGTTACGACATTTTGAGAGAAACTCACTGTTTTTGGATGAAAACACGCTAGTTTGTTTTCCAAAGGTTTGAAAGGAGTTACTGCATACCCTACATATTATTAGTTAGCATTTACAGCTCTGCCCATTTTCTTTACATGCATGTTCAGGTTCGTGCCTCACCAAGGCAACACGTTCAACACTTTCAACACCGTAGCAAACAGGTAAGTTCATGTGTGTGGACTGGCCCTTAAGGCCCTACATCTTGGAGATACTAGGTTTTATATCCTGTAGGTTGGTTTCGGGTAGAAGGGTTAGAGTTAAGTTCTGTGTTTCCTTTTATGTTTATGTTGTTTTATGTTCCTATTCTCTGCTGTTTAAGTTGAAGCACTGTAAATGTCCATGCATACACGATTTTTCCCGAAAGTTCATGCAAAACTATTTTCTGTACACGGTTTGAAGCTAAGCAAGATAAAATCTGACTGAAATGTATTGGTTAAGTGCGGGACGGGGACTGGCCTACTTTTCTGTTTCTGTATATCTGTTTGTGCCTGTCGTGCACATGCCAGTTCCCTTATAAGCCCCACTTATACCCCCCTGCTACTGAAATGTAATGTACTGTACTGTCACCGTATTTCTGAAAGTCCATGCATAGCATATGCATCACTACATTTATATCTGTTCTTACTGAGTTTTAGACTCATAGGTGAACTCCCTGATGTAGGTACTGAACCCGAAAATGAGGACTTTGTGCCTCAGTCTGATGAATAGGTGGCTGGTGGTTCGAGCTCTCGGGGGTGGTTGCTGCAGCCAGACAAATTCTGTCCCAAGGTTTAAGTATTTAAAGTGAAGTCTATGTCTGTAAACCCTACTGGGATTCTGGTGTTTAGTTTTAAAACTCTGCAAGGATTTTGTGTTTTTGTTTTAAAAACTCTGTAGGAAATTATGTTGGATATATATAATGTATAGGTTCTGGTGTTTGAGTTTTAAATCTCTGTTTGACCATTGATAGTTGTCTCCTGAAATATTCTGTTGCTTATGTATTTAAAACCTCTGTATTTGACAGATTGTATCCATATATTTTAAATGTTCTGAAACGTTCTGGAACTGCTTGAGTTCTCCCTTTTCAGGTTATACATGGATGGTCTCGAATTCTAGAGCTATCCATGCAATTTTTCTTCTTGAAGTCTGTCATTTGTAAAGCATGTTTTTACAACTTTGTTTTGAATCGGGTTTTGAAGGTTTGAAACCTTTATGCCTTCTGTTTCTGGTTTTCAAATTCTCCAGTATTTTGGCTAAGTGTTAGTCGTCCACAGTCACTTCTGCCCTCTTAAAACAGTTGTCATTCTCTTCTGTAAAACAGTCGTCCACGTCCATTCTGCCATCAAAATAATGGTCCATTTTGCCTTTGGGCTCAGTCGTCTACGCCCTCTGTTAAAACAGTCGTCCATCCTACCTTCTGTTTTTATCGTCCATCCTGCCTTCTGTTTTTCTTAAAAGTCCAAGCTGCCTTTGAAGATAGTCGTCCACGCCTTCTTCAAAACAGTCGTCCATTCTGCTTTCTACCTTTCAACGTCCACTCTGCTTTCCAGTTTCTGTCCTTCGGGTTTGCATATATTCGGCTAAGTCTAAAGGTCTACTGTTTTTTTTGTCTTTTAGCGTAAACGTCCACGGACTCTTGTGTCCACTGTGTTTGTCTTTTAGCGCAAATGTCCATGGACTTCTGTGTCCACTGCTTCTGTCTTTTAGTACAAATGTCCACGAACTTCTGTGTCCACTGCTTCTGTCTTTTAGTGCAAACGTCCACGGACTCCTGCGTCCATTTTACCTCTGACTTCAAACGTCCACGAACTTTTGTCGTTTTCTGTTTCCAGTCATCGACTTTTAAATGTCCACAGCTTCGGTTTGTCTACTGTTTCTGCCTTTTAAATTTAAACGTCCACGGCCCCCTGTTAGTCGACAGATTTTGTCTTTTCTGCGATTGTCCACAGCACCCGATTGTCCACAGACCCCGACTTTGATTTTAAAGGTCCACGGAATTTGTTCGTCCACGGCTACTGTAGCCTCCCACAGAACGTCTTCCAATTTATGTTTCCCATTTTTATGTTTCTGTTCTTTTATGTTTTAATTCTGTTTCTTTATTTAAGTCGTCCATTTATGTTTCCTGTTTTTCTTGTTTTCACGTCTTCCAACCTTCACTTCCAGAGAAGGTTTCCTCTGTGAATTTTCTGTCAAGGCTCTTAGAAGTTTAAAACTTTCATAATAGGTAAAAAATATATATATATATAGTCCACGTTTTTCTTTTCTGTCCAGAGTGATGGCTCCTCGGACCCCGATCGGGTCTCGGGCTGTCACAACTTTCATCCAAATCCTCAACCTCATTAGAGGGCTCACCAGCACTTCTAGTCATAAGGGTGCTAAGGTCTCCAATATGAGTGATAACCCTGTCACAATCTCGCTGCAATTGCGCTGTTAAATGACTTGAATGGAATCTAACGGAGGAAATGACATCATTAATAGCTTTACTTTGATTTGATTCCGTTAGATCAATACGATTGTGCAGACTTTGAATGGCAGCGACGAGATGTTCTAGTTGAGATAGAACAAAAGTTTCAAACTGATCTTGGCGGGAGAGATGCATGGACTGAAAGGATTCAAGACCAGTGCCAAGGCTTTCGATGCTTGCCCGAAGCTCATTATGTTGTTCCTCGAAAATAGAGGGCCTCATTGGAGAAGAGGGATGACCTTTAGTTTGAGGAGGAACATGAATTTGAAGAATTGCAGATTCTGGAGCTTGGGGTGGTTGAGGTTGTGGTGGAATATCAGCTTGGACTTGAGGAAGTTCATGATCACTCAAAGGCTCTTGAGTGTGGAGTTGAACATGACTGACCTCTGCAGGAGCTAAAGACAGAGGAGCTGGAGAAAGGTGAGCTTGAGGTGGCAGAGGATCAAGGACAGGAAGAAGAGTGTCATTTTGATCACTGTCTTTCTATTCTTCTTCGTCAATGATCAAACGCCTTGGGGCTATGCGTGATGGTCGAGAGAAACACCTCCTCAACCAACTTTTTCAATCAGCACACCTTGAGCATTTCTAGTTATTCCCATCCTTGACAAGGTGGAGGACGTGAAGAAGTCTGATTTCTTCAGGACTAATTCCTTGTCAAAATCCAGTAATCTGACACCAAACCTTTGAAAAATCTTCATGAGCAGAAGATTGTATGGCAGAGATTTGGATATATTGCAGACAACTTGAAGCATCCAATTTAAAACAATGTAGCCAATATGAAATGGTTCACCTTTGAATAGCTAACCAAAAAGGAATAGATCCATTCCACTAACATGGTCTCTATGACCATCTACTAGCAAGATGTTGAAGTGGATCATCTGGTGGAAGACACTTGCCCTAAAGTTTAAATCCTTGCTCTTCAACTTCAGGGGAGAGTTATTAGGATCCTTGAAAATCAATTCAAGAAATGACGGATTCTTTGCTGCCTCAAAGAATCTCCGTGATCCATTCAGAAACTCATAGTGGAGGATTTCATGGATCAATTCCTGAGTCAGTTCAATATGTCTTCCATAGACATAACTCCTAAGTACGAGAGGTCGGGTAGAATGTTCCAAATTTGCATAAAACATCCTAATTGGAGTTTCACAATAATGAGACTCTCAATCAAACAGCCCCATCAACCCCATCGTATATAATGGTTCTTCTAAGTCCAAATCAGACAAGTCTTTAAAAACAACTCCTCTAGATCGAATAAAAGTTTTGGTTTCAAAACCTTCATAGTACCTATTAAAAGTGGCCTGATTGATGAACTTATGATTTGGCCATTTAAGAGGTGGAGGAACTGCGACAGACTGAGCATCCGCTGGATGAGAAGTCTTTTGCTTTTTTCTTGAGAAGACATGGTCTGTGCGAGAGGAAGATGTTATTGATAATGATATAGGTTTCTTGACAGAGACGGAGTTTGGAGAGGTTTTTGATCGGTGCCGAAGATCAGAGAATTTCAGGAGATGAAAGTAAGAATCGCTGGACGAACGAAAGAAATCGAGAGGTTTTAGAAAAGTTTTCAAAGGTTAGGGTTTCTGTAATATTTCGAAAGATTTTATCGTCCTTTTTGACAACATCCATTGTGAATGTCCATTGTGATAGCGTCCATTGTCAATGTAAAACCCGTCAATTTTAGTAGTTGTAAAAATTTGAATAAATTTTTCGCGAATTTTAAGTGTAAATAGTTGGGATCAATTTCGCTAATTTACGGTAAGAATCTAGGTCGTAAAACCGAACGTTAAATTGAGGGTAATTAATTGTAAAAATAATAAAAGAATTAATAAAAAGAGGTAGGTAAAGTTGGTGAAATTAATAAATGAAATAGATTTAATATAAAATAAAATCATAAAAATAAAACAATTAATAAAAGAAATAAATAATAAATAAAAGTTTTATAATATTTATTTTTTTTACAATCAGGTTTTCAAAAGAAAACCTGATTGCTTCTTTGTGTCGGCAGCGTACCAGAAGAGAGAGAGAGAGAGAGAGAGAGAAAGAGAGAGAGAGAGAGGAGAGAGCCGCCGCCGACGGAACGACCTCCGTTCGTCGAGATCTTGGTGTCAAAACGTTCGCCTCGAAGCGTAGATCAACGTTTGTAAAGGGTGATTTCAAAGGTAATCCCTCTTTCTCTCGATTTTCGCTCGAGAAGTTTCGGGTTTTTAGGATTTCGTTAGATCTGAGATTTGGGTCGATTTCTTTGGTGTTTTTGGTAGGAATCGCTTGGATTAAAGTCGACTAACGCGTTGGAAACGTTTTTTGGCGAAAAACAGGTGTGAAATTTGGGTTTTTGTCGTCGGAAGGTCGTCGGTCGGTCGCCGGAGCGTCGCCGGAGCATCGCCGGCCTTCGGTGGTCGCCGGCCGAGTCAACTCGACCATGGGCTGAGTTAACTTGGGCTTTGGGCCGAGTTGACTCAGGCCCAAGGGCGAGTTGGCTCAGGCCCAGGGCCGAGTTGGGCCAACAGGGTTTGGCCCAGCCTGATCCGGTTTTGGGTCAGGCTGGACCCAGACCCATGGCTTTCTGGGCCGGGTTTGGCTTAGGCCCATTGGGTCGGGTCTGACCCAGCCCATCAGTCCAGGTCAACCCAGCCCTTGCTGGCCCGACCCGATTTGGGTTTGGGCCGGGTCTGGCCCGAGCCCAGTAGGGTTGGGTTGGTTTGGGTCAGACCGACCCGAACCCGGACCAACCCAGGCCGACCCGAACCGAACCCGGACCAACCCAGGCCGACCCGAACCGGTCAGTCAAAGTCAACGGTTGACTTTGACCGTTGACTTTGACCAGACCGTTGACTTTGACCGGTCAGTCAAAGTCAACAGTTGACCGTTGACTTTGGCTGGCTAGTCAAAGTCAACGGTTGACCGTTGACCAGTAGTCGAAGTCAACGGTTGACCGTTGACCGTTGACTTTGACTTTTTGACCAAAAGTCAACCCGGGCCATTTTGACCCGTTTTCGCCCCGGTTCGTAATTTATATCGTTTCTGGACCGAATTGGACCTTAACGGGGTTCCTTCCTTGTGTTGTTTCTCAGATTCTGAGGATTTTGCCGATTTGGAAGCAATTCCTGAGGAGCCACGGTTTACCGAAGATAGGAGGACTCGCCGTAGGGGTATGGGTTATTATACTTTCCGCGTATACCTAGCCTTGCATGCACGTATATTTTTCACTGATTATACTGCCTAGTGGATTTTATATGTCATGTCTTACTTGGCTTTGCTGACGGGTGGTATTTGAGATTTCCTTGAGATTTTTCATGCTTGGCACGTAGATGGTTTTATACCTGCATTTGATATTGTCATGCATTGATTTTCTGTTGTGCCATTTGGAGTTTGATACTGGAGATAACCGTCTGGCACTCTTAGCTGGGCCCTTATGCTAGGAGTATCAGGGGGTTTTGCCCAGTTGTGGTGGTACTCCCCACGCTTTGTTTGGATAGGGTACGCCCCCTTAGAATAGGCGGAATGAAGGGTACGCCCCCTGAGAATAGGCGGAATGGGCTCGGAGTATGCTCGCCCAGTTACCTGACCTGGCCAGTGTCTGTTCGTTGCTACCCCGGTATGTTAAGTCCACCTTGTGGACCCCTTGGGCCCAGGGTTTAGTGGTTCGTCCCTCCTGGTGTGCCCTAGCGCGTGTCCCAGTGGCCCAGGGCTGAGTGGTTCGTCCCTCCTGGTGGTTGACCTTTTCTCTTCTCCCTATGAGGCCCTGCCTGGTGTTATCGCGGCCTTTCTGTGTTGGTGTGATTCGGAGGATCCGTGAGTGACCTCCATTTTCACTGTACACCTGGACATATATTTTTATGATAGAATTGTTGATGTGGGCCTATTTTCACTATATATATACTTATTTTATCGTTAGCCCCATTAACCGTTTTAAATAGATAATAAGAAGAGAAATGAATAACATTAAAACTGGTTTTGATTTTTAAAACGTGCATTGATTTAATAAGGCATGCATCATTGAGTGGTAGGTATAACATCCCATACTGAGTTTGTCACTCACCCCATCGACTCCCCCTCTACAGGTAAAGGAAGGAAGGCTAGGAAGTGAGGCCTGTCGTGTTTGGATTTCCCTAGAGTCTCACCTTTTATTTTCCACAGCTCTGTATTATGTAAGACATTCGAGATTGTACCTTATTTTGGCATGTAATTATTTTCATTTATCTTGTATTTCTACGATTGTTTGTACTCTCTTTTATTTGTTGCTTCGAGGAGGTCCTGGATTAGTGCTAAACTTCCGCATTTAGCCTTAGGTTAGACGGTGGACCTCTCCGAGGTTGATCGTTTAACCTGGCGTTTCTGTTAGGCCCCCTCTCGGGTCGTGACAGTCAACGTCTATTGTGACAGCGTCCATTGTCAACATTCATTGTGACAACGTCTATTCATTTCAGAGAGAAATAAATCTTGGAGATCGTCCATTTCTTTATTGACCACACTGCTTATTGGCCAATTTTCTCCAACAGAAAAATGAACTTTAATTTTTCTCATTCCTAATAAGACCAAACCTTATTCTAATATTATTGAAGGTCTTCTCATCTAATGGCTTTGTAAAGATATTTGCCAATTGATCAGTAGAGTTGACAAATTCTAAGGTGATATCACCTTTCTGAACATGATCTCTAATGAAATGATATCTAATATCAATATGCTTAATCCTAGAGTGTTGGATAGGATTCTTAGAAATGTTAATTGCACTAGTGTTGTCACATCTAATTGGAATCATATCATAGAATAGATTGTAATCTTCCAAGGTTTGCTTCATCCAAAGCATTTGTACACAACAACTGCCAATAGCAATTTATTCAATTTCGGTCGTTGAAAGTGCAACAGAATTTTGCTTCTTGGAGTACCAGGAAACAAGAGAGTCACCAAGGAATTGACATGTTCCACTCGTGATTTTCTTATCTACTAGACTCCCAGCATAATCGGAGTCAGAATATCCTATGAGATCAAAGCATGTACCCTTCAGGTACCATAAACCTAAATCATACGTCCCACTTAGATATTTGAAAATTCTTTTAACACCCGTTAAGTGAGATTCTTTAGGAGAAGCTTGGAATCTAGCACATAAGCACACACTATGGAGGATGTCAGGTCTACTAGCAGTGAGGTATAGAAGGCATCCAATCATACCTTTGTACTTCTTAATATCAACACTTGTTCCATTCACATCCTTGTCCAGTTTTGTAGTTGTGCTCATGGGAGTTCTACAGGACTTAGAAGAATCTAATCCAAATATTTTCAGGAGGTCTTTGATGTATTTTTCTTGATAGAAGAAAATTTCATCTGCTTTTTTACAAATTTGAAATCCTAGGAAGAATTTTAATTCTCCCATCATACTCATTTCAAACTCACTTTGCATAAAAGTGGCAAACTCATCACAAAGTGCTACGTTTGTAGAATCGAATATGATGTCATCAACATAGATTTGAACTATTAAATGTCTTTGTCCTTTTGCATGGTAAAAATGGTTGAATTGGTATTATCCTTTTTAAACTCCCTCCCTCAAGGAAATTCTTCAACCTATCATACCAAGCTCTAGGAGCTTGCTTAAGTCCATATAAAGCTTTCCTAAGCTTGTACACATGATTAGGTCTATCAAAAGCTTCGAAACCTTCAGGTTGTTCCACATAGACTTCTTCTCGAATATACCCATTAAGAAAAGCACTTTTTACATCCATTTGAAAAAGTGTGAAATCTTTGTGGCAAACAAATGCTAAAATCATCCTAATTGACTCTAAACGAGCTACTTGAGCAAAGGTTTCCTCAAAGCCAATTCCTTCTTCTTGATTGTACCCTTTGGCAACTAACTTAGCTTTGTTCCTGACCACAATCTCATTTTCATCCATCTTATTTTTAAATACTCACTTGGTTCTAATAATGGGATGATTATCGGGTTTTGAAACAAGTTCCCAAACGTTATTTCTTTCGAATTGGTTTAATTCATCTTGCATAGCAACTTTCTAATTTTCATCCAATTCGGCTTCTTCAAATTTCTTAGGCTCTATTTGTGAAATGAAGGCTACATTTGCACAGAGATTTCTAAGGAATGCTCTAGTTTTGACTCCTAAGGAAAGATCACCTAGAACTTTATCTAAGGGATGATTTTTGACAAATTTCCAATCTGTAGGCAGAGTATCATTTTCATCCTTGACAAGAACAATTTATAGGGATTTTGAAGAAGGATTTATGGAATTTTCTCCTTGAATGGTTTCACAGGGTTTGTCTAAGGAGAGAGAATCCAATTGCTTTTCTAAAATATCATCGTCATCCACATTGATTGTGGGTTGAGGTGTCTCATCAAAATTGACATGCATGGATTCTTCTACAACTAGTGTTCTTTTGTTGAACATTCTATAAGCTTTACTGGTTAATGAATATCCAAGGAATATTCCAAGGTCCGTCTTGGAATCGAATTTTTCCAAATTATCCTTGGTGTTAAGAATGAAATATTTACAACCAAATGCTCTAAAATACTTAACACTAGGAGACTTGTCGTTCCATAGCTCATAGGGGGTTTTCTCTAGAATCGGTCTTATGGAGAAACGATTTAATACATAGCAAGCTGTGGAAACAACTTCTGCCTAGAAATATTTTGGAAGGGAGTTTTCATTGAGCATGATCCGAGCAAGCTCTTGAAGAGACCTATTCTTCCTCTCAACAACATCATTTTGTTGAGGGGTTCTAGGGGACTAGAAATTGTGCTCAATTTCATGTTTGAGACATAAGAGTTCAAATTTTTCATTCTCAAATTCTCCACCATGACCACTATGAATAGCAATAATGGTGAGCTTCTTTTCATTTTGAACTTTCTTCCTAAAGCTAGAGAATGTGTCAAAAGTTTCATCATTTGACTTTAGAAAGAATACCCAAGTGAATCTAGAGAAATCATCTACAATGACAAAGGCATAAGATTTGCCTCCTAGACTAACAATGTTTGAAGGACCAAAAAGTCCAGGTGAAGTAGTTGTAGAGGCTTGGATGTAGAAATTGCATTCTTTGATGCAAATGAACTTTTGATTTACTTGCCCATTTGGCAAGCTTCACAAACTTTATCCTTCTCAAAGGATATTTTTGGAATTTCTCTAACTAAATTATTCTGAGTAATCTTAGCTAAGGTATTCATACCTACATGTCCTAGTCTTCTATGCCAAGTCCAACTATCAACAAGTAAGTTTACGGCAAAACACTTTTCATCAACACAATCAATGTGGTCTAAGTCAATTGTATAAACATTTTCTTTCCTATAGCCAATAAATAAAACTTTACCGCTTATGCTATCTTTAATAGTGCATGATTTAGATTTGAATGCTACTTTATACCCATTGTTACATAATTGGCTAATACTTAATAAATTGTGCTTTAACCTTTCTACTAATAAAACTTTTTCAATGATGGAGTTAGAATGGTTACCTATATTGCCGATGCCAACAATTTTACCCTTTTGATTTCCACTAAAGGAGACATTCCCTTTCTTCTTGTTGACAACGGCAAACTTTAAGGAGTCTCCCGTCATATGTCTTGAGCACCCGCTATCTAGGTACCACTGGTTCTTCATAGGACAATCCTCAACCTACAAAACAACAGATCAAGTTGCTTCTTTCGTACCTAAACTTTTTGGGTCCTAACGTTAGGTTTGGCTCCCTTAGGAACCTATTACAATATAGAGGCTACTCTAGATTTGCTAAATTTTAGTGGACACAAAGGATTTATGTCCTATAAAGTTACATGTATGACATGTGGATGGTTTAACAAAGAAGTTTTCATACACTTTCTTTTTGTTAGATCTTTCATACCTGATCCCAACTTTATCAAATGTAACTCTTTGACTTCCTAAGAGCATATTCAAATTCTTGCTTCCATTAGTAAACTTAAGAACAATGTCATTCAAATTCTCATTTCTACTCTTGAGTTCACTAATTTCTTTTTCATGCAAGTTAGTTTCCTTAGTATGCTTTTTAGTTAAACTTGTATTTTCCTTTCTTAATATATTGTATTTAGTCTTTAACATGCTGTATTGTTTAACTAAGTAATTGAAAGCATCAATTAAGTCACCCTCATCATTTTCACTGTCACAAGAGGAATGACTAACCTCATCCTCCTTGGCCATGAAACACAGATTTGTAACTTCCTCATCTTTAGACGAGGTGTCGCTCTCACTATCATCCTATATTGACTTCATAGCCCTATTTTTGAATCTCTTGGGATTCTTCTTGGCTTGTGGACACTCGGCCTTGATGTGTCCACACTTCCCACATTCGTAGCAGGTAATTTCTTTCTCCTTTTGAGATTTCTCAATCTTTGAAAATCTCCTTCCTTGCATCCTTTTTTCTCTGGAGAAATTTGCTGAACCTCCTTGTGATGAGAGCTATATCCTCATCACCATCTTCTTCCTCAGATTCTTCTTGTTTGCTAGTCGAGGCTTTGAGGGTAATGTCTTTTCTTTTGGACACCTCTTTTTCTTTGAGATCCTCCTTTTCAAGGGCTTTCATTGTTATCTCATGCGTCATGAGACAGCCAATGAGCTCTTCAAGCTTGAGGACTTTTAGATCTCTTACTTCTTGGATGGCCGTCACTTTCAGTTGTCATCCCCTTGGTAGACATCTCAGAATTTTCTTGACAAATTCTTCATATGGATACACTCTACCAAGCACTTTTAAACCATTAGTGATGTTAGTAAAACGAGTAAATATAGAACTAATTGATTCATCCTTTACCATGGTAAATAGTTCATACTCATGTAGTAACATACTCATTTTTACTTTCTTTCACTTGATTTGTTCCCTCGTGTGTAATTTCAAGTAAATATTATATTTCTTGTGCACTCTCACAGCCTTGTACCCTATTGAATTCATCTCTATTCAGTGCATAATATAGAGTGTTTATGGCTTTAGTATTTAAGCTTAAGTTTCTCTTGTCCGAATCAGTTAGTTCACAAGCCAATTTTGGGATATTAACTTTATTTTCAGTTTTCATAGCTTTAAATGGATCATTTTCTATAATGTTCCATACGTCATAATCCATAGCCTGAATAAAAATTCTTATCCTAGGCTTCCAATATAAACAATCATTCCCCTCAAAAAATAGAGGTCTATAGATAGATTGTCCTTCTACATGTGCAATATTTGTGTTCAATGCCATTTCTAAATATACCACTATATTTTCTAAATCACAACTTAGACAATATTAAACCTTCTCTAATACCAATTGTATGACCGTTATTGTCTAAGAGGGTAGTGAATTAGACTTTTCTCTCCTAATCAAGTTTGCTTAGTACAATATAAATTACTTAAAATATTATTTTCTGATTCAAAATAAACAGATAGAGAGAGAGAGAAATAACATCGTAATTTTTATGTGGTTCGGCTAACCTTGCCTATGTCAACACTTCAAGGATTCCACCCCCTTGAAGATTCACTACTTCTTTTCCACAAGAAATCTTGATTGGACTTCACGGGCGCCAATCAACTACCTTTTACACTTCGATTGATCTTCACGGGCATCAATCGCTGCCTTTACACTTCGATTACAAGATGAACAAAACTACACTCTTTCAAAAAGTAAAATCTCAAGTTTTTATCTAAAGAGGTGTAGAGAATATAAGAAAATTACAGGCGTGTGAGCTCGCGAGAGTTGAGAGAAAATTTATCAAATCAGCAAAAAAGTTTTTGTCTCGAGCTCCTATTTTTCCTTTTATACTGGTGACTGTAATCCGCTTCTTATTCAGACAACTTTTTGTTTCCGTACTAAAAATATGACCGTTGTGAAGAAATATAGCCGTTGGAGTCTGCTTTGGTCAACATTTAATTCGGCGGTCATTAATAGTCTGGTCATTAAGACTCTGGATGTTCCCCCTTTGGACGAATGAATTTGGACGAATTTGTTTGGTCTGATGTTGGACGAATGCTCGTTGAACTAATGCTTCGCATGAATTCATTTTTCTGTTGTACATTTTGGACGCTTGCTCGTTGGATGAATACTTTGGACGATTACGCGTTGGACTAATAACTTTGGACGAATGCGTCTCTCTTTACTTTGGACGATTGCGTCAGACTAATAACTTTGGACGAATAAGTTGTTCTTCGTTTGGACGAATGCGTCTATCTTGACATTGGACAATTGCGCCGGACTAATAACACTTAACAAAAAACTTCATAAACGTAATGCCCTTTTTCAAAGGGCATTTCTAGATAAATGCAATAAACATAGTAATCCAATTATTCAGTTTATATATTTCATATTAATTACAATCATCAAAAACATAGTTAGACTTAAACACTATTTAAGTCAACAATATGGACCAACCTGAAGGTTTTGTCATTAAAGGACAAGAATACATGATGTGCAAATTAAAGAAATCAATATACGGACTTAAACAAGCTTCCCGACAATGGTATTTTAAGTTTAACGATACTATCACCTCCTTTTGATTTAAGGAAAACATTGTTGATCGGTGTATATATCTAAAGGTCAGTGGGAGTAAGTTTATATTTTTGATTCTGTATGTTGATGATATCTTGCTAGCCACTAATGATCTTGGCTTAATGTATGAAACCAAGAAATATCTCGATAGGAACTTTGAAATGAAAAATATGGGAAAGGCATCCTTTGTGATTGGAATTGAAATATTCCGGAATAGATCACAAGGATTGTTGGGATTATCTCAGAAAGCCTATATTAATAAAGTTCTAGAGAGATTCAGAATGGAAAAATGTTCTGCAAGTGTTGTTCCAATTCAGAAAGGTGATAAATTCAATCTCAATCAATGTCCAAAGAATGAATTGGAACGCACACAAATGAAAGATATTCCTTATGCTTCTCTTGTGGGCAGCTTGATATATGCACAAACTTGTACCAGACCCGACATTAGTTTTACAATCAGAATGCTGGGACAGTATCAAAGTAATCCAAGCATAGAGCATTGGAAAGCTGCAAAGAAAGTATTGAGGTATTTACAAGAAACGAAGGATCACATGCTCACTTATAGACGATCTGATTATCTTGAAGTGATTGGATATTTAGATTATGATTATACTGGATGTGTGGATACAAGAAAATCCACTTTTGGCTATTTGGTCCTTTTAGCCAATGGTGCAATCTCATGGAAGAGTGCGAAGCAGTCTGTCACTACTACGTCCACTATGGAAGCTTGATATATTTGGTCCTTATGCTTCTATTGTGGGCAGCTTGATATATGCACAAACTTGTACCAGACCCGACATTAGTTTTACTGTCAGAATGCTAGGACGGTATCAAAGTAATCCAGGCATAGAGCATTGGAAAGCTGAAAAGGAAGTATTGAGGTATTTACAAGAAACGAAAGATCACATGCTCACTTATAGACGATCTGATTATCTTGAAGTGATTGGATATTTAGATTCTGATTATGCTGGATGTGTGGATACAAGAAAATCCACTTTTGGCTATTTGGTCCTTTTAGCCAATGGTACAATCTCATGGAAGAGTGCGAAGTAGTCTGTCACTACTACGTCCACTATGGAAACTGAGTTTGTGGCATGCTTTGAGGCTACAATTCAGGGTTTATGACTACGAAACTTTATTTCAGGACTTGAAATTGTCGACAGTATAGCCAAACCGTTGAAAATTTATTGTGACAATTCCGCAGCAGTCTTCTTTTCTAAAAACGACAAGTATTCCAAAGGTGCTAAACACATAGAATTGAAATACTTGGCTGTTAAAGAAGAAATTCAGAAACAGAGGGTGTCAATAGAACACATTAGCACCAACCTTATGGTTTCAGATCCGTTAACAAAAGGTTTGCCACCTAAGACATTTACGGAACATGTCAAACGAATGGGCATTACTGAATGTTAACTTTATGGTTATGTTTGTGTTCTTTATGTACTTGACACTCTTGAGCTCCTTATTGATAGTTTCTGATATACACTTATGAATCATGTTTGATTATGTTGAATGCATTCATAATGATATTATGAACTGATGAAGTTATAAACAGGATTTGTCTTTGAGAAAGACACTAATGTGGACCATTATGTTTGTAACACCCGAGATTTAATTAAGTTTAACGAAATTCGAAATGGTCGAAAACACGAGAGGGCAAAACGGTAAAAGATTTATTAGTGTGTTAATAGGAAATAATGTTATTATTATTATTAATTAAAACAACATAATGGCCGAAGCCATTCTGTTGTTCATGCCAAAGCGCTCGAGCGCCGAAGACCGAACGGCGAAGGAGAGTCGAGCGACGTCCCTCCGACGACTACCACCGGCGACTTACGACACTCTCTGACCAGACGACGGCGGCGAGCGAGTCTGGTTGTCTCCGTGCACGAACTGAACGGTAAGCCCTGTTTCCTTGCCCTGTTTCGGTTCAGTTTGAGGCCGTGAGTGACAAGCTCGATTTGGCTCCGATCACCGGTCGTTTTTGGGCGGTCTTGGCTCGGGATTGCCGGACATTTGGCCGGCTTTAGTCGCCTGGCCGTGAGGAGCCCAATTTGGGCAAAAAACCAGCAAGACCGATTTGGACATTTCGAGTTTTGTGTGTGTAGCCTCGGGATTTTGATTTGTTTAGGCTAATTGAGGGTGTGGGGGATTGATTGGTGAGGAAATTGGTGTGAATTGATGAAAAACCAAAAAAGGGGAAAAATTCGATTTAGGACAGAATCGGGTTTTTGCCATTTTGACCTAGCTACGGTCGTTTGTTTTAAAATTCCTTTTGGTAGGTTAAAATAGGTTATTAGAGGAGTACGTGTGTAACACCCCTAATACCGTACCCATATTTTCATACATTTTTTTTTTATACTTTTTACTTTCTTATAGTTTAAATAAAACTTCGTGCGGAATTAAAACCGTAGTTGAAATCAAAACTGAAATCGGAATTAAAATGGAACCTTGAACATTTAAAACAACTATAAAACAATTAATAAAAAAACTTAAAAACATTAATAAAAGAAACTTTAAAACAGATTAGAAAAGAGGGAGGGCAGAATTGGAATTCTTCCCTCGAAAAGATGCAGCGACCGGGCGCTGCTATATGCAGCGCTCGGTCGCCGAGTGCGCTGCATTATGCAGCGCCTGATCGCTGCATAATGCAGCGCACGATCGCTGCATTATGCAGCGCCTAAATGCTGCATAATGTAGCGATCTGTTGCTGCCTGCAGCGACCAGCACGGCGCCCAGTCGCCATATAGCCGACCATGAACACTTAGCTCTCTGGAATTTCCAGAGAGCAAATACTTCTACTTCACTCTCTGGAATCCGATTCCAGAGAGCAGTAACCTCACCATTCATTAACCACTTTCTCATTTTACCTCTCGTTTTCATTCATTATCACAACACTTATACTTAAACTCAACCGACTCGCAACGGACTTTACGAAGTCCAACTGCGTGGATGTATCTAAACATCGAGCATAACCGTATCAACCTAAAACCAATCAAAATATTTCCAAAATATTCAGTAAACAGTTTAAACCAAAACGTTTTACATATAATTACCAAAACGTTATCTAATCCCTATCCAGATCCAAACAACCTAAATATTCTATACAATTATCAATTCAGACATCCCAAAATAAACCCAGAGTCCAGACATACATCCCCACGGGTCATATCGCGCCTCGACTACTCAGCGCACTCCCACAAGCATCATCCATCAACTGCCTCCGACATCAGGAGGAGGAACGTCGTCCTCACCTGGATCTACGTCACCTAGCAGATCACCTACACCATACAGACACATATGAGATATTGAAATCTCAGTAAGCTACGTAAATGCAGATGCATGCGTGCGTATGCCATTCAGAAATCATGCTCAGATTCAGATTACAGATACAGAATTACAGATTACAGATTCATTACGTCACAGACAGACAGAATTGTCACCGAAACCTCTACCCACTAAGCGGAGAGGGCCCATCCAGCGGTCGGACTACCCTTTCCACCTAGAGAGGGGGGGTACACGCTTGCAACACGCACAGCCGTGCCTGAGCCCCATCCCGCGTGACCAGAAACAGACAGATTACGTTTATTCATTCAGATTTCATTACAGATTTCATTTCAGATATACGTTCCTTTTCTTAAAAATACGTGCAGAAATTCCTTTTCATGACTTTCGAAAACCGTGATGCATGAACAGTTCATATCAGCGGAAAGTAAACAAACAGTTCATATCAGCAGACAATATAACATAACCTATAAACAATTAACCTAACTACCCAACCTAAACAACGTAAAACAAGGAACCCTCAAGGATCCTTGATACGACGACGAAGTATGGTGTAGACCTTTCGGTCAAGCAAGTCACGAGAACTTACCTTGAGTGCGCTGGATCTCAAGCTTCGTCCACTGGAGTCGCGTGTCTGAGGTAAACACGATATTTGTCGTTAAACCCAATTTAAACGATTAAATGTCCAAACTAATAAAATCCTTAATTTAACAAATCGAAGCTTTTAAACAACGACACAACGCTCGATAATTCTGGAAATCCATATTACGAGTTATTTCCGAAAACCCGAAAATTCTATAATTTATACTTTTTTTTACAAATTGGTTTATCTTCGTCCAATAACGTCCAATACGTTCGATATATACTTAATCAAGGCTAACCTATTAATTACGAACCCTAATTCGCGTTTTTCGTCGAAACCCTAATTGAAACCCTAACCCTAAATCGAACCGAAAACTCGAAATAAACGCTCAGAGATTGGGGCTACATACCGAGGGTTGCGAGAGGAGAAGAAACCGTGAAGGACGGAGGAGAAACGGAGTTCGAACGAAGTCGGAACGACGTGAGAACGCCGGCGGCCGAAAGAAGAAACCTTCTCTGTTCGTGCGTTCCAGAGAGAAAAGAGAGAAGAGAGAGCAAAGTGAGGGAAAAAGAGTGATTTTGTGTTATTTATTAAAATGGATTTGCAAATTACCATTTTGCCCTTCTTACTTAAATCTATTTGTTTCATCCTTCGTTTCGTTAATCGTCCAACTATTCAGATTCTCGAAAGTTCCATATTTTGCCAATAACTTCTATTCATTGCCAGGGATTTATTAAAACTGTCCGTTCGCAATTTGGACCTCGTTCGCTATTTTTACGAGAACGTCTTTTACATTACGAAAAGTGTATTTACTCGGAATGTAGTGTTTGATCTCCGAAAATTCCCGTAATTTCCTTAAAATTCTTATTATTCGTTAGAATCGTAATGACGCTTTCTTTTTGTGAATCGGACCTGATTTGACATATTTACCAAAAATGCCATTAAATAAGGAAATGATAATATAACATAATATATAATCAAAGGTCCGTACAAACCGGATATTACAACGTGGCCGCTGGAATTGTTCGATTCCGATATCCGACGCGAAAGTTACACGCGTTTGAAGTTTCGGGTCGGTTTTTACCAAAACCAAATTAGTGGCCCATTTAGTTAGGTTTTAGTTGGATTAGGCTAGAACTAGTAGTTTGAGAGTAACTGGTGGATGTAGGCTTGATTTAATGAAGGTTGATATTTGGTTCGTATGTTCAAGCCGCGATGATGGATGGGAACCGAAGCATCCTCATCAGCGAACTAGGACGCCAGGGAAGTAGTGAATGTGTGACTTTTGCCTTCGGCCTACACCACAGACGGTAGGGATGATTTGTTTGTTTGTTGTTTGTGTGTTGCTGGTCGTTTTGTTTTGGTTGAGGCATGGTGTGTGTGTGGTTCTTCGTTTGTTTTGGATGAGCATGGTGGGAGATCACGCACCTGGTTTTGAACTACGAAATGAACGAGAGTTTTTAGTCATGTTTTTATTGTGTGAGATGAATGTAAGACTATGCAACATTTGATACTGATGTGTCTTGAGTATAACTTGGAGAGGTACGCTGATGTGTTCTTGAGTAGAATAATTCTACCTTGAGAGTAACGCTGATATGTTCTTCGCGTAGGGAAACTCGAGAGGTACGCTAATGTGTCTCGAGTAGAACTCGAGAGGTACGCTGATGTGTCTTGAGTAGAAGGAATTCTACTTGAGAGGTACGCTGATGTGTCTTGAGTAGAAGGAATTCTACTTGAGAGGTACGCTGATGTGTCTTGAGTAGAAGGAATTCTACTTGAGAGGTACGCTGATGTGTCTTGAGTAGAAGGAATTCTACTTGAGAGGTACGCTGATGTGTCTCGAGTAGAACTCGAGAGGTACGCTGATGTGTCTTGAGTAGAAGGAATTCTACTTGAGAGGTACGCTGATGTGTCTTGAGTAGAAGGAATTCTACTTGAGAGGTACGCTGATGTGTCTTGAGTAGAAGGAATTCTACTTGAGAGGTACGCTGATGTGTCTTGAGTAGAAGGAATTCTACTTGAGAGGTACGCTGATGTGTCTTGAGTAGAAGGAATTCTACTTGAGAGGTACGCTGATGTGTCTTGAGTAGAAGGAATTCTACTTGAGAGGTACGCTGATGTGTCTTGAGTAGAAGGAATTCTACTTGAGAGGTACGCTGATGTGTCTTGAGTAGAAGGAATTCTACTTGAGAGGTACGCTGATGTGTCTTGAGTAGAAGGAATTCTACTTGAGAGGTACGCTGATGTGTCTTGAGTAGAAGGAATTCTACTTGAGAGGTACGCTGATGTGTCTCGAGTAGAACTCGAGAGGTACGCTGATGTGTCTTGAGTAGAAGGAATTCTACTTGAGAGGTACGCTGATGTGTCTCGAGTAGAACTCGAGAGGTACGCTGATGTGTCTTGAGTAGAAGGAATTCTACTTGAGAGGTACGCTGATGTGTCTTGAGTAGAAGGAATTCTACTTGAGAGGTACGCTGATGTGTCTTGAGTAGAAGGAATTCTACTTGAGAGGTACGCTGATGTGTCTTGAGTAGAAGGAATTCTACTTGAGAGGTACGCTGATGTGTCTTGAGTAGAAGGAATTCTACTTGAGAGGTACGCTGATGTGTCTTGAGTAGAAGGAATTCTACTTGAGAGGTACGCTGATGTGTCTTGAGTAGAAGGAATTCTACTTGAGAGGTACGCTGATGTGTCTCGAGTAGAACTCGAGAGGTACGCTGATGTGTCTTGAGTAGAAGGAATTCTACTTGAGAGGTACGCTGATGTGTCTTGAGTAGAAGGAATTCTACTTGAGAGGTACGCTGATGTGTCTTGAGTAGAAGGAATTCTACTTGAGAGGTACGCTGATGTGTCTTGAGTAGAAGGAATTCTACTTGAGAGGTACGCTGATGTGTCTCGAGTAGAACTCGAGAGGTACGCTGATGTGTCTTGAGTAGAAGGAATTCTACTTGAGAGGTACGCTGATGTGTCTCGAGTAGAACTCGAGAGGTACGCTGATGTGTCTTGAGTAGAAGGAATTCTACTTGAGAGGTACGCTGATGTGTCTCGAGTAGAACTCGAGAGGTACGCTGATGTGTCTTGAGTAGAAGGAATTCTACTTGAGAGGTACGCTGATGTGTCTCGAGTAGAACTCGAGAGGTACGCTGATGTGTCTTGAGTAGAAGGAATTCTACTTGAGAGGTATGCTGATGTGTCTAGAGTAGAACTCGAGAGGTACGCTGATGTGTCTTGAGTAGAAGGAATTCTACTTGAGAGGTACGCTGATGTGTCTCGAGTAGAACTGTGTAACGCCCCCGAACCCACCCTACCTCGGTGCGCTACTTTGCTAACCCATCCCACGTTAAAACATAATTTAAAATAAGTTTCATAAACCCCAAAACATAAAATAAAACTTACATAGCGGAATTGAAAACTAAGTCTCTCGAAACTCTCTTATGTTATACCTAGCTTTCTAGACTCATTAATTTCCTTTAATTCTAACCGTTAAATACCACAGCGTCCTCTCCGAAAATTTTGACAAAGTAACGCCTGAAAATGGCACCTCCAAAATGCTAAATACCTGCATAAAATCCAATCCCAACAAATCCAGAATACTCTTACTTAGTATCGAGGAACTTATTTTGAGTTGAAAAGCTACAAGACTTTGAGGTATTAGAAGGTAAAGTTAGAGGCAAAGTAATGCTCAGGTCAAAAAAAAAAAAAAAAAAAAAAAAAAAAAAAAAAAAAAAAAAAAAAAAAAAAAAAAAAAAAAAAAAAAAAAAAAAAAAAAAAAAAAAAAAAAAAAAAAAAAAAAAAAAAAAAAAAAAAAAAAAAAAAAAAAAAAAAAAAAAAAAAAAAAAAAAAAAAAAAAAAAAAAAAAAAAAAAAAAAAAAAAAAAAAAAAAAAAAAAAAAAAAAAAAAAAAAAAAAAAAAAAAAAAAAAAAAAAAAAAAAAAAAAAAAAAAAAAAAAAAAAAAAAAAAAAAAAAAAAAAAAAAAAAAAAAAAAAAAAAAAAAAAAAAAAAAAAAAAAAAAAAAAAAAAAAAAAAAAAAAAAAAAAAAAAAAAAAAAAAAAAAAAAAAAAAAAAAAAAAAAAAAAAAAAAAAAAAAAAAAAAAAAAAAAAAAAAAAAAAAAAAAAAAAAAAAAAAAAAAAAAAAAAAAAAAAAAAAAAAAAAAAAAAAAAAAAAAAAAAAAAAAAAAAAAAAAAAAAAAAAAAAAAAAAAAAAAAAAAAAAAAAAAAAAAAAAAAAAAAAAAAAAAAAAAAAAAAAAAAAAAAAAAAAAAAAAAAAAAAAAAAAAAAAAAAAAAAAAAAAAAAAAAAAAAAAAAAAAAAAAAAAAAAAAAAAAAAAAAAAAAAAAAAAAAAAAAAAAAAAAAAAAAAAAAAAAAAAAAAAAAAAAAAAAAAAAAAAAAAAAAAAAAAAAAAAAAAAAAAAAAAAAAAAAAAAAAAAAAAAAAAAAAAAAAAAAAAAAAAAAAAAAAAAAAAAAAAAAAAAAAAAAAAAAAAAAAAAAAAAAAAAAAAAAAAAAAAAAAAAAAAAAAAAAAAAAAAAAAAAAAAAAAAAAAAAAAAAAAAAAAAAAAAAAAAAAAAAAAAAAAAAAAAAAAAAAAAAAAAAAAAAAAAAAAAAAAAAAAAAAAAAAAAAAAAAAAAAAAAAAAAAAAAAAAAAAAAAAAAAAAAAAAAAAAAAAAAAAAAAAAAAAAAAAAAAAAAAAAAAAAAAAAAAAAAAAAAAAAAAAAAAAAAAAAAAAAAAAAAAAAAAAAAAAAAAAAAAAAAAAAAAAAAAAAAAAAAAAAAAAAAAAAAAAAAAAAAAAAAAAAAAAAAAAAAAAAAAAAAAAAAAAAAAAAAAAAAAAAAAAAAAAAAAAAAAAAAAAAAAAAAAAAAAAAAAAAAAAAAAAAAAAAAAAAAAAAAAAAAAAAAAAAAAAAAAAAAAAAAAAAAAAAAAAAAAAAAAAAAAAAAAAAAAAAAAAAAAAAAAAAAAAAAAAAAAAAAAAAAAAAAAAAAAAAAAAAAAAAAAAAAAAAAAAAAAAAAAAAAAAAAAAAAAAAAAAAAAAAAAAAAAAAAAAAAAAAAAAAAAAAAAAAAAAAAAAAAAAAAAAAAAAAAAAAAAAAAAAAAAAAAAAAAAAAAAAAAAAAAAAAAAAAAAAAAAAAAAAAAAAAAAAAAAAAAAAAAAAAAAAAAAAAAAAAAAAAAAAAAAAAAAAAAAAAAAAAAAAAAAAAAAAAAAAAAAAAAAAAAAAAAAAAAAAAAAAAAAAAAAAAAAAAAAAAAAAAAAAAAAAAAAAAAAAAAAAAAAAAAAAAAAAAAAAAAAAAAAAAAAAAAAAAAAAAAAAAAAAAAAAAAAAAAAAAAAAAAAAAAAAAAAAAAAAAAAAAAAAAAAAAAAAAAAAAAAAAAAAAAAAAAAAAAAAAAAAAAAAAAAAAAAAAAAAAAAAAAAAAAAAAAAAAAAAAAAAAAAAAAAAAAAAAAAAAAAAAAAAAAAAAAAAAAAAAAAAAAAAAAAAAAAAAAAAAAAAAAAAAAAAAAAAAAAAAAAAAAAAAAAAAAAAAAAAAAAAAAAAAAAAAAAAAAAAAAAAAAAAAAAAAAAAAAAAAAAAAAAAAAAAAAAAAAAAAAAAAAAAAAAAAAAAAAAAAAAAAAAAAAAAAAAAAAAAAAAAAAAAAAAAAAAAAAAAAAAAAAAAAAAAAAAAAAAAAAAAAAAAGGATATTATTATTATTATTATTATTATTATTATTATTATTATTATTATTATTATTATTATTATTATTATTATTATTATTATTATTATTATTATTATTATTATTATTATTATTATTATTATTATTATTATTATTATTATTATTATTATTATTATTATTATTATTATTATTATTATTATTATTATTATTATTATTATTATTATTATTATTATTATTATTATTATTATTATTATTATTATTATTATTATTATTATTATTATTATTATTATTATTATTATTATTATTATTATTATTATTATTATTATTATTATTATTATTATTATTATTATTATTATTATTATTATTATTATTATTATTATTATTATTATTATTATTATTATTATTATTATTATTATTATTATTATTATTATTATTATTATTATTATTATTATTATTATTATTATTATTATTATTATTATTATTATTATTATTATTATTATTATTATTATTATTATTATTATTATTATTATTATTATTATTATTATTATTATTATTATTATTATTATTATTATTATTATTATTATTATTATTATTATTATTATTATTATTATTATTATTATTATTATTATTATTATTATTATTATTATTATTATTATTATTATTATTATTATTATTATTATTATTATTATTATTATTATTATTATTATTATTATTATTATTATTATTATTATTATTATTATTATTATTATTATTATTATTATTATTATTATTATTATTATTATTATTATTATTATTATTATTATTATTATTATTATTATTATTATTATTATTATTATTATTATTATTATTATTATTATTATTATTATTATTATTATTATTATTATTATTATTATTATTATTATTATTATTATTATTATTATTATTATTATTATTATTATTATTATTATTATTATTATTATTATTATTATTATTATTATTATTATTATTATTATTATTATTATTATTATTATTATTATTATTATTATTATTATTATTATTATTATTATTATTATTATTATTATTATTATTATTATTATTATTATTATTATTATTATTATTATTATTATTATTATTATTATTATTATTATTATTATTATTATTATTATTATTATTATTATTATTATTATTATTATTATTATTATTATTATTATTATTATTATTATTATTATTATTATTATTATTATTATTATTATTATTATTATTATTATTATTATTATTATTATTATTATTATTATTATTATTATTATTATTATTATTATTATTATTATTATTATTATTATTATTATTATTATTATTATTATTATTATTATTATTATTATTATTATTATTATTATTATTATTATTATTATTATTATTATTATTATTATTATTATTATTATTATTATTATTATTATTATTATTATTATTATTATTATTATTATTATTATTATTATTATTATTATTATTATTATTATTATTATTATTATTATTATTATTATTATTATTATTATTATTATTATTATTATTATTATTATTATTATTATTATTATTATTATTATTATTATTATTATTATTATTATTATTATTATTATTATTATTATTATTATTATTATTATTATTATTATTATTATTATTATTATTATTATTATTATTATTATTATTATTATTATTATTATTATTATTATTATTATTATTATTATTATTATTATTATTATTATTATTATTATTATTATTATTATTATTATTATTATTATTATTATTATTATTATTATTATTATTATTATTATTATTATTATTATTATTATTATTATTATTATTATTATTATTATTATTATTATTATTATTATTATTATTATTATTATTATTATTATTATTATTATTATTATTATTATTATTATTATTATTATTATTATTATTATTATTATTATTATTATTATTATTATTATTATTATTATTATTATTATTATTATTATTATTATTATTATTATTATTATTATTATTATTATTATTATTATTATTATTATTATTATTATTATTATTATTATTATTATTATTATTATTATTATTATTATTTAAAACAACAGCAATGGCCGAAGCGATTCTGTTGTTCATGCCCGAGCGCTCGAGCGCTGAAGACGAATGGCGAAGGAGAGTCAAGCGACGTCCCTCCGGATACAACGGCGCTTAGACACTCTACGACCAGCCGACGACGGCGAGTGAGTCTAGTGTATCGTGCACGAACTGAACGGTAAGCCCTGTTTCCTTGCCCTGTTTTGGTTCGGTTTGAGGCCATGAGTGACGAGCCCGATTTGGCTCCGATCACCGGCAGTTTTATGGGCGATCTTGGCTCGGGATTGCCGGACATTAGGCTGGCTTTAGTCGCCTGGCCGTCAGGAGCCCAATTTGGGCAAAAAACAGCAAGACCGATTTGGGCATTTCTGGTTTTGTGTGTGTAGCCTCGGGATTTTGATTTGTTTAGTCTAATTGAGGGTGTGGGGGATTGATTGGTGAGAAAATTGGTGTGAATTGATGAAAAACCAAAAAAGGGGAAAAATTCGATTTAGGACAGAATCGGGTTTTTGCCATTTTGACCTAGCTACGGTCGTTTGTTTTAAAATTCCTTTTGGTAGGTTAAAATAGGTTATTAGAGGAGTACATGGCTGCTGGAATCGTTTGATTCCGATATCCGACGCGAAAGTTACACGTGTTTGAAGTTTCGGGTCGATTTTTACCAAAACCAAATTAGTGACCCATTTAAATTGGTTTTAGTTGGATTAGGATAGAACTAGTAGTTTGAGAGTAATTGGTGGATGTAAGCTTTATTTTAATGAAGTTTGAATATTTGTCGTAGGTCGAGCCGTAGGTTGATAGGGAACCGAGCATCCTCAGCGAGCTAGAACTCGAGAGGTACGCTGATGTGTCTCGAGTAGAACTCGAGAGGTACGCTGATGTGTCTTGAGTAGAAGGAATTCTACTTGAGAGGTACGCTGATGTGTCTCGAGTAGAACTCGAGAGGTACGCTGATGTGTCTCGAGTAGAACTCGAGAGGTACGCTGATGTGTCTTGAGTAGAAGGAATTCTACTTGAGAGGTACGCTGATGTGTCTTGAGTAGAAGGAATTCTACTTGAGAGGTACGCTGATGTGTCTCGAGTAGAACTCGAGAGGTACGCTGATGTGTCTCGAGTAGAACTCGAGAGGTACGCTGATGTGTCTTGAGTAGAAGGAATTCTACTTGAGAGGTACGCTGATGTGTCTCGAGTAGAACTCGAGAGGTACGCTGATGTGTCTCGAGTAGAACTCGAGAGGTACGCTGATGTGTCTTGAGTAGAAGGAATTCTACTTGAGAGGTACGCTGATGTGTCTTGAGTAGAAGGAATTCTACTTGAGAGGTACGCTGATGTGTCTCGAGTAGAACTCGAGAGGTACGCTGATGTGTCTTGAGTAGAAGGAATTCTACTTGAGAGGTACGCTGATGTGTCTTGAGTAGAAGGAATTCTACTTGAGAGGTACGCTGATGTGTCTCGAGTAGAACTCGAGAGGTACGCTGATGTGTCTTGAGTAGAAGGAATTCTACTTGAGAGGTACGCTGATGTGTCTCGAGTAGAACTCGAGAGGTACGCTGATGTGTCTCGAGTAGAACTCGAGAGGTACGCTGATGTGTCTTGAGTAGAAGGAATTCTACTTGAGAGGTACGCTGATGTGTCTTGAGTAGAAGGAATTCTACTTGAGAGGTACGCTGATGTGTCTCGAGTAGAACTCGAGAGGTACGCTGATGTGTCTCGAGTAGAACTCGAGAGGTACGCTGATGTGTCTCGAGTAGAACTCGAGAGGTACGCTGATGTGTCTCGAGTAGAACTCGAGAGGTACGCTGATGTGTCTCGAGTAGAACTCGAGAGGTACGCTGATGTGTCTTGAGTAGAAGGAATTCTACTTGAGAGGTACGCTGATGTGTCTCGAGTAGAACTCGAGAGGTACGCTGATGTGTCTTGAGTAGAAGGAATTCTACTTGAGAGGTACGCTGATGTGTCTTGAGTAGAAGGAATTCTACTTGAGAGGTACGCTGATGTGTCTCGAGTAGAACTCGAGAGGTACGCTGATGTGTCTCGAGTAGAACTCGAGAGGTACGCTGATGTGTCTCGAGTAGAACTCGAGAGGTACGCTGATGTGTCTCGAGTAGAACTCGAGAGGTACGCTGATGTGTCTTGAGTAGAAGGAATTCTACTTGAGAGGTACGCTGATGTGTCTCGAGTAGAACTCGAGAGGTACGCTGATGTGTCTTGAGTAGAAGGAATTCTACTTGAGAGGTACGCTGATGTGTCTTGAGTAGAAGGAATTCTACTTGAGAGGTACGCTGATGTGTCTCGAGTAGAACTCGAGAGGTACGCTGATGTGTCTTGAGTAGAAGGAATTCTACTTGAGAGGTACGCTGATGTGTCTTGAGTAGAAGGAATTCTACTTGAGAGGTACGCTGATGTGTCTCGAGTAGAACTCGAGAGGTACGCTGATGTGTCTTGAGTAGAAGGAATTCTACTTGAGAGGTACGCTGATGTGTCTCGAGTAGAACTCGAGAGGTACGCTGATGTGTCTCGAGTAGAACTCGAGAGGTACGCTGATGTGTCTTGAGTATAAGGAATTCTACTTGAGAGGTACGCTGATGTGTCTCGAGTAGAACTCGAGAGGTACGCTGATGTGTCTTGAGTAGAAGGAATTCTACTTGAGAGGTACGCTGATGTATCTCGAGTAGAACTCGAGAGGCACGCTGATGTGTCTTGAGTAGAAGAAATTCTACTTGAGAGGTACGCTGATGTGTCTTGAGTAGAAGGAATTCTACTTGAGAGGTACGCTGATGTGTCTCGAGTAGAACTCGAGAGGTACGCTGATGTGTCTTGAGTAGAAGGCATTCTACTGGAGAGGTACGCTGATGTGTCTCGAGTAGAACTCGAGAGGTACGCTGATGTGTCTCGAGTAGAACTCGAGAAGTACGCTGATTAGTCTCAAGTAGAATGATATTCTATGAGAGAGGTACGCCTACGATTAATGAAGTGAGAACGTGACGCACACCACTGAGTGTTAGAAACTGCATGTGATAGGATCTGTTGCATTTTGTTAGTTGCATTTGTTATTCCCTACTTGCTAAGCTTAAGCTTACGTGTGTGTGTGTGTTCTGTGGTGTAGGTGACGACAGAGTTACAGGTGAGCTAGACGTGGGAGACAGGATTAGGTGGCAGTCGGTGGCACACGAGGCACGCCGGTGCGGGCAGTTGTCGGGGCACTTCGGCCATGGTCTTCGGGGGATGTGGGCTTTGTCTTTTGGTAGTTTATTGTAAATGTCTGTTTGTAGAAATGATGGGAATGCGTAACTTTCTTGTTGATTGATGTTTTGAGAGTTATTGTATAGCTGTTTGTATTTGTTGTATATAGTTATAGTTAAGGGTGATGTGTCGCCCTATACTGTGGATTTTCTTCACTTAGGGATGTTAGTATTTTAGTTTCCCTCTTTACTGATGTTGGAGATTTCGTATGCTGGTTATTTAAGTAAGAGTATTCTGGATTTGTTGGGATTGGATTTTATGCAGTTATTTAGCATTTTGGAGGCACCATTTTCAGGCGTTACTTTGTCAAAATTTTTAGAGAGGACGCTGTGGTATTTAACGGTTAGAATTAAGGGAAATTAATGAGTCTAGACAGCTAGGTATGACATAAGAGAGTTTCGAAGAGACTTAGTTTTCAATTCCGCTATGTAAGTTTTATTTTATGTTTTGGGGTTTATGAAACTTATTTTAAATTATGTTTTAACGTGGGATAGGTTAGCAAAGTAGCGCACCGAGCCAGGGTGGGTTCGGGGGCGTTACAATGTTATACCTGCTTATAGATCATATTGAATATATAATTGATATTGTGATATATGGAAGGGACTATGTCATTATAATTGACATACGACCGCTATGATCCATATTGGTTGTATACTCAATAGTGATATGATATTTGATCACTATTATGACGGATTTGATAATGTCATATGGGCCAAGTAGGAGAATGTTGGAATAAATGTAGTGTGAAGGCAGGAAAGATCGAACATCGACCGATCCCAAAAAGGATTGGTGAAAGGTTGATGTTTTTACCAAAAGCTGATATATCTGTCGATTGCACATCGACCGATTGCATTAAAGATTGCACATCAACGGATTGCAGAAAAGATTGGCCATTGACCAATTGTATGAAAAAATCGGTGAAAGGTTTGTATCTCTGCCAAACAGCAGAGACAGCGACCTAACCGAACGGCAGATATATCGACTGTTGCATCACACTAATAAAGCCAAATATTATGAAACTCAAACGTCAAATTATGAAACCCGCGTGATGTGGTCCACATGTATACAAATCATATTGATCATGGTATTTTATTTTTATTGATGAAGAGATTAAGTTGATTAAACTTAATCATTAATGTAACTCTTTAAAAAGAAATTGGTCCTCTCTCCACCAAATAACGAGAATTGTTCTATCAAAATTCTCTCTAAAGAAACTTAAGGGGTTAAGGGAGAGAAATCAATTTCAATTATCATGAATCAAGTAAGCATTTTTCTTCTTTTTCTTAATTACAGAAATGTGAAAATCTACATGTTCACGATCTTTTTGTCATTCATTAATGAATATGAGAAACTATAATGAACATGGCTCGCAATAAATTATGTTGCGTCCGTTTAATTAAAATGGATTTCCTTGCGTTAGTAGTTAAGTGGATGAGATAGTAGTCAAAGGGAGTCGTTAGCCCAGAGTAGTCCCTGTAGCGAACCGGGTTGTTGGTTTTCGGGGCGTTACATCTGCAGTTGCTTCTTTTACCATGTTAGACTTGAGCAATCTAATTCTAGAATCTTCGTCTACCTTCAACTCATCTTCTCAACCTGCAAAACCCATCAACAATATCATTTCTAATGATCCATCTAAAGGCATTCTACTTGATCTCGCGAGAAACTTGTATGATTCCTCACATTTCCTGATTTCTAGTTCCTTGAATTCAATCAGGTTTTCAGGTTTAAGTTGGCAAGGAAAATCAAGTTATCTTAATGGAAATTTCATGGGAACAATTCCTTTTCCTAGCCTTAAGATCGTGGATGACCATTCCTTGAAAGGAGTAGGAAAACAATCATTGGACAACAACCTTAGGACTGCAATTGCGTCAGACCCAAAATTCCAAGCAGCTGTTGCGGCTGCAATCACTTCACTTATGAACAAAGAGAGCAATTTAGCTCATCCGCTGATCGAAACTTGTTTTGGACTAAATGATCGAGTGAACGACACCATGAACGATGACAATTAGTCGTTCATCGACTCACTTGAACTAAAAGATAATTCGTCTATTCGGCATTCACCGAGAAGTAATATCTAAAAAGGGTGGCTCTAAAAGTAAATAATGAGGGGGCTTACACAACAATTCATTCTATATTTTCTTCCATTTAAGTTTCCATCTTGTAGCTTCTAAAATGTGTACTCATTTTGTACAATGAAGAAGTTGAAGAACAGATTTGCATCAATGATCAACACAACATAGCATGATTCATCCCATTGCTCCTAATGTTGCATTTGCTTTATTACATATTTTTTGTTAAAAAAATGAGGAGAAAGCATTACATGATTCTCATTTTCCCCAATATCTCTCTTCTTGCAATCTAAACCCTGATAAACTTAAAGCTGAAACGACGTCATTACGAGAAATCAACAACGAGAGGATGAAATATTAGAAGACTTTAAAAATTTGGACGTTGAAAACTAGATTTTCATTTAAATTTGGATGTATTGTAATTTTAATTTTGAAGTATTTTTTTAACTTGTATTTTTTTTTTACATTTTGCACAAAATTGACAATTGGATGGGTGCCAACCTAGTTGGAATGTATCTAATTTGTAACGATGCAAATGTCAAATTGATAATGAATGATATATTTCTTTTATATATTTGCCTCAAATAACTTTTTTTTGTAATTACATGTCATTTTTATAATTTAGACGATTAACTATCATATTTTAACATTACAATTATAAATATTTATTATAATTTTAATAACTAAAATTTAAAAAGAAATATATAATTTATTTATATAAATTAATTTTATTTATGTATGTTGGGCTCGTTAAGCTCGGCTCGTTAGGCCGTGGCTCACGAGCCGGCTCATTTTAAAAAAAATTTGGGGTTAGTTCGATAGGCTCGACAAGCTTCGTGAGCCGGGTCTTCCCAGGCTCGGCTCAGCTCAATTGGCTTATTTAACAATTCTAGTTTCACAATTATCCACACATTATTTTATTTTGTAGATTTATTATTATATTATCATGATGTTATTGTTGGACCAATGTGCTCTCTCAAAATATTTTATGTATTGGCTTTTTTTGATGATTTATTCGGTTTCTATATCTTCTATTGCTAGTAATTATCTATCCTGGGTCGAATGATTGGAATGCCAGAAATTTAGAGTATTAGAATCAAGTTGCGCATCATATAAATAGACATAACCTTTGCAATTCAATCTACTAAATACAACATCTACAATGAAATGTTGCCAATTTTATTTTAGATATTTGAGCCTTCAAATTTGAGCCATAAACCTTACCTCTCTACTCCTCAACTTGAGATTTTCATTTGTGAGAGTTATGTTATTATTGTTTAACATTCAAAACCCTTCCACACATTATTTGCGATATGATCAAAAGGTGACGCTCATGAAAGAGTCAAGTGTATGAGAAGATTGATTGTGGAAGGAAACTTCAAGAAGGAGGCTTGAAGCGTAGACGTAGGCAAGGCTGGCTAAACCACGTTAACAAATTATTTGCATTCTACTCTCTTACTCCTTTATTTATTCTTATTGATATTGTTTGCATATTGGATTTAGCAAATCTAGTTAAGAGAAGAAATAATATTTGAAGATGCAAATGATTAAGTTTTAATAAAACCAAAAAGCCTAGATAATCTAATTCATCCCTCCCCTTCCTAGGTTAACTATGATCCTTCACACCTAAGACACACATAAACGGTTGAGTGACAGCCTACTGACCTTTTGATAGACTTGAGAGACATGTTCTAGAATTTATGTGGAGAGGGTAGAGTTCAGAATCCTAAGACCAATAGGATAAACTTTTCCAAGGAATTCAAGCTTGTGAATATGCTAGTATTTGAGAATGAAGTGGATCCACAAGATGTAAAAAATTGCTAGTGAGTAATATTAAGGAATCTAAATGCAAATTAACATCCCGACCAATATACAGTTGCTTAGCAACATTTTATTTTAAGAAGATAGCAGAAGTATGGTTGAAGTAATTGAGGTTAGACTATTTGATTGAGAATATGAGTTAAGTACTTTTTGAGCCAATATTTTGTGACAACTTATACAACATTGAATAACTAGCATATAATCTATGCATACCATGACTTTGTCCAGGAGAAGCATAAAGTTTAGGCACCACTCCAAGTATGTGAAGTTATCGCTATACATTAAAGAGATTGATCTGATTGATAGAATTGAAGTTTAGAAAACATCTAAGGTCTAAGAATTGCACTAAATGCGTTAATATTAAGTTCACTTCTATATATAAGGTTTGTGGGTGATTTTCAACATGTTGAGGTTGATCTTGATTAATCTTTAAAGAATATAAAGAAAAAGATGATATAGAAGTGTCTAGTGAGAGGGAGAATTAGAAGAGAGATCATAACTGTGGAAACAGTAGTGATCATACTTAAACGAGAACAATGGTTCTTTCAGTGGCAGGAATGCAAGCCTTTATGTTTCTCATACCCACAGACAATGAAAACATCTCAAAAGAAATTGTCTGCTGAATCTATAACCCACACAGCCTAACTCAGTAGTGACTCAGAATACTGCATTGGTTCAATTGTTGGGGCTAGCAAAACATTTTTCAAATAGAAACAACAAAGTTATTAAGGATCTCAAATGTTGCCTCCACCATAGCAGAATGTGACATCAATTTTATTATCTTCAACACAAGCATAATGGTTCCCACTTTTAGAGGTCTTCAGGTACAAGCAGATTCTTAGGTCTAACTCGACACTCTTAAGTACAACTAGTCCAGTTGTAGGTCTTGGACCTAACACTACCAAACGTGGTAGAGGAAGTTGCAGAAAAAGGAAGGAAAATGTCACTAGACAAACTTATGTAATTAGAATTTGGAGGCTTATGATTACATTGAACACAACATCATTGACAACACTACTACTAGAAAATGTGTTTTTGACACTAAACTAATACATTATTTTGTTTACGCATTATTTGTAATTATGCAAAAGAGTTTCAACCAACAATAGTGTTGAAGGCACCATTAAATATACATAGTGAAGTCTCACTTGTTTGTTATTTTGCATGTGTAATAATTGATGATGAGTTGGTAATTGTAACACCCCTGAACCGGCCCCGGCTCGGTGCGCTACTTTGCTAACCCAAACCGTGTTTAAAACGAAGTTTAAAATAATTTACAATAAAATTTTGACTCTGTTTTTGGGTTTTTCGAACACTCAAAAAATATTGAAAAACGTGCATAAAATACGTTTAAAATACGTCGGAAAAAGGTGGGTCAAAACATAGTAGAAATAGGAAATTTAAAAAAAAAATTTAAATCTTGGTTATTATTATTATTATTATTATTATTATTATTATTATTATTATTATTATTATTATTATTATTATTATTATTATTATTATTATTATTATTATTATTATTATTATTATTATTATTATTATTATTATTATTATTATTATTATTATTATTATTATTATTATTATTATTATTATTATTATTATTATTATTATTATTATTATTATTATTATTATTATTATTATTATTATTATTATTATTATTATTATTATTATTATTATTATTATTATTATTATTATTATTATTATTATTATTATTATTATTATTATTATTATTATTATTATTATTATTATTATTATTATTATTATTATTATTATTATTATTATTATTATTATTATTATTATTATTATTATTATTATTATTATTATTATTATTATTATTATTATTATTATTATTATTATTATTATTATTATTATTATTATTATTATTATTATTATTATTATTATTATTATTATTATTATTATTATTACGCGTGCGCACCCAGCACCTGATCGATCGGTGCCAGCGCCGACTCGATCGGGCCTCCTCGGGTTTTTCGGCCAAAATTGCCATTTTTTCTTCTTTTTTTCGACTTTCCTCACTTTTCTTCATTTTTCATAGAACCAAATACCTCCAAAAATTCTAAAATTTTTACCACACAATCCCGACACCCTTAACTCCGTGTCTCGTAAAAATCTTGAAAAACTGGCTTAAAACAGTAATAAAAAAAATAGAGAAACTAAACCCGACGTCGTTTGTTTTAAAACCAAAACAAGCGGCATAACACCTAAAATTTCCAAAAACCAAAACCTGCAATTTTAACTATTGTCAAGGACTATTCAAACCATTTTCCAAACAATTTACGAACCATATTCCGATTATTCCGAACCATATCACAACATTCCAAAATAGCTAGGAAAATATTTACAAGACAAAATACCAAAACTCCCCCACAACCCTCGGAAGACGACAGTCGAGACGCCCCGACAATAGCCTGCAACGGCGTGCCCCGTACTCTTCCGACTGCTGCCTAGTTCTGGGCTGTCTCATCTACCTCACCTAAGTAAATCTCGTCACCTACACCATAGAACACAAAACGTAAGTCTAATGCTTAGTAAGTAGGGAATAACGAATGCTAGAAAAACACAATGTAACCAATCCTATCACATGCTGTTTCTAACACTCAGTTGTACTCATTGGTCATTCGTTGCTTTAATCATTTCATAAGCCATGTTGATCGGGTAGCTCACATCCTATAATCGTACAGGACTTGTAACGCCCGGGATTTTTGAGAGAAAAATAAAATGATAAGGTAACTATTTAATGAATAATTGTTTTAAGTAATTTAAAAGAAAAGTGAATAAGTTTGGTTAACCTAATTGGTTAATTAATTTAGATTCGGGCACTTCCGGTGAAATTAAGAACGAGATTTAACGAAATTTACGGAGGAACAAAACGGTATATTAATGTTTTAATAGTAATTAGTATTAGGTTTATTATTATTATTATTATTATTATTATTATTAATAGTTAAAACAACAGAATGGTTAAAAAACCATTCTGTTGTTCTGCTGCCGAGCCCGACGCCGAAGAACAGAGGCGACGATCGACGAGCGCGACTCCTCCGATGAACGCCGACGTCCGACCTCGACGTTTTCCGGCCAGACATCGTCGGCGACTCCAAGGCCGCCATTTCCGACCGTTTTCGCGCACGAACCGACGGTAAGCTCGGTTTTCTCTCCTCTGTTTCGGTTCGGTTTAGAGTTGTGCGTGACGAGCTCGATTGAGCTCCGATCGCCGGCCGTTTTTGGTCGCCTCCGGCGAGGGTTTGCCGACCCTTGGTCCGGCTTTGGTCGATTGGCAGTGGTGAGCCCGATTTGGGCGAAATTCAGTGAATGCCCGAATTAGGGCAATTCGGGTTTGTGCTTTGGAACTTCGATTTTTGGTTAGATTATTCTAATTGAGGGTGTATGTGATTGATTGGTGAAGAAATTGACGAAATTTGATGAAAAATCAAAAGAGGGATTTTTCCGGGTAAAGGGCAGTTTCGGGTTTTGTGATTTTTGACCTAGCTCCGGTCATTTGTTTTAAAAATTCGTTTTGGCAGATTAAAATAGGTTATTAGAGGAGCACGTGGCCGTTGGAATCGTTCGATTCCGACCACCGACGCGAAAGTTACGCGCGTTCGAAGTTTTAGGTCGGTTTTTACCGAACCCAAATTAGTGGCCGTTTGATTAGGTTTTAATTAGATTAAGCTATAAATAGTGGTTTAAGATGTTTTTAAGAAAATAAGAGTTTACGTGATGAACGAATGAGGAAAATGGAAATTTTAGGAAAGAATTTCATAAATTAGGAGATTAGTTTAAGTTTGAAATTAGTAATTAGAATTGATTTTCTGTTACCTTATTATGAAATGCTTTAGGTGGAGACGACTTTTGGACGGTGCTCGGCTTACTACGGACGCCAGGTAAGTGGATGTTAGGTTTCTGGCCCTTAAGGCCCCTTACATGTGGCACTTTAGGCTTTCCTATTTTACATGAAACGTCGCGGATCCCAGTGGTTGGGCGGCGGGCTTTACATGAAACGTCGCGGATCCCAGTGGTTGGGCGGCGGGCTTTACATGAAACGTCGCGGATCCCAGTGGTTGGGCCGGCGGGCTTTACATGAAACGTCGCGGATCCCAGTGGTTGGGCCGGCGGGCTTTACATGAAACGTCGCGGATCCCAGTGGTTGGGCGGCGGGCTTTACATGAAACGTCGCGGATCCCAGTGGTTGGGCGGCGGGCTTTACATGAAACGTCGCGGATCCCAGTGGTTGGGCGGCGGGCTTTACATGAAACGTCGCGGATCCCAGTGGTTGGGCCGGCGGGCTTTACATGAAACGTCGCGGATCCCAGTGGTTGGGCGGCGGGCTTTACATGAAACGTCGCGGATCCCAGTGGTTGGGCGGCGGGCTTTACATGAAACGTCGCGGATCCCAGTGGTTGGGCCGGCGGGCTTTACATGAAACGTCGCGGATCCCAGTGGTTGGGCCGGCGGGCTTTACATGAAACGTCGCGGATCCAGTGGTTGGGCCGGCGGGCTTTACATGAAACGTCGCGGATCCAGTGGTTGGGCGGCGGGCTTTACATGAAACGTCGCGGATCCCAGTGGTTGGGCGGCGGGCTTTACATGAAACGTCGCGGATCCCAGTGGTTGGGCGGCGGGCTTTACATGAAACGTCGCGGATCCCAGTGGTTGGGCGGCGGGCTTTACATGAAACGTCGCGGATCCCAGTGGTTGGGCGGCGGGCTTTACATGAAACGTCGCGGATCCCAGTGGTTGGGCGGCGGGCTTTACATGAAACGTCGCGGATCCCAGTGGTTGGGCCGGCGGGCTTTACATGAAACGTCGCGGATCCCAGTGGTTGGGCGGCGGGCTTTACATGAAACGTCGCGGATCCCAGTGGTTGGGCCGGCGGGCTTTACATGAAACGTCGCGGATCCCAGTGGTTGGGCCGGCGGGCTTTACATGAAACGTCGCGGATCCCAGTGGTTGGGCGGCGGGCTTTACATGAAACGTCGCGGATCCCAGTGGTTGGGCCGGCGGGCTTTACATGAAACGTCGCGGATCCCAGTGGTTGGGCGGCGGGCTTTACATGAAACGTCGCGGATCCCAGTGGTTGGGCGGCGGGCTTTACATGAAACGTCGCGGATCCCAGTGGTTGGGCGGCGGGCTTTACATGAAACGTCGCGGATCCCAGTGGTTGGGCGGCGGGCTTTACATGAAACGTCGCGGATCCAGTGGTTGGGCGGCGGGCTTTACATGAAACGTCGCGGATCCCAGTGGTTGGGCGGCGGGCTTTACATGAAACGTCGCGGATCCAGTGGTTGGGCGGCGGGCTTTACATGAAACGTCGCGGATCCCAGTGGTTGGGCCGGCGGGCTTTACATGAAACGTCGCGGATCCCAGTGGTTGGGCGGCGGGCTTTACATGAAACGTCGCGGATCCCAGTGGTTGGGCCGGCGGGCTTTACATGAAACGTCGCGGATCCCAGTGGTTGGGCGGCGGGCTTTACATGAAACGTCGCGGATCCAGTGGTTGGGCGGCGGGCTTTACATGAAACGTCGCGGATCCCAGTGGTTGGGCGGCGGGCTTTACATGAAACGTCGCGGATCCCAGTGGTTGGGCGGCGGGCTTTACATGAAACGTCGCGGATCCCAGTGGTTGGGCGGCGGGCTTTACATGAAACGTCGCGGATCCCAGTGGTTGGGCGGCGGGCTTTACATGAAACGTCGCGGATCCCAGTGGTTGGGCCGGCGGGCTTTACATGAAACGTCGCGGATCCCAGTGGTTGGGCGGCGGGCTTTACATGAAACGTCGCGGATCCCAGTGGTTGGGCGGCGGGCTTTACATGAAACGTCGCGGATCCCAGTGGTTGGGCCGGCGGGCTTTACATGAAACGTCGCGGATCCCAGTGGTTGGGCGGCGGGCTTTACATGAAACGTCGCGGATCCCAGTGGTTGGGCGGCGGGCTTTACATGAAACGTCGCGGATCCCAGTGGTTGGGCCGGCGGGCTTTACATGAAACGTCGCGGATCCCAGTGGTTGGGCGGCGGGCTTTACATGAAACGTCGCGGATCCCAGTGGTTGGGCCGGCGGGCTTTACATGAAACGTCGCGGATCCCAGTGGTTGGGCCGGCGGGCTTACATGAAACGTCGCGGATCCCAGTGGTTGGGCCGGCGGGCTTTACATGAAACGTCGCGGATCCAGTGGTTGGGCCGGCGGGCTTGACTGAATGATATGTGTTCTCACGGGAAATGAAATGAATATGAATGATGAAACGAAATGAAATGAAAATGTATGATGAAACAAAACGAAATGAATATGAACGATGAAACGAAACGAAATGATTTTATACGATGAAACTGTAGAAACTGCACATGTTAAGTAAAATGTTTTAAATTCATATAGTGCATCCCCTTACTAAGCATTAGGCTTACTGTTTATGTTGTATGATGTAGGTGACAGGTGAGAGCTTCTCTTGATGACAAAGAATAGGTGGTCGACGGATGGTGCTCGTGGCGACGGCGTGTGTTTTGGCTTGATGATCCGATGGTTTGAGTGATGTATGTCGAATGGATGTGAGTTAGCCTTGTTGGTTAGTAGGTCTACGTGTCGGTTTGTTTATGAAAATGTTTAAGTATATGGATTAGAGGTTTTGATAGAAAATTGTATGATAAGTCGAGTGTTGATGTATATGTATGAAAATGTTTAAGTATATGGATTAGATGCTTTGATAGAAAATGCATGAATAGTCGAGCTTTGATGTATACGTAGTGGTAGTAGATTGTTTAGAATGTGGAGTTTAAATTTTAGAATTTTACTGGAACTGTTTGGGTATTTTGAACTGCTTGGGTTATTTTTAACAGGTAAGGATAAGCTCGATTTTTAGAGCGATCCATGCAGTTCGTTTTCTTGAATTTGTCAGAAATTGTAGGTTAGATTAGAGTACTGTTTTGATGATTAAGGAATGAGTGATTTTAAGGGATTTCAACAATCCGAGACTTCGATTTAATGGTTTAGAAGTCGAAATGTTATGAGTGATATAAAAAGAAAATTTACGTAGTTACGAGAGCTTAGAGTTAAGGTTATGTTATGGTTAGTTTGTTTAAGGGTTTTGGGTTATGTTTAAAGTAAAAATGAAAAAGTTTATGCGAATAATACGAGGGCTTAGGTAATGATTATGTCACGGGAAGTCCGTGGCGGCCCTGATCGGGTTGGGGTCGTCACAGGACTGCCATTCCCAGAACCACCATTACGTATTTTAGCTGGTCATTTCATAAGCTGTGTGGATCGGGTAAGCTCACATCCTATAATCGTACAGGACGGCCATTCCCAGAACCACCATTTCGTATTTTAGCCGGTGATTTCATAAGCCGTGTGGATCAGGTAAGCTCACATCCTATAATCGTATATGACGGCCATTTCCAGAACCAACATTTCATATTTTAACCGGTCATCTCTCATAGAGATCCCCTCGGGGTGCTGCACACCAGCACTTGTTCCCAACAAGTCACTCTAATCAAGAGTAATTTTTGCCATTCACTTTATCTGATTACGGTTCACGCTCACAATGCCAAACAATGCAAACACTCGTATCTAGCGTAATGTAACTCATGATGCATGTTTCAAATATATGCAACACAACACGAAACAAAACAACACAACGCAACATGAAACAAAACAACCAAACAAGCAAACAAACAAATAATTTCCTACCGTTCCATGGTGTAGGCCCTAAAGGCAAAACACAAGCAATCCACTACTTACCTGATTGCTCGGCTTTCAATTGTTCACTTCGTCTTATTACTTCACTAGCTCGACGACCTAAAATAACAAAAACTTAACTTGATAAGTCACCAATAAAGTCTAAGGGATTTTCTAACTAAAACTAAACAACACCTAAAACAAATTGCACTCTCAAAACACAAAACCCGAGTTTTACCCAAAGTTAACAACATCCAACTTCGAACGGCCATAACTTCTACGTTTTTCAACGGATTTTGACATGCCACCCCAATCTGTAAATCTCTACACGTCTACTATCCATTGAAATCATCAAATTAACCAACCAAACACCTTGGCCCAGTCGGATTGCACAAAACAGAACCGGTGTTCTTACTCCACAAAACCGGTTTTTTCACAACTTCCACCAAATCACCATTCTAACTCCATAAACTACCTAAACTAATCCATCCAACAACTAAAACATGAAATTTGGAAAGAAAACTAACATGTGAACCCAAAAATTCGGACCTCATGGTTAGGGTTTTCCAAACCCTAACCAAACTCTCCAAAAACACCTTAAAACTACCACAAATCAACACCTAAATGTAATAAACAAAAAACCCAATCAATTTTACCTTAAAACCTTGCAAACCCTAGATGAGAAGAAGGAGAGAAGATGCAGCAATGTAGGAAGGGAGATCGTGGAAGAAAATGAGGGAGAAGAAGGCTAATTCTCATTTTAACCTACACCATATTTTACTTTTAAATTTTACCCCACATTTTCTTCTTTTTATAATTTAATCACACCTCTTTTCTTCTTTAATAACCACCAACATGAAGCTTCCATGTCCCCTTTCCCACTCTATACACTTTTCATTCCTATTGGTTCATAAGTCTTTGACTTTTTAATTTTCCTTAATCTTTTGACTTTTCAACCAATCCACCACTCTTCCTTCTCTTCCATTTCACACTTCAATGCATCTCATAAATCTTGAATAATTAAACTCCCATAACATTTCTAATTTAAGGCTACACATGTTAGGAACAATTCCGGGTGTTATAGTAATAGATCTAATATTTCTACTTAATGTGATCACAGGGATGGACTGACCGAGTAAATATAGAGTGACAATGACTCTTATGCAAAGAGTGTTATTCTTCATAAAGAAAATCGATAGACTGTTGTGTACTATTGTACTTTGAAAGTGGTTGCAGCTATTATCTTACAAGTCTGTATAGGTAGATAAAAGAAATTGGAACACTATGTGAGTATGTATACTATACATGGTGAATGCAAAACAGTTGGGCAGGATCCTGACTTATCATTTGTGATTGAGTATCTTGACATATTTCTAGGGGATTTACCAGGATTGCCATGCGATCGTGAGATAAAGTTTTGTATCAAGTTGGTTATTGACATAGTTTTAATATCTACCGCTTTTTACTAAATGACTAGGACATAGCTTAAGGATTTACTACTTAAAGGTTTTATCTATAATAAAATGTCTTTGTAGGAATGTCAGTGCTATTTGGTAAGAAGCAAGATGATTAGTTTTGTTTTTTGTATTGACTACAAAAAAACAAGTGGCTACTATCAAGAATTGATGAGTTTTTCATCAGTTTGGTAGATCTAGGTACTTTTCTTAGATTGACTTGAGATCATGTTATCACTAGTTGAAGATCCATGAAGGAGGAAGATATTCTAAAGGTAACCTTCAGTACATCTTATGGGCACTTTGACTTTATGATTTTTTCATTTGAACATACTTCATTACTTTTATAGATATGATGAACATAGTCTTATGACCTTATCTCAATGGATGATTTTCATTAATGACACACTAAATTTTTTAGTCATATTCCCAACATATGAAGAATTTGAGGATTATTTTGCATATACTTTGAAATTATCAGTTGTATATAGAAAAAAGTGCAACATCTGGATGATAGAGGTAAATTTATTTAGACATGTGATATCTTAAGATGGTATATTTATAGATTTAGAAATGATTGAGCTTGTGTTGAATTTGAAGTCGCAAAATATTACTGAAGTTTACAATTTTTTGATTTGACTGGTTACTACCCTTGTTTTGTATAGAACTTTCAGTGCCTTTCTTGTTGACACAACTTACCAAGAATGATTTAAAATTTGTATGAAAAAAAAAGTGAGTCTACCTTTCTGGAGCTGAAGCACAATTTGACAACTACACCTATATTGATTGTATCTGATAGTGAATTGCTCTATATAGTTCATACAAGCATTAGGTATAGGGTTTTAGATGTATATTGATGTAGCGTGATAGAGTTATTACACATCCAAACAGTTAAAGTCTCATAGAGGAATGACTCTACTCATGACTTAGAGTTGATAGATATTTTTTTCTCTAAAACTATGGAGTTACTAATACTACACAAGATTCGAGATTTTTTCATATGGTAAGATTTTAAAACATATATTTATGTAGTTTGATTTAAACCTCATATAACATATATGAATGGAATATATGGAGGATAACTTTACCCTAGAGTATCACTCAAGAGTGTATCTCTTGTTTGATTTTGAAAGAGTAGAAAATATTTGTAATAGTTTGTGACTACTCTTTTTTAAAGGCAAAGTCGTCATCCCTAATAATCTAAAGTTGAGACAAACTATTTTTATTAAGAGTCAAAAGTCTAGGTTTGTTATTCATCTAGGTAGTACGGAGATATATTATGATATGAAATGTTATTATTGATGGACTAGTAAGAAACATGTATGAAATGTCGTCAATGAAATGTTAGTTTTGATGGACTAGTATGAAACATGTGTCAAATGTCAGCAGATTAAAAGTGAGTTTTAGAAATTTGAATAATTATTATAATTGTTGCATGTTCCCGAATGAAAGTGGATAACATGGCCATGGATTTTATGACTGAATTACCATAAATGTGTAAAGACATGATGTAGTTTGAATTTTTGTACATCGGTTGATGAAATTCATACATTTTATTATCTATCAAAGTTGAATCGACTTTTTGGGGAGAACATTGTTAATCTTCATGATTCTTCTTCCACTATAAATTCATACAGATATTTGTGATTCACATCAACATTTTAAAGAGATTTTTCAAAAAATATTGGATATTGAGTTTAATCTCAGTGCCTCACATCAATCTCAAATAGATGGATGGTTAAAGATGACGGTATAGACTTTAGAAAACATGTTGTGATCTTGTATCCTAGACTTAGCTAGTCATATGTGATGGTCTAAGTCAAAACTAACTATGATAATCACAATTAGAATAATACAATGAAACCATGTATTATCAAATATAAACAACTTAAACTATTACAATAAGTTGTTATTTTATGCGAGGACTTTAGGAAAGAAATTGAGCAATCAATTGAGCATATATTTTCAAACCAAAAATAGGAATAATAGTAAATACCTTAAGTTATGAATTGACAGTGAACTTAAACTAATTGGATGTGAGGATAAAATATATGCATATGTAAGGTTTACATCATGCATAAAAAAATAATCGAATTAGAACTTTTAATTTTGGGTGATTAATGTTAAATGCTCAAGTAGAAATTGAGGAGCATGAAACAAATCATGTGGGCTCTGTTTGACATGATTTAGCATGTCGAGGAATAAAAACAACATCTAAGTGGATAGTCGGATGTATCACTTTAGGATTAGTGACTAATTATGTGACTAAGGTATAATTAGATTATAATTATCATTAATTAATCATGATTAATTATGTTAATCATAGTGATAAGTTTAATACTAATCAATATTAATTACTTTATGCTAATTATACTTACAATATAAGTAAGTAAGGTTTTTTGGCAATTATATACAAAATGTAAGATCAAAATGTTATTTTAAGATGACAAATGGGCAAATATTTAACTTCAATTTGTTGGCTTATCACTTTGCATTCAAAATTTAATTTGATATGTTGGAAGCTGCTAGAAAGGAGCAAAAATCATACTTACGGCTGAAGAAAGAGAAGAGAAAAGGAGAAAAAGAGCGAGAAAATGGAATGATGTTCATGTCTTAAAGAGTAATTGTTCTGGATTCTAATAGGTCCTAAAGACATAAGATTCAAGGATTGAAAGTGAGAAACAAAGGAGAACGTCGAGATAAAATTCTAACCCTAAGTATTTTCTAAAGTAGGTGAATTTTTCATGGTAGGTGAATAAAATTTCATGGTTTAAGTGGAGATTTGTACGTGGAAGTTATTGGTTGTTTATTATGGTTAGTTATAGGATAAAATAATTGAAAGAATGATGGATAAATTTGCTTGTTTTGGTTGATTGAAGACGTGAAAATGATTTATTTTAGTTGGTAGAATATTATCTTGATGATTATTAAATCACGTACATATGTTGTATAGTTAAGAAAGCATTGATGAGATATAATACTTGGATTTGGTTAAGATAGAGTGAAAATGTCTATTTTGAGGATTACATGTCAAAATTATAATCTTGGATGGATTTTTAAGTGGAAAACATACTTAGAAAAGTGAAAAACAAAGTGTGAGCACTACAACGCTCTAGCACTACGTGAGTGCAAGTGAACAATATTGGATACTATTTGTGTGTTGTAGCACCTAGATAGAGGGCTACAGCGTCCATACTGACATAATTGTGTAAAAATGCATTTTTTGATGATTTTTGTATTGGCTTTTTGTGAAATTGGGGTCATAAGTAGAGGATCCCTAATTAATATGATCATAACTCTTGCATTATTTTACTTGTAAAATAAAATGTTTTCATAGTTCACATTATATGTATTATCCATTCACTATATGCATCGAGTATATGATTAAATCACGTATTATGAAATTATTTTATGTATAAAAGTACTGAGGGAGGTGTAACGCCCCGAGTTTTCTAAACCCGGTTCGTTACTCAAAACCCGAACATAAATAAGAAATTGTTGGACCGAATTAAAACTTCGCTAGAAAGTCAAAATTTGACATTTTGCTAAAACCTCAAAACATTAAAACTTGCAGCGGAAATTCTTTTGAGCATAATAGAGTTCAGCAAAGCTATAAAATAATGTTTGAATAATCGGTTAAAATATTAAGAAATAATTCGGCCAGAAGAAACCAAGGCTTAAGCGAGAAAACTTGAAAATTGTAAGAGTCAAACGCATCTGCCGCTCGCTAAACGACAAGAAACTTTTATTCACACACACACCGTTCACAAAATGACAAATCTTACCACTTACATCTACTGATGACGTCAGCCGGATGATTCCTTCATCCAACCTCTGTCGATCACTAAACGACAAATCTTACCACTTACATCTACCGATGACGTCAGCCGGATGATTCCTTCATTCAACCTCTGCCGATCGCTAAACGACAAATCTTTCCACTTACATCTACCGATCACTAAACGACAACGCTTCTACTACATCTTCCGATAGGTCTACTACACAACATCTACCGATGACGTCAGCCGGAAGAATCATTCTTCCAACTTCAACCGATTGCAAAATGACAAAAGACTTTTACCTTCATCATCCGATGGCTTTACTGAAGACATCTTCCAATAGATAAATACTTGGTTTCTACCGATGGACTAAATCCACCAATAGACAAACTCTCGACTTCCACCGATAGATCAAAAATACTTAACATCTGCCGATAGACATCATCTACCGATAGATCAAAAATACTCAACAAAAACAACATAGCAAAAATTTCACTATAGACAAAGAAAGCTCCGACTATCAAAAGAACTTAAACATTTTACTAAAAACCATTCAAAATTACTTAAATCAATACTTCTCTGCAATTCAATAAAACCACTTATAAACCAACATATATGTTCTTATCCGAAAATCTCAAGAAGCATTCGAAAACATTAAAACTACTACTGTCATAAAAACTCAACATACATAAATTGAAATATTGTCAACTAAACCTTCACAACTACTGACATCAGTTAATCCGCCTCATCAGTTTACCAGGCCGAAGTACGAATGTACTTCTTCAACCTCATCTATTCATCTGTGCACTCAGGCAAATCACCTGCAGTATCCTCAACACCTACATCACAAAACTCATCTATTAGTCTAATGCTAAGTAAGTAAAGTAGTAATGAAATGAAATGCTGAAACATAAATTCCTAAACATGAAATTTCTACTTTCTAATCTCAGTTGCATTCACATTTATTCATAAACTGATCTGATCCCTTGGCTCCCTTGGGAAGTGGATCAATTTTTCCAATGTTATAGATCCTCTACTCAATTAAGGGGCGGATGAATTCCCTTAATAGCTGATCTGATCCCTCAGTTCCCTTGGGAGTGGGATCAATCCTCCTGATGTTATAAATCCCTTCATAAGTTAAGGGGTGGATTAGTTCCCTTAATAGCTTGTTTGTCACATTCGGCTCATGCCTTACCATTCCTTACATGGAAATTCATTTTCGTAATCTTTAAAAAACATGATACATGACATATAAACTCATTCACACGATACATAATCCTACTGTTTTGTGATGTAGGCCCGAAGGCACATGCATACTTCACTTACCTGGCTCTCCTTAAAATGCTCAGTGTTGCAACCTACCTTGGGAGCTTACTCAACCTAAAACCATGGACAGATTATCGATTAGATTTTACTAAACCACATTCTCCACCATCCAGAAGCCTAAGGAACTAGTTTAGGAGCTTAGTTCATTGTACATTCCCGATTACCACAAAACCCGAACTAGTTCGCTCACAACATTCTCGAAACTCACATTTATACACTCCCCAATCATCGATAGCTACCAATGCAGCAAGGAATCAAAATAGGACTCACCTAGTTGGAGGAAAAATCGAAAAAGGAATCGCCTAGAGAGCTCTGCTGCTTGAGCTGAATACCGAGAGGGAGAAAAATAGGGAAAGAGTGGCGGCTACAGTGCATTAAACCCAAAACCCCTTTCCTTAAATACATTATCCACTTTCAAATTTCCAATTACCCTTATGCCCTTGCCTAGTCATCCATTAACCCTACTTTTATTATTAACATATAAAGTGTACCATTAATTAAAAGATTAAATAATTAGTTCTATAGAACCGGGTGTTACAATCTACCCTCCTTAAAAGAATTTTGTCCTCAAAATTCAGTACCTGAATAGTTCTGGATGTTGGTCCATCATGTCTTGCTGGCGCTCCCAAGTTGTCTCCTCTATGTTCTGGTTGTGCCATAATACCTTCACTAGTGGAACCTCTTTGTTGCGCAATACCTTCACTGCATAATCTAAGATTCTTACTGGGTTCTCCTCATAGGTAAGAGTGGGATGAATTTCAATACCCTGTCGTTCCACAACTTGATTCGGGTCCCTTATGCACTTCTTCAACATAGAAACATGGAACACACTGTGTATCCCTTCCATAGAAGCCGGTAGCTGCAACTGATAGGCTGCTCCCCCAATTCTCTTCAGAATAGTGAACGGTCCAATAAATCTGGGGTTCAACTTTCCTCTCTTCCCAAACCTCACAACTCCTTTGAATGGTGACACCTTGAGAAAAACTTCATCACCTACTTCAAACTTTAATTCTCTACACCTGCAATCCGCATAACTTTTCTGTCAGATTTGAGTTGCCAAAATATTCTGTCGGATAAGGGTAATCTTTTCCACTGTTTGCTGTACAAAATCAGGACCAATTAGTCGAGTTTCTCCAACTTCATCCCAATACAATGGAGATCTGCACTTCCGTCCATATAATGCTTAGTATGGCGCCATTCCTATGGTTGCCTGAAAACTGTTGTTATAAGAAAATTCTACTAAGGATAGGTACTTACTCGAGGAACCTTGAAAATCCAATATGCATGCACGAAGCATATCCTCTAACGTCTGAATAGTTCTCTCGGATTGTCCATCTGTTTGAGGGTGAAAGGCTGTGCTAAAACTAAGTTATGTTCCCATAGCTTTGTGCAAACTTTTCCAAAACTTGGAGGTAAATCTGGAATCTCGGTCTGATACTATGGTACATGGAACTCCATGCAGCCTAACAATTTCTTGCACATACAACTCAGCAAGTTGATTCATCGAGTAAGTCACCTTTATTAGTAGGAAATGAGCTGATTTGGTTAGACGGTCAACTATCACCCAAATTGCATCATGTCCTTTTGCTGTTCTAGGCAATCCAACAACAAAATCCATAGTTATTTACTCCCATTTCCATTCGGGGAGTGGTAAGGGTTGTAACATTCCTGTAGGTCTCTGATGCTCAGCTTTAACCTGTTGACAAACTGTAACACCCGACATTTTCAATCAGGTGATTTTCTAACGGATTTAACTGTCACCGGTATTGTTGTTCTTTTAATTTAAATTAAATGCCAAAACTTATTAGATTTCTATTTGTGTGGTGGCAGAGTTGTAATTAAGGAGGAACCTAAGTAATATAAATTCAAAATGGAAATCGTTAAACCTCACAAACACCTCACTGTAGCCGACACTCTCATTTTGGCGACTTCTTACCCTTCCGGGCTCTCTCTCTCTGCCGGTGACTCCCTCGTCAGCAATCGATTTTTCAGCCTCCACTCCGGCAATCAACGCTCTAGGTAAGACTTCGACAATGTAGTTCCTAGTTAGTTGCTTAGAACTCTGTTTCAGTTAGGACTTGAGGTTTCGGATTCTTCAATGACAGAGTAATAATAGTAGCATTTTTAAATCTGAGCTTAGAAATGGTACTTCCGATTTGAATCTGAACATTAGGGTAATCGATTTAAAATAGTTGATAGATTGAAACTAGTTGTTTTGGTTTTAGATTATAGACTGCACTCTAGGTTGAGGACTCCGGGAATGACTTTAGCTATTAGATCCTAGGATGACTTGTTATTAGAACTATTAAGATTTTTGCTTTAACTACTATAATGTGAAATGCTTTAGGTGAAGAAGGTTTGAAGGAAAGTGATCCACTGCTAAAGAATCCAGGTAAGTGAATGTATTAAGACTTCCGGCCACTAGGGCCCTACATCTTAAGGGTACTAAATTAATTATATGTTCGATGTTTGCTTCAAGTTAGTAAGATGGTTTGTACTTGGATGATTTACGATGTTTGGGAACTATGCTATGTGATGTTCTGTTAGAGTCTATAAAGTTAACTGACTGGCATGATGTTTTCCATAGTTTGAAGACCTAAGAACATTCATGTCATGCATCATGATTTACTTCTCAAGCATATGAAAATGATTTATGAGCATGATTTTCCATGAACAAGATATGACAACGAATATGAAACTTATGAAACCGGACTAAGTGAGGGTTAGGGGTGGTTTGACGTATGTCACTGTCCAAAGAGAAGGACCATGATTACGGCCCGAAAGGGACTATGTACACTTGCACTATCATCCTCCCTTTACGGCACAAATCCTCCCTTAACCCATATGATGAAAGTGATGGAAAAGAACAAGAGCAAGAACAAGAACAAGAATAAGAAAAGAACATGATCATGATTTCTTCTTTTAACAGTGCATTCATTTATACATGTTTGTATTGCATTTCTTATTAAGCATTAGGCTTATAGTTTAAACCTTATGATGTAAGTGACGAGTTTTCAGGTGAGGATCTCAAAGTTAATAAAGATGTCTAAGCTTGGTTGCTGGAAGGTGTTTAGGAAGCAATTCTGTGGCTTGATGGCAAATGAGACCCCTGGTTAATGTTTCTATGATTTTATTTATGATAATGAATATAATAGGTTAAGTAGGATGAGTCTATTTTATAACATTGAATCTTTTTTTTGAAATTGTCTGATGACCACTGAATCTGGAAATAATTTTAAGGATCATTGAATGGTCTGTTTGCTTAAGTCTTCCGCTATATGAATTCTGGGTGAGTTACTGATTTTCATTAGTATAAATGTTATGCTATTGAAGTTGAAGTCAGTGAAGGTTATGTCTATCGGATGACGTCGAGTGCTTTAGTCATCCGGAAGATGAAGTGTATTTAAGTTACCGGATGATGTAAGTGTTATTTCATCGTCCAGTGACCGGCAGATGTAGAGTGTTTAAGCTATCGGATGATGAAAGTGCTATTTTGTCGTCTAGTGATCGGCAGATGAAGTGTATTTAGGTTACCAGATGATGTAAGTGTTATTTCATCGTCCAGTGACGGGCAGATGTAGAGTGTTTAAGCTATCGGATGATGAAAGTGTATTTTGTCATCTAGTGATCGGCAGATGAAGTGTATTTAGGTTACTTGATGATGTAAGTGTTATTTCATCGTCCAGTGACCGGCAGATGTAGAGTGTTTAAATCGCCAGTGACCGGCAGATGTATAGTGTTTAAGCTATCGGATGATGAAAGTGCTATTTTGTCGTCTAGTGATCGGCAGATGAAGTGTATTTAGGTTACCAGAGTGATGTAAGTGTTATTTCATCGTCCAGTGACGGGCAGATGTAGAGTGTGTTAAGCTATCGATGATGAAAGTGCTATTTTGTCAGTCTAGTGATCGGCAGATGAAGTGTATTTAGGTTACTTGATGATGTAAGTGTTATTTCATCGTCCAGTGACCGGCAGATGTAGAGTGTTTAAGCTATCGGAAGATGTAAGTATAGTTTTGTCGTTTAGTTACCAGATGATGTAACCATTGTTTTGTCGTCTAGTGACCGGTAGATGTGGTTTTATTTCTCTATCGGTAGATGCAGTCTAAAGGTTTAAGTTTCTCTTCATCAGCTGATACACATTGCACTGCCCGCCGGCAGATGTGTAATGTATTTCTTTGCTGAGCGATGCCTAGTGAATCGCGTATGACATCTTGAGTTAAATTATGTTTCAAAAAAAAATATATTACTAATAATGAATAAAGTGTGAGTAATGAGAATTAAATGATTAAGGAAGATATGAATTTTGTGGCAATCCCTTTGGGGTTGTTACACAAACTAGACACGATTCCACATATTCTGGCACACTTCTTTTCATAAATGGCCACCAATAGTGCTGTTTAAGGTCCTTGTACATCTTTGTACTCCCAGGGTGAACAGAAAATCGAGAAGAATGGGCTTCAGAAAGAATCTCATCACGAAGTTCTTTAATGGCAGGAACAAACCATCTATTTCTAAACTTAAGGGTTCCATCCACAAAATAGTTAAAATCTAATTTGTCCGTAGAATCCATGCTTAACTTGTACTTGTTACACTCGTCATCATTCGTCTGAGCTTCCTTTATCTTCTCCAAAATGGTAGGCTTTAAGGTTATGGCTGAGAGTATAGCTGATACACTGGATACTGCCTCTAGATTAAACATTTGAAATTCTGACTCTAAGGCTAAGGGAATACTAAAAATCATAGCTGGGGTCGACGTTGTTACTCTACTCAAAGCATCTGCCACAACATTAGCTTTGCCAGGATGGTATTTAATCTCAAAATCATAATCCTTTACAAATTCTAACCATCGACGTTGCCTCATGTTTAGTTCCTTCTGTGTGAAAATATACTTCAGGCTCTTATGATCTGAAAATATCTCACAAGATTGTCCATACAAGTAATGCCTCCAAATCTTAAGTGTGAACACCACTGCAGCGAATTCCAAGTCATGTGTAGGGTAATTCTTCTCATGTGTTTTCAACTGTCTAGAAGCATAGGCTATTACCTTACCATCTTGCATCAACACACATCCAAGACCAATTTTGGAAGCATCACAATAAATACTAAATTTACTATTTTCAACAGGAATGGTCAAAATTGGGGCATCGGTCAATTTCTGTTTCAAGGTCTGAAAACATTATTCACACTCCTCTGTCCATGCATACTTAATATTTTTCCTAGTTAACCGAGTGAGGGGTGTAGCAATCTTCGAGAATCTCTCAATAAATTTCCTGTAGTATCTTGCTAATCCAAGAAAACTTCGTATATTTGTAGCATTCCTTGGTTGGGGCCACTCCTTAACTGCTTGAACCTTGGCTGGATCGACAGATATCCCATCTCCAGAGATCACATGACCAAGAAAGGGAACTCTGTCCAACCAAAACTCAAACTTGGAAAACTTGGCATAAAGTTGGTGCTGTCTAAGTACTCCTAACACCAAACTCAAATGTCTTGCATGCTCCTCCTTAATTCGTGAATAAATCAGAATATCATCAATAAACACTAAGAAAAATTTATCCAAATACTCATGAAATACTCTATTCATAAGATCCATGAATGCTGCTGGTGCATTTGTCAAACCAAAAGACATAACTAAAAACTCATAATGTCCATATCTTGTGCGAAAGGTTGTCTTAGGGATATCCTCAGATTTGACTTTCAATTGGTAATAACCGGACCTAAGGTCAATCTTAGAGAAAACACGTGCACCATTAAGCTGGTCAAATAAATCATCAATCCTCGGCAATGGATACTTGTTCTTGACAGTTAACTTGTTCAATTCTCTATAATCAATGCACATACGCATTGATCCATCCTTCTTTTTGACAAAAAGGATAGGCGCACCCCACGGTGAAAAGCTAGGGCGTATGAATCCTTTCTCCAATAAATCTTCCAACTGTTTCTTTAATTCCTTAAGTTCTGTTGGTGCTAGTCTATATGGATTTTTGGACACAGGCTCGGCGCCGGGGTAAACATCTACAACAAATTCAATTTCTCTATCTGGTGGTAAACCTGGAAGGTCATCTAAAATTACTTCAGGAAAGTCTTGGACAATCAAGACATTTTGAGGATTTGCTTTTTGTACGTGTTGTGTGTCTAAAACGCTAGCTAAGAAGCACAAGTACTCTCCATATGGGGAAGGTCTAGTGTTAATAGAAGTTATCACAGACATTTCCTTACTTTTCTTTAAAGCTTGAAAGGTATGTTTCAAACTACCGGGGGGTTGGAAACTAACTATTCCAGTCCTACAATCAATTGTGGCGTGGTGTTTAAACAACCAGTCCATTCCTAGGATTACATCAAATCCCATTATATCCATAATAATAAGGTCAGTAGTAGACTTACGTTCCCTTCTAATACATCACTGTCAAGCATCATTTGGTTAGAGTGCATGCGTTCACCAGAGGGTAATGCAACATTAAACACATGCATGGAAGGGGTAAACTGTACATCTAACTTAACAGCAAATGCAGATGCTATAAATGAATGTGTTGCACCAGAAGCTATTAAAGTAAAAGCAGGCACAGAGTTGATCAATATAGTACCTGACACAACAGTGGGCTGTTCCTCACCCGACTCCGTCATGGAGAATATTCTCGGTTTAATCATAGCAGGGCCACTCTTTAAGGCTGGGCAGTCTCTGTTAATGTGGCCGACCTTGTTACAATTGAAGCATTGGGTGATTCTAGGCTTCGGGCAATCTCTGTATGTGTGCCCAAACTCCTCACAGTTGAAACACTTTCCCATCCCAAACCTGTACTCGCCCAAGAGACTCTTCAAACATTTCGGGCACAGGGGAAACTTCCTTGTATCCGGCACTTTCCGTCCTGTTCCATGGCTACCCTGGCCTTCACTAGGCCTCTTCATTCCTCTTTGTTGGTGTGGCTGGACAAACTTTTGTGGAACCTCCTTTGGTCCAGCACACTTCCTTTCAGCTTCTTCCACTTCCAAAGCAGTGGACACAACCTCACTGAATGTCAAGCCTTTAATGCCACAAAACTTAACTCCTCGGTAAATTTCTGGCTTCAGTCCATGCACAAATTTGAACACCTTGTCCTCGTCCTTGTGAGCAAAATGTCCAGCAAACCTGGACAGGGACTCAAACTGCCTACTGTACTCGGCCACAGACCTTATCTGCTTCAAGTTCAGAAACTCCAATTTCTTCGCGGTCTGGACGGTGCTGTGAAAATACTTCTCATAGAAAATGTCCTTGAATTGTGACCAAGGCATCGCCAAAAACATCAGTAGTGGTCTCAATGGTTTCCCACCAGAGTTGAAATTCACCAGCCAAATGAAACGTTGCCAACGTGACCTTGTCTCCTTCACCAATGTTGGCACACCTAAACATACTTTCAATCTTTCTAAGCCATCCTTCAGCAATAACTGGATCAGATGACTGTCCATCAAACGTGGGTGGTCTTAGTCTCCGGAATCTATCTCCAGAATGTTCATTGCTAGAACCCGAGTTGGCACTTCCTTGTACCTCTCGGTTCAACAGTACTCCTAGTTGATCAGACTGTTGGCGCACTAAATCAGTTTGCTGACACACTAAATTTGTCAGCTGCCTAATCACACTAGGCTCCTCTTCACCTCTCACATTTGGCATTTCTCTTGGCACTCTAGGTCTCCCTGGACATCTAGCCATTATACTAAATTCCTGTACAAGGTTAATTACATGCTTAAATATTTATTAGCTCAGGTTAACATAAACACTTACAGTTGTTAAAGTACTTCCATGCAACGATTGGCACTGATGAGTAATCTTTTGAACGGTTTAACTGAATGTCTCTGATACCATACTATAACACCCCGAGTTTTCTAAACCCGGTTCGTTACTCATAACCCGAACATAAATAAGAAATTGTTGGACCGAATTAAAACTTCGCTAGAAAGTCAAAATTTGACATTTTGCTAAAACCTCAAAAAATTAAAACTTGCAGCGGAAATTCTTTTGAGCATAATAGAGTTCAGCAAAGCTATAAAACAATGTTTGAATAATCGGTTAAAATATTAAAAATAATTCGGCCAGAAGAAACCAAGGCTTAAGCGAGAAAACTTGAAAATCGTAAGAGTCAAACGCATTTGCCGCTCGCTAAACGACAAGAAACTTTTATTCACACACACACCGTTCACAAAATGACAAATCTTACCACTTACATCTACCGATGATGTCAGCCGGATGATTCCTTCATCCAACCTCTGTCGATCACTAAACGACAAATCTTACCACTTACATCTACCGATGACGTCAGCCGGATGATTCCTTCATCCAACCTCTGCCGATCGCTAAACGACAAATCTTTCCACTTACATCTACCGATCACTAAACGACAACGCTTCTACTACATCTTCCGATAGGTCTATTACACGACATATACCGATGACGTCAGCCGGAAGAATCATTCTTCCAACTTCAGCCGATCGCAAAACTACAAAAGACTTTTACCTTCATCATCCGATGGCTTTACTGAGGACATCTTCCGATAGATAAATACTCGGTTTCTACTGATGGACTAAATCCATCGATAGATCAAAAATACTTAACATCTGCCGATAGACATCATCTACCGATAGATCAAAAATACTCAACGAAAACAATATAGCAAAAATTTCACTATAGACAAAGAAAGCTCCGACTATCAAAAGAACTTAAGCATTTTACTAAAAACCATTCAAAATCACTTAAATCAATACTTCTCCGCAATTCAATAAAACCACTTTTAAACCAACATATATGTTCTTATCCAGAAAATCTCAAGAAGCATTCGAAAACATTAAAACTACTACTGTCATAAAAACTCAACATACTTAAATTGAAACATTGTCAACTAAACCTTCACAACTACTGACATCAGTTAATCCGCCTCATCAGTTTACCAGGCCGAAGCATGAATGAACTCCTTCAACCTCATCTATTCATCTGTGCACTCAGGCAAATCACCTGCAGTATCCTCAACACCTACATCACAAAACTCATCTATTAGCCTAATGCTAAGTAAGTAAAGCAGTAATGAAATGAAATGCTGAAACATAAATTCCTAAACATGTAATTTCTACTTTCTCATCTCAGTTGCATTCACATTCATTCATAAACAGATCTGATTCCTCGGTTCCCTTAGGAAGTGAATCAATTTTTCCAATGTTATACATCTTCTACTCAATTAAGGGGCGGATGAATTTCTTTAATAGCTGATCTGATCCCTCAGTTCCCTTGGGAGTGGGATCAATCCTCCCAATGTTATAAATCTCTTCATAAGTTAAGGGGTGGATTAGTTCCTTTAATAGCTTGTCTGTCACATTCGGCTCATGCCTTACCATTCCTTACATGGAAATTCATTTTCATAATCTTTCAAAAACATCATGCATGACATATAAACTCATTCACACGATACATAATCCTACTATTTTGTGATGTAGGCCTGAAGGCATATGCATACTTCACTTACCTGGCTCTCCTGAAAATGCTCGGTGTTGCAACCTACCTTGGGAGCTTACTCAACCTAAAACCATGGACAGATTATCGATTAGATTTTACTAAACCACATTCTACACCATCCAGAAGCCTAAGGAACTAGTTTAGGAGCTTAGTTCATTGTACATTCTCGATTACCACAAAACCCGAACTAGTTCGCTCACAACATTCTCGAAACTCACATTTATACACTCCCCAATCATCGATAGCTACCAGTGCAGCAAGGAATCAAAATAGGACTCACCTAGTTGGAGGAAAAATCGAATGGAAGAATCGCCTAGAGAGCTCTGCTGCTTGAGCTGAATATCGAGAGGGGAAAAATAGGGAAAGAGTGGCGGCTACAGTGCATTAAACCCAAAACCCTTTCCTTAAATACGTTATCCACTTTCAAATTTCAATTACCCTTATGCCCTTGCCTAGTCATCCATTAACCCTACTTTTATTATTAACATATAAAGTGTACCATTAATTAAAAGATTAAATAATTAGTTCTATAGAACCGGGTGTTACAGGAGGTATTATTGGTCATTCAAATCCAATATATTTCGATAGCTATGTATTGTGTAATGTATATAAAGCACAGTAAATACAATAGGAGTGACCATCGGTCCCCTTTGACTTGTGAATCCATAGCCTTTCAAAAGTTATGTTTGTGATTAACACACTTATTAGAAATACTGCCAATAAGGTGTGACATATATGTGGTTCTTTATATATGGTGGATTATGATTATGCATATTAGCATTCATAAATATATTAATATGGTATTTGATAACAACATCATTTTAATAATATGGAACATACATGCATTGATTCACTTATCATAGCATGGGTGCATATACATGCATTGATTCATAAATCATAGCATGAGTTGTGTGAAAAATGCATTACATTCATGTTGCATGTCATTTGGGTATACAATGAGAAAACATGTGCAAGTTGTTAAGGGTTTTGAAGTTAGTTATGCACTGATTGAAGTTTACATAAGGATAGAGGGCATGTGAGTCCATGGGCTATGACATTTAGGTAGTGATTTATAACATCAAATGTCTAAGTATATTCTCATATGCAATATACCTTTCTTACATATAGAGAAATGTAATAAACATAATTGGAATTAGACATTGAATCAGAATTGTTCAGAGAGTTTTGTATAATACATAACACTTGGAATGTATGTGAGTGGATGATATATGTTAAAAAGAAAGCTCGAGTTATAAAGACTAATCATATAGAGAGTTAGTGCATGATTAGAAGTAATATAAATTTAGACTAGTTAGTGTTTAGATTAGGATCTTTGTTGGTCATAACTTTCAAGAATATATGGTAGTTGCTCAGGAAAAAAAACATAAAGCCAAGTTGGTTGATGAATCTGGCACATTATAGGCCCATAAGAGTATTTTGATTTTATCTTTTTTGTACTCTAGTTTAGTAATACTCATGTATGTAAAATAAATTTGGATAAATTCTTTTATATAATAAGATTTGAAAATGACATGTATGTTGAATTTTATATTTTATGTGGCTCAGATACATGTATGTTTACTAATAGTTTTTAGTTAATTGCATGTTTAGCTTTTAAAAACTGGATAAATTCTTTTATATAATAAGATTTGAAAATGACATTTAGGTTGAATTTCATATTTTATGTGGCCCAGTTACATGTATGGTTACTAATAGTTTTTAGTTTGCATGTTTAGCCTTTAAAATCTACTACATTCTAAGGATTAAAGATGTTGATTTGTAGTTGGTGGGCTACGAGTCTGTAAATCGAGCGAAAATATGCATGCGGAAGACTTAAGATACAACCATGATCGGTGCTCAGTGAACACACTAAAAACAGACGCTAAAATGCATGGACAAATAGAGATAAACAGAGCAAGGAGACGAGAGACGTGAGGTGATTACCGAGAGGTGGGTGTTGCTCAGAATGGTGCGGAAATGATGGAGGGGAAATGAAGGCCCTAAGCTGACCCAGAAATGACTCGGCGTTTTGGGTGACAGAATTCCTTCGTTGTCAGCGAAGGAGCTCTTGGCGGAGGGAGCAATGGCGTTCGCCCTTTCTCCTTGGTTCCATTGCTTGGACGAAGAACAGAAGGACAAAGAACACCCCCTAGCAGCCACAAGCTCGGGGTGCAATCGGGTGGCTTCATCCAGGTGATACGCGCCGATGAAGCACCGAGAGAAAAACTCTCTCTATCTGTAACACCCGGTTCTTTACGGGATTTTGGTAATTATAATATAAATAATATTTTTATAAATATGTCAAATCAAGCTCGTTTTATGAAAAAAAACGTTATTAGAATCCTAATTATTAATATGGATTTTAAGAAAATTATGAGAATTTTCGGAGTTAGAATGTTAAATTACGAGAATTACGTTTCTCGTAATATAAATGACGTTTTAGTAAAAATAGTAAACGATATCCGATTTTCAAACGGACAGTTTTATTTGGACCCTAATAATAAGTTGGAATTATTGGTGAAATAAGGAAGTTTGGGGAAGCCAAACCGTTAGACAATTAACGAAACAAAGGACGAAATGAATAGAAAATCAAAGGAAGGGAAAAAAGGTAATTTGCCAAACCAAATTATTAAAAAACACATTTCTTCGCTCCCTCCCTCATTTCTCTCTTGTTTCACGAAAAGCTCCAGTGAGCTTTGGCGATTTTCATCGCCCCTCCACGCCGATCCTTCAAGCCAGCTATTCCGAGCTCCGATCATCGTCCCTCCTTCACATGTTCTTCCCCAATCGACGTCCTAGGTATGACTCCATGCTTTTCTGATGTTAGATTTTGGTTTTTAGGGCTTAAACAATTAGGGTTCGTTTAGGGTTTTCGTTAAAAACGTGGATTTAGGTTTGAAATTGGTAGGTTTAGCTTAGAATGCCTCTAATTGACGTAATGGTGGTTATTGGACGAAGTTAGGCGTTATGCATCCTTAGATTGCAATTTTCGGGTATATGGAGCTTTAGGAATCTCCATTAATGGAGGTTTAGTATTTGTGAGCGTAAGATGCTCGATGAAATGCCCGAGTGAGGTTTATTAGAATTTTAGGAAATTTCCTTTAGTTAAGAGTTCCGTTAGTTTATGAAATTTCATGGTTTAGGATCGATGTTAACATTGGGTATTGTGAAATGTTTTAGGTGAACGACGCTCGTGGACTGAGCTAAGCGTGCTAAGGACGACAGGTAAGTTCTCGTGACTTACTGTGGCCGATTGGCCTAAAGCATACGTCGATGCTGCGTTGAGGATTATGGAGTCTTGTTTGTTTATATACTTTGGTTGGGTAGTTTAGGGTTAGTTCTTTTATAGGTTGTGTTTGTATTGTTTTGATGGTACGCACGTTGTATGTTTATATTATGCTTTCATTGTCATGCATCATCGTTTTACAAATGTCATGAAAAATGGATTTATGCATAGGATTTCACGAAAGGAAATGAAATGTGATGACTTAAAGAGACGATAAAAATGAGACGACTAAGACGACTAAAATGAGACGACTAAGACGACTGAAATGAGACGACAGAGACGACTGAAATGTGACGACTAACAAGTACTGATAAATGAAATGAATGCACGAAAGTTTATGAAAAATTGCATATACATGTTCATGTATTGTCACTTACGTAGAATTTACTGAGATTTATTCTCATAGGTGTCTTTATGGTGTAGGTGATTTCGAAACAGGTGAGGATGAGATCCCTCCACCCGAGGAATGATGCAGTTGAAGGAGGATGGCCCGTGGGAGTGCGCTGGGCAGTCGACGCTCCTTTTGACCCGTGGGGATGTAGGTAAAGGTTTTGGGGATTTAATTGATAGAAACGTAGGAAAAATTGTATAGTCAAACATATTAGGATGTTTGGTTCTGGTTAGTGGATAAAAGATATTTTGATGATTTTGATAGATTTGTTTATAAAGTGTTTTGTAAAGATTGTGAATTTGATGTTACAAAACTGCTTGGTGGTCAAATTTTATAGGGGATTGTTTAGTTTTCAAACGGATCCACGCAGTTCATTTTCGTGAAAACGTATTTCGTGTTAAATGCATCTCGAGTCGGTTTTAAGTGAGATTATGGTGGATGTAGGAGTTTTGGGTGGTTTGATGTCAAATTGCATTGTGAATTGTATGTTGTGTTAGTGTTAATTGAGGAAGAAAGTATGTGTATATGCAGGGAAAGAAAAAGAAAAAAAAATAGGAGATGGAGTTCTCTGGAAAAAAATGAAATTCAGAGAACTTAGTGATCGATCGCCCAAAGTGGGGATCGGTCGCCAAGATCGAACGCCACCTTCTGGAAAAATCCAGAGGGTGTGGCGATCGATCGCCCACGATCGATCGCCTTGTGATGACCCGAATGTTCACGTATGGGTACGACTGCGGGGCAAACCTCGGGTTGCGGGGCAAACCGAGGGACCTAAGCCAAGTGTAGGCGAATCCCAAACTCGAGTATAGGCGAATCCCGGGTTGTAAAAAAGGGGGTCGTCACAATCCAACATCGCTTAGGGAAGTATGTGGAAATGAAACATATGTAAAGAGACCCTCCCAAGATAGCAAGACGCGTTTTGGAGCACAATTGACAACAGATCTCATAAGAACTCCGAAGTTAAAAGTGCTTCGGCGAGAGCAATCCCAGGTTGGGTGACCGACTGGGAAGTTCTCGCCAAACAAAGCTGTGAGGGGAGGATATTGGGCTACGGCTCAATCCCCAGAGCGGACAATATCTTGCTTGGTAAAGGGGTCGTTACAAATGGTATCATGAGCCTGTACCCAACCGGAAATGTGGCCAACGAGGACGTTGGGCCCCCGAGAGGGGGTGATTGTGATGACCCGAATGTTCACGTATGGGAACGACTGCGGGGCAAACCTCGGGTTGCGGGGCAAACCGAGGGACCTAAGCCGAGTGTAGGCGAATCCCGGATTCGAGTATAGGCGAATCCCGGGTTGTAAAAAAGGGGGTCGTCACAATCCAACATCGCTTAGGGAAGTATGTGGAAATGAAACATATGTAAAGAGACCCTCCCAAGATAGCAAGACGCGTTTTGGAGCACAATTGACAACAGATCCCATAAGAACTCCGAAGTTAAAAGTGCTTCGACAAGAGCAATCCCAGGTTGGGTGACCGACTGAGAAGTTCTCGCCAAACAAAGCTGTGAGGGGAGGTATTGGGCTACAGCTCAATCCCCAGAGCGGACAATATCTTGCAAGGGTAAAGGGGTCGTTACACGCCTGGTGGTCGATCGCCCCTCTAGAAAATCCAGAGGGCGTGGCGATCGTTCGCCCAAGGAGAGGGGCGAACGATCGCCCCTCCAATTTTCGTTCAGGCGATCGATCGCCTGGTAATAGGGCGATCTATTGCCCCTTTGATTTTCCTCAGCCCTGACGTTTTTTGCCCCTCGCCAATGTTTTAATTGATTTATGGTTTTAATAAAATTTGTTTTCTATAGTTTTTATTTATAAATAGATTTAATTGGTTTTAAAATAGTTACGAATGATTTTTAACGATTTAGTCTCTGATTTAAATTCCGCTCAATTAATACGAAGTTTATAAGGATAGAAATAAAATAAAAAATAAATAAATAATACGAAAAAATTAGGATACGGGTAAAGGTTGTTACACTATCTCTCGCAGAGAGCGCTCCGAAAAGGAAGAAAAACTCTTCTGTGATTTCCAAATATTCGATGTACTGGCTAAATGTTTACAATGCTACAGTGGAGCTTAAATAACATAAGAGAATCGGTGAAGAAGGAGGAGAAGATCGTTGCAGAAAAACATCGAGCAACGGCTAGAAAAAGAGCCATTGGTGCGCTTTGCAGAATGCTGGCGGTTCGGTCCGCTGATGAATGTCTCCAGACCGGTTCATCTCTCTTGCACTTTGGTTCATCTTTAATTTACCTTGGTTCAGTCCAGTTCATGCTTTAGCCTGGTTCATGCTTTGTTCAGCCGGTTGAGCCTTGGTTCCACTTGGTTCGATCGGTTCAGCCTTGGTTCAGCATTCTTTTGGCCTTGGTTCACTTGGTTCAGCCTTTGGTTCACCTTGGTTCACCTTGGCTTAGCATCCCCTTTTAAAGACTATTACAAACATACATTCTAAAAGGCTAAAGTTTGCCAAATAACAAGTTTTAAACAAAACTAAAGTTTCCTAAAAATATACAAATTAAATACAAGGCTTGTTTACATAATTTGAATTAAATGAAAACAAATTCTTTCTTCATTGATTTCTTTCCAAGCCTTGAGAAGCCAATTACCTACAAAATTCCACAAGTCCATTAGTTATATAAAATAGATAAAATAAATACATACCTTGACTTGTACTCGATGGATCAAGGTCATGGGCATTCAGTAGTTATCTCACTTCGACAATTTAGAAGTCAGGATCCAGGCAGGTCGAGTCCTTAGACATATGTCATCAGTAGAGTTCTTTCTAATAATAGCTACAGAGCTGAATCAGTATATCTTCTTATGAGACTTTGTATGTGTAACACCCAGAAAATTTATATTTCGTGCGTAGCCCTAGCTAGGTCAAGTATGAGAGATTGAGTCATTGAAGGATAAGGATATGCATGGAAGAGTGAAAGAGGTTGAAGTGTTAAAACAAAAGTATTGAAAAGTCAAAGTAAGTAAGCCAATCAAATTGCAAATAATTGTGTGAAATAAAAACTTAGAAAAGTAAAGGAAAGAAATGGTTAAAGATGGCCATCACGTTGGAAGGAAAGTGGAGAAAAGAGTTGAAAAAGTTAAAACCAAAAAGGTGTGTTGAAAAGTCAAAAGACTTACAACCAATAGGAAAATTTTGTAAAGAAAATAAATGACTAAAAAGGGGGGGAATTTAAAGGTTAGTCACGTTGGCAATCAAGGAGAAGAGGAAAGGAGGGTTGAATGGTAATTTTAAATGTAATTATGGAGGAAAACAAAAAAGAAAAGAAAAGAGGAAAAATTTGTATTAAATGGTAATTTGAGTGTTTCAATGGATCGTAGACGTGTAGAGGTTTCCGAATTGTGGTGGCACGTCAAAATTCGTTGAAAAACGAGAGAGTTATGACCGTTTGAAGTTTGACGGTCAAATTTGGGTAAAAATCGGGTTTAAGTAATTAAGTGTGAGATTGTTTGAGTGTTGGTTAGTTTTAGGTTAAAAAGTTAGGGTTAGTTTAAGTTAGTGGATTTTTTAGAATCTCTTAGTTGTTACTAAGTAAATCTTCCTTAATTGTTAGGTAATCGAGCGTGTAGTTCGGTGGAATGAAGTGACGAAACGTTTTTGGAGCAACCAGGTAAGTAGTGGATGTGTGCCTTTTGCCTTCGGGCCTACACCACAGAACGGTAGGGATGATTGTTTGTTTTTTGTTTGTGTGGTTGCTTCGTTTTGTTTTTGGTTGAGCATTACGAAATGAACGAGAGTTTAGCATGTTTTGAATTGTGTGGATAAAAGATAAGATATGCAACAGTGTGTTATTTGTCTCGAGTAGAAGGATTTCTACTCGAGAGGTACGCTGATGTGTCTCAAATAGAACTCGAGAGGTACGCTGATGTGTCTCGAGTAGAACTCGAGAGGTACGCTGATGTGTCTTGAGTAGAATGATATTCTACGAGAGAGGTACGCCTACGATTAATGAAGTGAGAACGTGATGCCTACAACTAAGCATTAGAAACTGCATGTGATAGTATCTATTACATATTATTTAGTTGCATTTATTATTCCCTACTTGCTAAGCGTAAGTTTACGTGTGTGTGTGTGTGTGTTCTGTGGTGTAGGTAACGACGCGGTTATAGGTGAGGTAGATGAGACCGACGAGGATTAGGCCGCAGGCGGAGGAGTATGGAGTCCACCGGTGCAAGCTATTGTTGGGGCGTCTTGACCACCGTTTTCCTCGGGTTTGTGGGAGGTTGCTATTTTGTATGTAAATATTTGGTATGTAGATAGTTGGTGGGTGTTCTAAGTTGTTTTGATGAGTTAACTTGTTTAAATTGTGATAGGTTTTGGTACATTGCATCTGTAAATGTTTTCGTAATTATTTTGTCAGTTTGCGAGTCAATTGTGTTGATGGATAATGGTTGTAAGTGTTTGTGGTTTGAACTAGTTTGATTCCTGGTTTTAAATTGCAGGTTTTGGTTTATCGAATTTTAGGCGTTATGCCGTCCGTTTTGATTTTAAATTCTTTTTAAAATTTTCCTATTTCCAAATTATTTTAACCCGACATTTTTTGACGTATTTTGGGCACGTCTGAAAACCAAGTCGAAAAATTATCGAAATTTTTTTTTAATGTCGTTTTAAATGCGGGTTGGGATTTGCAATGTGACGCACCGAGCCGGGGCGGGTTCGGGGCATTACAAAGTTGGTATCAGAGCCTGTACCCAACCGAAAATGTGGCCAACGAGGACGTTGGGCCCCCGTGGGGGGGTGATTGTGATGACCCAGATGTGTAAGTATGTGTACGATGGCTGCACGAATCGGAACCCGTATGGCGGTACGTCCGTGCAGGCGAACCGGAAGGTGACAGGTCGTAAAAAGGGGATCGTCACAATCCCATATCGCTTGGGGAAGTATGTGGAAATGAAACATATGTAAAGAGACCCTCCCAAGATAGTAAGACGCGTTTTGGAGCACAATTGGCAACGAATCCCATAAGAACTCCGAAGTTAAAAGTGCTTTGGCGAGAGCAATTCCAAGTTGGGTGACCTTCCAGGAAGTTCTCGCCAAACAAAGTCGTGAGGGGAGGATATTGAGTTGCGGCCCAATCCCCAGAGCGGACAATATCTTGCTGGGAAAAGGGGTCGTTATTCTTTGTTACAAGGCAATCCCTCGCTAAATGTCCAAGCTCATTGCAATTAAAGCATCGTTTAATTTTAGTAAATGTATGCGAGGCTTTACTACGAAGGTTTAAGAATTTAAGAAATGGAGACAACAATAGATAGTCTGTGGGGGAAAATTTGGATGAACTTTATGAGAGAAAAACCCAGAGGGGAACCTAGCCTAGGTTCGAGAATGATGTGAGTGTAATTAATTGTCGATTAAATTGAAGTCGACATTAGTAGAGATTATTGGGTGTTAAGAGGCATAGGGGTCATGTAGGGATGTCGTATTACTCAGTTTGGGGGATAACAATTTAGAGATTTACTTAGAGTTGGGAAACTAATAAATATTGAGGTATTAGAGGAATAAAGTTAAATGCAAGGTGATACTCAGGTAATAAACCGGTGGATTGTTAGGGATGTAGGTATCGTTTTAGGAGTGTATTCAATTAAAAATGATTGGGGATAAGTGAAAAGATTATGATCGGTACGTTAGAGGAGCATTAAGAGTGTCTGGTTGTTGGTGGTATTCGACCTAGAAGTCAAAACCTAAAGGTGGGAATAGAGACCTAGATACCTTGATGAGGTAGAGAAAAGCCTAGCCTTTTGAATTATGGTGATGTTAGAGTAATGAAATGATATTAAGTGGAATAATTAGAATCGAGTTGAAGAATAAAAGAGCGTAGATTAGTTATGGATTAATTATTACATTGTAGAGAGAATTTTGAGGAAAATTAGTGCTCAAGTTAAGGTCTAAGGACTAGTTGTAAAAGGTTCGGGACAGATATTGAGAACTTAAGTTGAAGAGCAAAAGAGAATCAAGAGTTAGTAAAATTTGGACATTAGGAGAGAATCTCGAGTGAATTTTGAAATTTGTTAGAAATGTGGAAAGGAGGCTTAGAAATTTAGGTTTAGACTTTGAGTGTTCGGTAGAATGTGAGTTAACAGGACTTTTGAACAAGAAGTGGTAAGTGTATTAGGAATAAGCCTAAGTTAAAAAGTGTCAACTAGAACATAGCGGGAGGAGATGAAAGTTAGAAGGATGACTAGAGTACATTTTAGATTTTGGACGGACTGAGGAAGAGGTAAGTAATAAGATTAGTCAGTAAGGACTTAGTATTCCGTGTAAAGCTGAAGAACGTCGAGAATAACGGATAAGAAGGAAAGAAAGGTCTCACACATAAATTTTATGAGTAAACTCAGTGGAAGGTTAGAATCTGAGTTCTATAACTGTAAGTGGATAAGATTTGAGGAATTATAGAGTTCGAAAGAAAGGAATAGAAATTTAGCTTCGAAAATTGTTTGAGTGCGTAGGGATAAGCAATAAAATGTCATGATTCTTTGAAGGTAAAAGATAGGAGGGATAAGTGAGAAATTAGCTTGAGGAAACGTTAGAGTTGAAATTTATATAGACGAGTTTGAGAGTTTAATAATGAATGTGTAAGGATGCAAATGTAACATAAGAACATAAGAACGTAAGAGTATGGAACTATAAAGATCATAGCTGGGAAAATTAAAACTTGAAGTTGTAGGAAATTTTCATTGCTCGTTAGGTTATTAGGGGTACTCGGTAAAGGATTTGGGCAGTAATGTAATTGAGATTTAGCGTGACACCTCAAGATTTAGAGAGCAAGTTAAGGAGTTAAATTATGAGGAGGGTTCAGTAAGGATGGAACATCTCGAGTGAAGTGCAAAAAATTACAATTGCACAGGAATGATTAAGGGAGTGCACTTAGAAGTAGGGTTCATGAGGGACTAAGTGCATGGAGCTCAGGGAACGATTTGAGTTAAGAACTAAGTTAGAGGGAATGAAGAGTCCTAGTTAAACTCTTGGAGATGCAGAGAAGTTTGAGGGTGTAAATAATATATGCTTAAGTGAAATATAATAGATGAGTTTGGAATGAGTAAGTTGAGGAAATGTAAGACTTTGAAGATATATTGAAGACATAGGAACTTGTCATTTATGGATAGGTGACGAAGACTATAGAGTAGTCAAAGTTTAGCATAGCAACCCGAGAGTTAGGTGAGTAGAAGAGAATTAAACTTTGAGGATTTAGAGTAAGAAGGTTATTGATTGAATTCTTGGGGTCACGATATTGATGTGAGTTGAAGAATTGAGGTAGTTAGATAAATATGTGTGAAGGATAGGTGAATAAGGTCGTAGCGAAATAGTTTAAGTAGTTTGAGTAGTAAACCAAAGGTTAGAAGGTAGAACTTGAGGGAGTAAGTTGAGGATGAATTAGGTGCGTCAAATTTTGAAGACAAAATTTTTGTAAGGAGGGTGGATTGTAACACCCGGAAAATTTCTATTTCGTGCGTAGCCCTAGCTAGGTCAAGTATGAGAGATTGAGTCATTGAAGGATAAGGATATGCATGGAAGAGTGAAAGAGATTGAAGTGTTAAAACAAAAGTATTGAAAAGTCAAAGTAAGCCAATCAAATTGCAAATAATTGTGTGAAATAAAAACTTGAAAAAGTAAAGGAAAGAAATGGTTAAAGATGGCCATCACGTTGGAAGGAAAGTGGAGAAAAGAGTTAGAAAAGTTAAAACCAAAAAGGTGTGTTGAAAAGTCAAAAGACTTAACAACCAATAGGAAAATTTTGTAAAGAAAATAAATGACTAAAAAGGGGGGGAATTTAAAGGTTAGTCACGTTGGCAATCAAGGAGAAGAGGAAAGGAGGGTTGAATGGTAATTTTAAATGTAATTATGGAGGAAAACAAAAAAGAAAAGAAAAGAGGAAAAATTAGTATTAAATGGTAAAAATTTCTTTTTGTCTTTCACTTTCTCTCTCCCACGGTTTTTCTCCCAAGCCCCAAACCTCCATAGCCGATTCTTGCTCTCTCCTTTCTTCAATCTTTCAAGGTGTTTTCAAGGTAAAATTGAATGGGCTTTTCTTTTTATATATTTAAGTGTTGAAAGGTTGAGTTTTAAGTGAGATTTAGAGGGATTTGGTTAGGGTTTGGAAAACCCTAACCATGAATTTCGAAAATTGAGTTTAAGGGTTGGTTTTCTTTCCTATTATGATTATTTAATTGTTGGATGGATTGGTTTAGGTGATTTATGGAGTTAGATTGAGAGTTGGAAAGGAGTTTCGGAAAAACCGGTTTTTACCTTAAGTGAGCCGATTTGTCTTTGGCATTTTCGGGTTGGCTAAGTGAATTGTTTGGTTAATTTGAGTGTTTCAATGGATAGTAGACGTGTAGAGGTTTCCGAATTGGGGTGGCACGTCGAAATTTGTTGAAAAACGAGAGAGTTATGACCGTTTGAAGTTTGACGGTCAAATTTGGGTAAAAATCGGGTTCAAGTGTTTAAATGTGAGATTGTTTGAGTGTTGGTTAGTTTTAGGTTAAAAAGTTAGGGTTAGTTTAAGTTAGTTGGATTTTTTAGAATCTCTTAGTTGTTACTAAGTAAATCATCCTTAATTGTTAGGTAATCGAGCATGTAGTTCGGTGGAACGAAGTGACGAAACGTTTTTAGAGCAACCAGGTAAGTAGTGGATGTGTGCCTTTTGCCTTCGGGCCTACACCACAGAACAGTAGGGATGATTGTTTGTTTGTTGTTTGTGTGGTTGCTTCGTTTTGTTTTTGGTTGAGAACTACGAAATGAACGAGAGTTTAGCATGTTTTGAATTGTGTAGATAAAAGATAAGATATGCAACAGTGTGTTATGCAAATGTGTCTCGAGTAGAAGGATTTCTACTCGAGAGGTACGCTGATGTGTCTCGAATAGAACTCGAGAGGTACGCTGATGTGTCTCGAGTAGAACTCGAGAGGTACGCTGATGTGTCTCGAGTAGAATGATATTCTACGAGAGAGGTACGCCTACGATTAATGAAGTGAGAACGTGATGCCTACAACTAAGCGTTAGAAACTCCATGTGATAGTATCTATTACATATTGTTTAGTCGCATTTATTATTCCCTACTTGCTAAGCGTAAGCTTACGTGTGTGTGTGTGTTCTGTGGTGTAGGTAACGACGCGGTTATAAGTGAAGTAGATGAGACCGCCGAGGATTAGGCCGCAGTCGGAGGAGTATGGAGTCCGCCGGTGCAGGCTATTGTTGGGGCGTCTTGACCACCGTTTTCCTCGGGTTTGTGGGAGGTTGCTATTTTGTATGTAAATATTTGGTATGTAGACAGTTGGTGGGTGTTCTAAGTTGTTTTGATGAGTTAACTTGTTTAAATTGTGATAGGTTTTGGTACATTTTGGTACATTGCATCTGTAAATGTTTTCGTAATTATTTTGACGGTTTGCGAGTCAATTGTGTTGATGGATAATGGTTGCAAGTGTTTGTGGTTTGAACTAGTTTGATTCCTGGTTTTAAATTGCAGATTTTGGTTTATCGAATTTTAAGCGTTATGCCGTCCGTTTTGATTTTAAATTTTTTTTAAAATTTTCCTATTTCCAAATTATTTTAACCCGACATTTTCGGACGTATTTTAAACGTATTTTGGGCACGTCCGAAAATCGAGTCGAAAAATTATCGAAATTTTTTTTTAATGTCGTTTTAAATGCGGGTTGGGTTTGCAATGTGACGCACCGAGCCGGGGCGGATTCGGAGCATTACAGTATGGAAGACCATGTAGATTATTACCCTTGTGTTGGGTTGAGATAGAAGAAAGAAATGACTCTTTGACCAAATTTGATTAAAAAGACGACTAAGAAGGTTCATGTTATAAAAGATAAGATGAAAATGATATAGAGCCGAAGGAAGAGCTATTCATGCTTGAGAAGAAGAAATGTTGAACTTGAAGTTGAAAACTGTCTTTCTCAAAGCCTGATCAAGACGCAGTGTTAGTCATTTTGATGTCGATAACAAGTTGCTATGAAGGGAGAAAATATCCTTTTTGGATCCCTGAGCATATTGGTATAATGACATATAGGTTGGACTTGCCACAAAGCCCATCTCACATTCTATTCTAAACAGACGTCTATTAAAGAAGATGCATTTTATGAGAAAGAGCTTCAATAATTTGGGATGTGAGATGGTGTCCTTAAAAATTGTAATATTCCTTTAGTCTGGGTTTAGTGGAAGAACCATAGCAAGCGGGAAATGACTTGGGAGATCGAGTTGAAGATGTATGCATAATACCCCAATTTGTTCGGTGGTACCTTGAAGTTGTGTAAAATATCGAGATCAAAATTTCCCAAGGGAGAGAACGTGAAACCCAACCCTATAATGTGATTAGCATTAACTTGGAGGTACTTTACTTGACTTAAATTGTTTTAAGATAATGTTATATCACGTCACATTTGACTAACAATCTAATATTAAATTATTTGTGGGTCACAGTTTACTATGTGATACGTCATTTTTCTTCCAAAAACTAATTTTTTCTTATTTGGAAAAAGTAAAAGGGACTGAAGATTGGGATTCTAACATATTCACCATAAATCAGATGTCTTCAAGGGCAAGTAAGATTTAAATCCTTTTTTTGTGTGTTTTATTTCAAATTCAGAATTTGTTTTTATATAAATTGGATTTCGAGTTCACAAATAATAACTAATTATTGTACAAAATAGATTAATATTGAATGGAACTGAATTTAACATATATAGTGTTAAGAAATCAGAAACATTTGATTTTTTTAAAAAAACCTTGATCTATATCGCTTTTGGACGTTGTGACACAGAGTACTTGGTGCTAAAGTGTCAATGAGTATGTGGGCAAGGCTGCAGTGGTGGAGATCACCGAGCTGAATTCTCCAAAATCGCAACATGAGGAGCCGAGGATGCAAAGCTGGTGACACTGGATGGGGGTGCAATCACTTGCAAGGTGTCGCAACACTTGTCGTAGATTGAGCGCATCGATGCCGAACCTACTTTGGTTCATTATTTTGGATCAATATTTATTTTGGATCTTCTAAGTTGTTTTGATGAGTTAACTTGTTTAAATTGTGATAGATTTTGGTACATTTTGATACATTGCATCTGTAAATGTTTTCGTAATTATTTTGACGGTTTGCGAGTCAATTGTGTTGATGGATAATGGTTGCAAGTGTTTGTGGTTTGAACTAGTTTGATTCCTGGTTTTAAATTGCAGATTTTGGTTTATCGAATTTTAAGCGTTATGCCGTCCGTTTTGATTTTAAATTTTTTTTAAAATTTTCCTATTTCCAAATTATTTTAACCCGACATTTTCGGACGTATTTTAAACGTATTTTGGGCACGTCCGAAAATCGAGTCGAAAAATTATCGAAATTTTTTTTTAATGTCGTTTTAAATGCGGGTTGGGTTTGCAATGTGACGCACCGAGCCGGGGCGGATTCGGAGCATTACAGTATGGAAGACCATGTAGATTATTACCCTTGTGTTGGGTTGAGATAGAAGAAAGAAATGACTCTTTGACCAAATTTGATTAAAAAGACGACTAAGAAGGTTCATGTTATAAAAGATAAGATGAAAATGATATAGAGCCGAAGGAAGAGCTATTCATGCTTGAGAAGAAGAAATGTTGAACTTGAAGTTGAAACTGTCTTTCTCAAAGCCTGATCAAGACGCAGTGTTAGTCATTTTGATGTCGATAACAAGTTGCTATGAAGGGAGAAAATATCCTTTTTGGATCCCTGAGCATATTGGTATAATGACATATAGGTTGGACTTGCCACAAAGCCCATCTCACATTCTATTCTAAACAGACGTCTATTAAAGAAGATGCATTTTATGAGAAAGAGCTTCAATAATTGGGATGTGAGATGGTGTCCTTAAAAATTGTAATATTCCTTTAGTCTGGGTTTAGTGGAAGAACCATAGCAAGCGGGAAGTGACTTGGGAGATCGAGTTGAAGATGTATGCATAATACCCCAATTTGTTCGGTGGTACCTTGAAGTTGTGTAAAATATCGAGATCAAAATTTCCCAAGGGAGAGAACGTGAAACCCAACCCTATAATGTGATTAGCATTAACTTGGAGGTACTTTACTTGACTTAAATTGTTTTAAGATAATGTTATATCACGTCACATTTGACTAACAATCTAATATTAAATTATTTGTGGGTCACAGTTTACTATGTGATACGTCATTTTTCTTCCAAAAACTAATTTTTTCTTATTTGGAAAAAGTAAAAGGGACTGAAGATTGGGATTCTAACATATTCACCATAAATCAGATGTCTTCAAGGGCAAGTAAGATTTAAATCCTTTTTTTGTGTGTTTTATTTCAAATTCAGAATTTGTTTTTATATAAATTGGATTTCGAGTTCACAAATAATAACTAATTATTGTACAAAATAGATTAATATTGAATGGAACTGAATTTAACATTATATAGTGTTAAGAAATCAGAAAACATTTGATTTTTTTTAAAAAAACCTTGATCTATATCGCTTTTGACGTTGTGACACAGAGTACTTGGTGCTAAAGTGTCAATGAGTATGTGGGCAAGGCTGCAGTGGTGGAGATCACCGAGCTGAATTCTCCAAAATCGCAACATGAGGAGCCGAGGATGCAAAGCTGGTGACACTGGATGGGGGTGCAATCACTTGCAAGGTGTCGCAACACTTGTCGTAGATTGAGCGCATCGATGCCGAACCTACTTTGGGTTCATTATTTTGGATCAATATTTATTTTGGATCTTAAAAGTCTATTTATGAGTATAACTACAGGTATTGAAGATTCACGTACTGGTTTAGATTTCGAGACTATGGATGTCAACATGGCGTGGGTAGACATCATTGAAGTAAGAATTTTTCAAACTCTTATTTTGAATTATTTCTTTTACATTGATGTCGTGTCTCGGGATATATAAGTTTTTTTTTTTATATTTGTACATTTTCTTGCATGTTTATTTATTTCATCCATTTTATCACTATTGTACTTACTGACAGTAGGTACCTAGTTTGTTTAACTTGCAAGCGAGGTGATCTGTTATGCCCACACTAATGGTCAAGTATGTGTTTACACATTACGCGAGCATGTTATGAAGCAACTATTGATGTCGTGTCCTTGGATGAAAATCCTTAAATCTTACCAAGGTTGTTGTTTATTTCAAAATATTTTCTCTCTCATGCGTTTATGACACTGATGTTTGGAGTTCGTAATTGACAAATTTTTCGTTGAAGATTTTATACTGTGATGTGTTGGTATTATTTTATTTTTGTTAGCATGTTGTTTTCTTCTAACCTCATGCTCTCATAGATGGTTCATTAAATCTAATTTTGATACTCATTTTACCAGCACAAATTGTTTTTAAAACTCTTGATATAACAGTTGAAATTTCTATTTGAGTACAGTTAATTGTCCATAATGACTATCTATATATCATACCTTAAATAGGTAGGTTCAAAGCAACCAGAGTAGGAATAGTCAATTTTATTTAGGTTTGACTTCATTTCTTTCGAGGACTTACTTTAGTAAGAAATCATAATTCTTTTATTTTAGTTTTCTTTTATTTGAGATCATATATTATTATATTATGAGAATTTTAAATTTATATACAAACTATTTTACATTGAATGTTTATTATTACAACCATGATGTTATAGTTAGATTTATGTGTTAATGTTGGTGTTTATGAAAGACAAAAGAAATAAATTAGAGAAGAAGAAGAGAAATTTTCTGTAGGATAAAAAACAAAGCAGAATAGTATTAAGCAATACCCATATTACAGAATACAACACACAGAAGAAAAAAACATTAAAATAACCATAAAAAGAAAACCACTTGCAACCGTTATAAACTGTTTCTAAAGCATTTATTTTAACACTCCTCCTTGCTTTAGAATCTGCAAACGTTGAGTTTTTCTCTCAGCAACTCAAACTTGTTCACAGGCAGTGGCTTTGTAAAAATATCTGTAACTTGATCTTCAGTTTTACAGTAGACAAGAACAATAGCTCCATCTTTTTGTACTTCACGTAAGAAAAATAACTTGATGTTGAAATGCTTAGTTTTTCATGAAACACTGGATTGTTAGAGATTGCAATAGCAGCTTGATTATCAACAAAAATCTCAGTACTTTCTTTTTGCTCCATATTGAGATCTTTTAAAATTTTCTTCAACCACAATGTTTGATTAACAGCAGCTGTTGCAGCAATAAATTCTGCTTCAGCAGTGGATTGAGGACAGTTTCTTGTTTCTTTGAGCTCCATGAGAAAATACCAGACCCAAATGTAAAACAATAACCTGAGGTGCTCTTCATATCATCAATCAAACCTCCCCAATCACTATCGGAAAAACCAGTCAGCTTGAACTCCTTGCTCCTTGTGAATTTAATGCCAAAATCACATGTTCCTTTCACGTATCTAAGCACCCTCTTTGCTGCCTTAAGATGTATTTCGCTTGCATAGTGCATAAATCTTGACAGAATACTAACAGCATGCATAATATCAGGACGAGTTGCTGTGAGATACATTAAGCAACCAATTATGCTTCTAAAATATGTTTCATCAATCTTCTATGTTCCATCGTCTGAGCAGAGCTTTTCCTTTTGGTTCATTGGAGTACTCATTTCCTTGCATTCTTCAAATTTTAATTTCTTCAAAATTTCTTTGGCATATTTTTTCTAACAGATGAATACTTCATGTTCCTTCTGTTTAATTTCCATTCCAAGAAAGAAAGACATTAATCCAAGATCTGTCATTTCGAAAGCTTCCATCATCTCTTGTTTAAACTTCTCAACAAGATTGGTGTTGTTTCCGGTCACAAGCAAGTCATCCACATAAAGAGAGATGATAAGAATGTTGGCACCTTCATTCTTAATGTACAATGTTGATTCAGACAAGCTTTTAGCAAATCCCAACTTCTGCAAATGTTCATCAATCCTGCTATACCAAGCTCGTGGAGCTTGCTTCAAACCATATAGTGCCTTTTTAAGACGATAGACCTTGTTTTTTTTCTTCTTCTTTTATATAGCCTTCCGGTTGCTCAACATAAATTTCTTCCGGTGCGAAGATGTCTGAGTAATCTACTCCAAAAATCTGAGCATAGCCTTTTACCACAAGTCTAGCCTTGTGCTTGTTAATAGAGCCATCAGAGTTAAGTTTGGTTCGATACACCCACTTGACTCCAATAATTTTTCTGTCTTGAGGTCGATCCACTAACTCCCATGTATTGTTCCTTTCAATCATGAGTAGCTCCTCCTCCATTGCAGCTATCCAATTTTGATTCATCTTTGCATCTTTATAATCAGCAGGTTCACACACGGCAATATTACATCTATCATAAATATCAGACAGTGATCTTGTGCCTCTGATAGGAATCTGATCCACCGTGTCATCTTGCCAATCTCCAATGTTTTGCCCAATTCAGATAACTTGAAGTTCGGCTCTTTTATGGTTGGATCTATCTTTTTTTCTTCATCCCAGTTCCACTCTTCATCTTCCATAAAATGCACATCTCTACTTACAATAATTTTTCCAGTTTGTGGCTGAAAAATTTTGTAAGCTTTTGCAACCAAGCTGTAACCAATAAAGATGCCTGACACTGCTCTTTTATCAAGTTTATCTCTCTTGATTTGTGGAACATGAGTGAAACACAAACATCCAAATATTTTAAGAAAATTTAGCGATGGCTTATAACCATACCATGCCTCAAAAGGAGTTTGATACTTCACTGCTTTTGTGAGAAGCCTATTTTGCAAATACATAACAGTATTTGCAGCTTCAGCCCAAAATTGCTTTGGCAAATTCTTCTCGTGCAACATGCAGCGAGTCATTTCCATTATGAATCTGTTTCGTAGCTCACTTACTCCATTTTGTTGCGGAGTGTATGGAGCAGTTAGTTGATGTTGAATGCCTTCCTCTTCACAAAATTTATCAAACTCTTTAGAAGTGTGCTCTTTGCCATTGTCAGATCTAAGAGTCTGAATTTTGAATCCACTCTCATTTTCAACTCTAGCTTTAAATTTCCAAAAAACTTGAGCCACCTCTGATTTGAATTTCAAAAAGAAAATCCAACACATGCGAGTGAAGCCATCAATAAATGCAACATAATAGCGACTACCTTTTAGAGAAGGCGTTCTTTGAGGGCCCGCGAATGTCAGTATTGATCAATTGCAATTTTCTTGTTGCCCGCCATGTGACCTTAGGAAATGATTTCCTACTTTGCTTTCCAAACTGGCATGCTTTGCAATTTGAAATTTTATCATCGAGTTCAGGAAGATCATTCACCATCTTCTTGGATTTCATTTGCAACAACCCTTGATTGTGGTAGTGCCCAAGTCTCTTATGCCACACATCTGTAACATTTTCCTTCATTTGAAGAGCATTTTGCTCCTCCTCTAGTGGATCCAAAGAAAAACTTTTTCCTTTCATTTTTACTTTGAAAACATTTTTACCATCAGTATCCTTTATTAAGCAAAATTTGCCTTGAAACACAACTTGATAACCTTTTTCAATCAGTTGTCCGACACTTAACAAATTTTGATCAATTTTAGGAACGTACATCACATCAGCAAGGAACTTTGTACCTGAACAAGTTGAAATTGCAACGGTTCCCTTTCCTTCTACATTTATGTACTCGCCGTTTCCGATTCGAACCTTTGATGTGTCTGAATTTTTTAATTCTCGAAACAGATCCTTGTCATGTGTCATGTGATTGGTGCAACCACTATCAATGAGCCAGCTATCACTTGATTTGATGCTCGAAAAACATGTAGCAATGAACAATTGATCTTCATCTTCTTGATCAGCAACTTTTGCATCTTCATCGTTTTGCTGATTTTTATTTTTACAAATAACAGCTTCATGTCCCAATTGATTGCATTTAGTGCATTTTGCATCAGGTCTTCTCCAACATCTGAATGGAGGATGACCCTTCTTTCCACAGTGTTGACAAGGTGGAAACGATTTCTTTTGAAATTCATTTTCCTTTTTTTCATTTGCTGATTTTGAAGTTGCTCCACTTCCTTCAACATCTTTCTTCTTGTTTTTGTTCACAAATTTTTTATGCTTGACAAATAAAGCTCCTTCAACAGCACCATCTTGTTTCATGGCTCTTCTTTGCTCCTATGCTTGCAGTGCATGAAGAATTTCTGTAAGCGAAATCTGAGACAAATCCTTGGTATTTTCCAAGGCTGAAATTGATGCTTCAAATTTTTCTGGCACTGTTACAAGAATTTTTTCAACAATTCTTGAATCAGTAAAAGTAGAACCGAGTAATCTAATACGATTTGCAACATTCAGCAATCGATCAGAATACTCTTTGATTGATTCTGATTCTTTCATTTTCTGCAACTCAAAGTCCCGAATTAAATTCAGAACTTTCATCCCTTTGATTCTTTCATCTCCCTCGTATTCCTTTTTGAGATAATCCCAAATCGCCTTTGCTGATTTTAGCGACATAATACGAGTAAAAATTGTAGAAGAAACTACAGCAAATAAACATGCTTTTGCCTTTGATTTTTTCGTCTTCTTTTCTTTCTGCGCTTTAATTTGTACCACGGTGGGATTGTTTGGAAGAACTGGAACTTCATTGTAACACCCGAGAATTTCCTACCATGTGAATAGCCTAGGTTAGAATTGTATAAGAGTTTATTGTTGAAGGGATTGAAGGGGGTTAAAAGTAAAGAGAAGAAAGAGGGTTGAAAATTCAAAGCTAAGTGAGTTGAAAAGTCAAAGGACTTAACAACTAATGGCAATGTTTTTGTAAAGGAAAATAAATGACTAAAATGGGGGAAAGTAAAGGTTCACTCACGTTGGAAAGTCAAGAGAGGAAAAGAGATAGAATAGTTGAAAAGTCAACTCTTAAATAGCCAATGGGAGGTTAATTAATTAAGTGGAAAATTAAATGGAAATGGGGGAAAGATGGCAGCCACGTTGGATGGAAAAAGTGGAAAGAAGAATGTGGTTCATTTATAATTTTAAAGAAAATTGTGGTGGGAAAGAAAAAGTGGAAAAATCTTTAGGTTAAAAAGACAAAATTTAGCAAGGTTTGTCATCTTCTCCCCTTGCTCTCCACGATTCCCTTGGCTGCCATTGAAGCTCTTCCAAGCTTCCCTCCATCAAGGTTTTCAAGGTGATTTTAAGGTAACAATTTATGGGTTTTAGTTTGTATGCTATTAGTTGAAGCTTTTGAGTGTTTTTGGGGTGTTTTGAGTGATTTTGGTGAGGGTTTGAAAACCCTAATTCTTGGAGTCCGAAATTTGGTTTTAATTAGTTGATTTCTTTCCAAATTGGTTGGTTTGAGTGTTGAATGACTTGGGTTAGGTGATCTAAGGAGTTAGATTGTGATTTGGAAAGAGTTTGGGAAAAACCGGTTGTGAACACCCAATGGCCGAATCTGTCCTTGGTATTTTCGGGTTGGTCAAGGTGTTTGTTTGGTGGCTTTAAGCATTTCAATAGATAGTAGACGTGTAGAGGTTTCCGAATTGGGGTGGCACGTCAAAATCCGTTGAAAAACGAGAGAGTTATGACCGTTTGAAGTTTGACGGTCAATTTTGGGGAAAAACCGAGTTTGAGTGTTTTAAGTGTGAAGTTGTTTAAGTGTTGTTTAGTTTTCGGTTTACGAATCCTTTAGATTTTATTGGTGACTTATTAAGCTACATTTCATTATTTTAGGATGTCGGACGATTGAATTATCGGTAAAAGTAAGCAACTGGAATCCGAGCAACCAGGTAAGTAGTGGATGAGTGTTTGTTGCCTTCGGGCCTACACCATGGAACGGTAGGGATTGTTTGATTGTTTGTTGTGTTTTGCTTTGTGTCATGCATTGTGTGTTATGCATCATTGTTTTCTAACTGACAAAATCACGTGTTTTGCATGCTGAGTGGTGAGAATGAAATGTAAGATAAGAAAAGATATGCAACTCGGTCCCTACGTGAGATGCTATGCTAAAAAGATATGCAACTTGGTCTCTACGTGGGATGCTATGCTAATTTATGTAATGTGTCGTGAGTATGAATACCTCGATATGTTCGTGCTTGAAAGCACAATGAGGATTCTACGATCGATTGGGGGGGATTTGGTTGGCCGTCCAGGATTGTGTTAGGGCGTGTGCCTCTGGTCTTGCTCCGTGGGTCAAGGCGTGGCCGTCCAGGATTGTGTTGGGGCGTGTGCCTACTTGATTCACATGAAAGTGAAAGACAAGTGCAACCGAAACGAAAAGAAAACAACAGAGTGTGTAGAAACTCCATGATAGGGTTGAGTCGAGCATTTAGTATGTTATTGTGCATTTCCCTACTTGCTAAGCATTAGGCTTATGTTTTGTGTTCTATGGTGTAGGTGACGAGCTTTATACAGGTGAGGTTGATGAGACAGCTCAGGATTAGGCCGCAGTCGGAGGAGTACGGAGTCCGCCGGTGCAGGCTGTTGTCGGGGCGTTTGGACCACTGTTCGTCGGGTAGTGTGGGAGGTGAACATTTTGTTAGATGGTTGTTTTAGTGTTTGTAATGTTTTGTGTGTTGGAAGTAAGGTTGAACAAATGGTGAACGGTTGGTTATAAGCGTTTTAGTTCCGGTTGTACAGTTTTGTTGTAAATGATTTTATTTTGTGCGTCGTTTTGGTTGAAACTATTTTCGTAATGGTTGTGAGTGTTTTGGGTTTGAAATAGTATATTTTTGTTGTAAATTTTCAGGTTTTGGTTTAAAGAAATTTAGGCGTTACGCCGCCCGTTTTGGTTTTAAAATAACTAACGTCGGGTTATGTTTTTTATTTTTTGTATTTCTCCGTTTGAAGTCGGTTTTCCAAGATTTTTATGGGCTTTGAAGGTTTAGGTGTCGGGAAGGTATGTTTAAATTTTCGGAATTTTTGGAGGTGTTTTAGTCGTAGAAAAATGAAGGAAGTGAGGGAAGGTCGAAAAGCCAGGAAAAAGTCAAGTTTTTGGGCGTTTTGGGGGTCAAAAACCCGAGGGGTTGGCGAGTGCTCGCCATGGGAGGCGAGTAATCGCCTCTGGGGTTATTTTGGGCGAGCATGGCAGAGAGGGTGGCGAGTATTCGCCACCCGGAGGCAAGTATTCGCCCCTTCCCAATTTTTTTTTAAAATTTGTTTTTAACCTTCAATTTTCCAAACCATTTTTCCAACATATTTCTAAGGATTTTAGACACGCTTTCCAAGAAAAATTGAGGGTTCGGAAAACTCAAAAACCGAGCCGAGAATTTTATTAAATTACTTTTAAACGTCGTTTAAACACGGGAATTGTTTGCAACGTAACGCGCCGGGCCCGGGGCGGGTTCGGGGCGTTACATTCATAGTCTTCTTCCACTGCTTCTCAAAGATCCAAAGCCTCCAAATAAGTCTCCATTCGAACTGCCCAAATTTTGTAGTTCTCTCCATCAAACACTGGTGGAGCAATAGAGATTGAACTTGCTTCGGTTTCCATGAGTATCTAAAATTAACACAGGTCCCTTAAGAAGAATGCTTTGATACCAATTTGTTGGTGTTTACGAAAGACAAAAGAAATAAATTGGAGAAGAAGAAGAGAAATTTTCTGTAGGATAAAAAACAAAGCAGAATAGTATTAAGCAATACCCATATTACAGAATACAACACACAGAAGAAAAAAATATTAAAATAACCATAAAAAGAAAACCACTTGCAACCGTTATAAACTGTTTCTAAAGCATTTATTTTAACAGTTAAACCCAAAATTTCAGGTCTTGACTGGTTATTTGGCTTATAAGTTTTCTATAGTGAGTCATTTAATATATCTAGTGTGGATCGGTTGGGATCCTCCTAAAGGTCGGATATTTTTCATTTCCGTTGTGGCTTCGGAGTGGTCATGGTTCAAATGGTGAATCTTACAATCAATAGTATCAATCTAGAGACCTTTGGCTTAATGGTCTTATCTACACAGTTCATCGGTCTAATATTTGACATGTTCAATCTTATCAAAGGGCAAATATAGTTATCATGAATTTAATATTTAACATCATGGTGTTAGACAATAACTATGTATATTATATATTATATCAGAATATTTTCTCCTGTTTAACGAAATTATACGTAGAACATTAATATAAGCTTCCCACTTTGACACCAAAAGTAATTTACTCTTTCAGAATATTATAGATATGTCGGATATAATTTTAATAGTTTATGTCCACAATATTTACAAATTCTGATTAGGCTTGTCACAGAAAAATCTAGACTTAAAACCATGCTCGTAGAAGACAACATCAAATTCTTCTTTTCTTTTTTTTAATAACTAACAAAACTCTATCGTATTTAAGAAAGCGAATCAGGACATCTAAAGAAGTATCAAAGCATATGTGACATAAAAAAAAAAAAAAAAAAAAAAAAAACAGCTCTTTAACCAATCAAGATCATCCTGTTTAAGAGTCTCAGAAAACTATAGTATAGTGCAGAGATTTTCAATCTAGCTAGATCTCAAACAATAAAAAACTCAAGGATAGAAAAATTGGGCAGCCAAAGGACGTTATGGAACAAAAAATACTAGTAATACAATCACCTGAAAAGCGTAGCAACTTTCTAGAGATCTGCTGTGTCTCCTTCAGCATTAGGCTATGCTGTCTTGTCGCCCCTCGTTCTGTCAACGTCGCACATCATCAATCATGTCATCTTCTCAAACATTGGGTATCTTCCACATTCACATCCTCTTCATCTTCATTTGTTCCTCCATCCGAGATCTTCCTCTTTTTGGGACCATGCTCAAGCCTATAGGTATCCAATTCCTTGTCCATTATTTCTTGCAAGTTCAACATTTCATTGTGTGCTTTCCTCGCATTCTGCCACCTCTCCAACTCCTTCTTGGCATTAGCAAAACCAAAACAGCTATGAAGCCACCTGTTCTTTCTGTTAATCAATCAAGGTTCCATCATCATCCAATGGTTTGTCTGGTAAGTAAAAACTAGAAAGTTTTGCCTTAGTCCTTGTAAAATTAATCCCAAAAGAAATAAAAATTGAGCAAAAGGTTGGAAAAGACAATTAATCATAGAAGTCTTACTAAAATCCAGCAAACCAGCAATCATCTGCCCATCGAGTTGATTTGGCATTACTATGTACGAGAATAGAAACTTATCTTTGGCTCAACAAAATGTGAATATGGACACTTTTGGACCAAAATTTAAAAATAACCTGCCACTATTAGAATGATATTAATAACATATAAATATGCACACATCTAACCAGGAATAACGTAAAAAAAAATGTAGAATGATATTAATACATAAGCCACATACAAATATGCAAGCATGTTAGCATCAAAAAGTTATACCTTATAAAATTGCTTAATTTTTTATGGTTCTCACTCTATTGAAGAAAAAGAAGCTCTAACTTCTTTTCTTCTGCCTTTGCAGCAACTCGTGCATCGTTGACAGCTTTCCAATGGTAGGTCAAACGTCTTGGTTAGAGTTTGCAATTGGCACTAACGAACGTTTACAGTTTCGGCAAAAATTTTTTGGTGACAACTATGACGACTTCGTTCTTCTCAACCAATCGATTGTTTTCGATGAATAATATAGAAAATCGAAGCTTGAAACATGAACTATAGATATATTGTGGATTTGTTGAACACCTCAACCTTAGGTGGTTCCAACAAGCCTATGAGAGTAGATGCTAGAGATTGAAAAAGAAAAAGAAAGAGAAAGCGTGTGTGTGTCACGACCCGGGGACGGGCTCGATTGAGGGTGTGAGAGTGATGTGGCAAAAGGGGGAGGGAGAGAGAAAAAAAGCTAATTAAAATTTTTTATTATTGGTTTATCGTAACACGAACATTACCCTGAAATAACTTAACTTTACCAAACACTAATTCAAGTTTTAAAGACATGAGAAGAATAGATCTCCATCAATTCGACCTATCGTTCAAAAATTTACACCTATCCAAAGGACAATGAGTTACAAAAAATTTGAGTCAATATGAGTCAAATTGACCTCGAAAAATGCAAAAAGTTTAGTCAAAGATTTTAAAAATTACATATTTTACGATGGTTATGTTGAAGAAATTTGAGAGTTAGAAGCTGCATTTTCAATGAGACAATCATTTACACATGTCTGCTCATCTTCACTTAATAAAAAAGAAATAAAATATCTTATAGATAGAAAATCTTTAAGTTCAAAAAAATCAAAATTTGTGAAGAAATAGAAACTAAAGCTCAATGTAAATATTGTATTAAAATTACATGTATGTTTCTGATAAGTCAACTAATATAATTGATAGATATTTTCTAAAATGTCATTTAAATGAGCAAGTGAGAGATCCTACACAAACACAATTAACTGTTAGTCAGTAGTTTTTTTACATATTCACAATGTGACGGCCCTAAACCCGAACCCAATCGGGGTCCGAGGAGCTATCACTCTGGACATTTTACAGAAAACGAGACTATTATTTTTTTTTTTGAACATTATGCTTTCAAAAAATTGACAGAGAGAGAGAGTGTTCTCTGGAGTAGAAATTATAACGGGAAAGAAAACAGTTAAAACCCAAACTGCAGGATGAATTACAGAATATTTAAAAACAGGATCGGAAGACACGTTTATTTTTGAACCACAGAAAATATCAGGCTGAAGAAACAGGGAGACAGAAGTAAACTAAAGTTTGGGCATTTAGAATATCAGACAAGGAGAAATCTGAAGAGTGCAGGAAGGAATGTAAAAAGATTCTGAGTAACAGTTATAAATAACAGTAGAAAACAGGAAGTGAAGTCGGAAGACATAGGCGGAAATCTGGCGGAAGACTTAGTTTTCAAAAACAAAATACTATTGGGCGGAAGATGTGAGCTGACGTTAGGCGGAGGATGCATTTGCAAAGACAGAAATGAGGATGACGTCAGGCGGAAGATTAAAGCTATCGGTGGACTCAGATACGATAAAAGACGAACAGTGTTCAGCGGAAGAGGCTGAGTACACTGGGCGGAAGAGGTAGTGACGTCAGCCGGAAGATGGGTGACGTCAACCGGAAGATACAGGCAGCAGACGGAATTCGGATGAGGTGATGACGTCAGTCGGAAAATGGATGACATCAACCGGAAGATACAGACAACAGATGAAATCGGATGAGGTGATGACGTCAGCCGGAAGATGGATGACGTCAACCGGAAGATACGATTTTGAGGGCAGCGGTGGATGTAGGCAGAAATGAACAGTGAAAATCGGTGGATGTAGGCAGAAATGAACAGTGACCGGTGGATGTAGGCAAAAATGAACGGTGACCGGTGGATGTAGGCAAAAATAAACAGTAACCGGTGGATGTAAATTATAAGGCAACGGTGGATGAAGTTTTAAAGAGAAACAGGCAACGGTGGATGTAGGCAAAAATGAACAGTAACCGGTGGATGTATGCAGAAATGAACAGTAACCGGTGGATGTAGGCAAAAATGAACGGTGACCGGTGGATGTAATCGGAAGACGTAGATTTAAAGGCAAAATTTACAACTTTTGACAGAAAGACACACAGACAGAGAGCATAAAAACAGAAGACATAAACATCTCAGATTCTCAAACCACTTCAAAACATGGTTCTCGAGCACAACAGAAGGCATAACTGTCAATACCCGATTTTAAACAAGATTGTGAAACATACATTAAAATTGACAGATTTAAAGAAACAAACTGCATGGATAGTTCCCAAAACCAGAAATCATCCATGCACAGATTAACAGCAAATATCCCAAACAATTCCAGGATACTTTAGAGTATAAACTTAACTGTCAAATACAGCGGTTGTAAACATTGACACAGAATCTATACATTGATTCAAAATTTCAAAGACAGTACAGAACTTAACATGTAATTGCAGAATTTCCCAAAACAGAACTTCTCTACAGAGTTTTTGACACAAAAACCAGAATTTCAGAAAGCTTTACATATATTAACTTTACTTTAAAGACTTAAACCTCAAAACAGAAAATTATGTCTAGCTGCAGCAACCACCCCCGGGAGCTCGAACCACCAGCCACCTATTCATCAGACTGAGGCACGAAGTCCTTATTTTCAAGTTCAGTACCTACATTAGGGAGTTCACCTATGAGTCTAAAACTCAGTAAGAACATGTAAAACAATGCAGTGATGCATATGCTATGCATGAACTTTCAGAAATACAGTGACAGTACAGAACATTACGTTTCAGTGGCAGAGGGGTATAAGTGGGGCTTATAGGGGAACTGGCGAACAGTGGGTGCACTATCAGGCACAAACAGTTATACGGTACAGTACAGAAACAGATCTGGGGGCTAGTCCCCGTCCCACACTTAACCGATACATTTCAGTCAGATTTTATCTTGCTTAGCTTCAAACCGTGTACAGAAAACAATTTTGCATGAACTTTCGGTGAAAACGTGTATGCATGAGCATTTACTGTTCCTGAACTTACAATAGCAGACGATAGAAATAACAGAACAGAATATTTTATGAAGCAGAACATAAACAACTCAGAACATGAACTATAACCTTTCTACCCAGACAACCCGACAGAACTGAAAAACTTAGTACCTCCGCGATGTAGGGCCTTAAGGGCCAACCTACGGATATGAACTTACATGTTATCCGCGATGCAGTTAGCTGGAAAGTCTCAGAAATGCACAGATCTGTAACATGCACGTAGAGAAATAAACAAGCTACAAATGCTAACTAATAAGTTAGAAGAATCAGCAGCAACACGTTTCAAATCTTTAGAAAACACACCAACGTGTTTTCATCCAAAGACAGTGAGTTTTCTCTAAATACCATAACCCTAAACTTCGGTAAAAACCCACATTAAACTTGTCCAAACTTGTTAGCGTGAGTAGATGCTTACCTTTTTGCTGAAGGAAACAGAAGAATGCAAGAGAAACAAGGTTTGGTACTTTGTTTCAGTCGCCTGGAAGAGAGAAAGCAAAGAGGGAAGGGGAGAAGCAGAGAGGTGAAGTGAAGATTTCACGTAGTAGGAAGAACTTAACTTCCTCAACAAGCTGTCATGTGTCAACTGTCCATTGGTTTATTCCCACCAACCTTAATTCTTACCTAAACAGTCTGTCCATTGATTTCTAACCAAATAGTTTGTTTAGTTAGTCATTAGTTTGCTTCTCGCCTCACTAAACGCTCCAAAATTTACAATAAAATAGTTTCTGTATTTATGGCAAATTTAAATCCATACAATAATTCAACTGATTATTACATGGCAAAATGCCGGGTGTTACACACAAAATAGAATGAAAGAAGAAATAACAAAACTTGTAGGACAATCTGAGTTATTGTTATCATTCACCAATAGTGAAGAATTTGAAACATTTATGAAAGAGTATGTTATTCTTAGTTTTAAATGTATACCTAGAAGTACAACGAGAAACGATAGTGTTAAAATATTTTATGACAAGAAAGATGAATTAATTACATTTTATGCAAATATCACTTCAATGGCTATTCGTATTACGTTTAATTTTATGAAGTGCACGTAATACTCTAGGTTATATTTGTAATGCCTCCGAACCCACCCCGGCTCGGGGGTGTTACAATATTGTTGTAACTTCACATTTTATTAATAAATCTTGAAAATTAAATAAAAGAATTTTATGATTTATAATTGTGAATATCTTCATACTGGTAGAGTTATATGTAGATATATTATGACAATATTACAAGAGTATTTTATTATTAATAGAATTTTTAGTATAACTCTTGACAATTTCAAAGCTAATGATGTTGTTATTTCTCATTATAAAGATTATTTGCAATTAGATATTATTCGTGCTTCTCGTTTTCATATGCAATGTTTGCCATATTTTAAATTTGGTAATTAAAAATGATATGACTTTTATTTCGCCTTGTATTGAATTAATTAGATCCATAATTTGTTACATTATTTTTCCTAATGCGAGATAACAAGATTATAAAGAATTTTGTAAAGTTGCCCAATTTAAACCAAAAAATTAAAAAACGATATAGATGATTGGTGTAATTTAACATATTTAATTTTACAAAATTCTACACCATATTGACAAGTTATTTATACTTTTATTAATGAAAAAAAAAACACAAAATATTAATTTCGATAAATCTAGCTCTTATATTGTTAATACATGTCTTGTTTTTTTAAAATATTTTTCTAATGTTACAAATCAATACTGAAATTTATTATTTCATTTCTCATCTTAATCTTCTAATTTTTGTAAAGTTAACAATATTTTTGCATTTATCGACAAATAGATGAATTTAACAATATTGTTGATAAAATAGAAACAAAATTTTAAAAATATAGATATGAAATTCTTCATATTTTTTGTTATACATGTATGATGAATCCTAAATATAAATTAAAAATAGTGTATCTTATGTTTAATAAGATTTCTACTCATTTATATGTTATTCCTTTAATTATTAGTGATCAAATAATATATGAAATTGTAAACTTATAGTCTTCTTGTGTAATAAAGTATTCTAATGTTAGTCGTCTGCGTCCATCTCCACATAACGAGAGTTATCCTATAAGAAGTAGTAGTGCTTATATTGCATCTCCACAATTTAGTTTGCATGAGATGTAGAGTCAATTAGATATTAAAAATTATTTCACTTCTTTGCAAAATAATCTTAATATTTATTTTGAAGCTCGCTATCAATTTTCTTGATAAGAATATTCTGATATTTTAGAAGGATGAAAAATGAACTCTAGTATACATTTTATTCATTCTATAATGATGCATAATCTATTAAAACCTATGGTCTCTATTGTAGCATCAAAGACTGCTAGATGTGTGCGCAATGAACCAAGAAGTCGACTTGCATCTGACCTCATGGAGGCACTTATTCACATCAAAAATTGGACCAAAGCCAACACGAGAGATCAACAAGAGGATGAAATACTAAAAAAATAGAAATTTAGAACTTGAAGACTAGATCTTATTTTTTTCTTTCTTTGTATTGTGATTTCAAGAAATTTTTTAACATGTTGCAAACGTGTGACAATTAGATGAGTGTCAAACTAATTTGAATGTATTTAATTTAATGTGATGCAGTTGTCAAATATTTATAATGTTATTTGTGTGATATACTTTTTTTCTATAAGATCGTCTCAAATAATGTTTTCTTAACACATGTCATTTATATATTAATAAAATAATTTTATTAACTAAAACGATTAACTATTATACATTGATATTATAATGATAAATAATTATTATAATCTTAATACTTTAATTTTTTTTAAATATATACTATACTAATATAAGTTAAAAATATTTATATATGCTCGGCTCATTAAAACTTATCTAGTTGGCTTGACTTGACTCATTTAACTCGTGGTTTGTGTAACACCCGGCGTTTTTGCCACGTAGTCATTTAAGCGGGATTAATTGTATAATAATACAATGAATATTTTCTTTAATTTGTTTGGGCGTCTAATTGGAAAACCAAACTATGTGTAATAAAAAACAACCAATTTGGTTAAAAATCAATGGAAGGGCAAAGTAGGTAAACAATTAAGGTGGTTGGGAGAAAACCAATATTTGAGTGACATCTGGCGACTTGATGAAGAAGCTAAGTTCTTCCTCCTACGTGAAACCTTCAGTTCACTTCTCTGCCTCTTCTCTTCTTTCTCTGTTTTCTCTCTTCCTGGCGATTGAAACAAAGTTCCACGCTTTGTTTCTCCTGCATTCTTCTGTTTCCTTCAGCAAAGGTAAACATCTACTCACGCTAATAAATTTGGACAAGTAAAAGTATGAGTATTGCTGAAGTTTTAGGTTAAGTTGTTTTGGAGAAAACTCTCGGTTTTTGTATGGAAACACACTCGTTGTTTCCTACAAGTCTGAAATGAGTTTGCTGCATATCCTGCCAAGTTATTTGTTAACATTTGCAGCTTGTTTATTTCCTCTTCGTGCATGTTACAGATCTGTCTATTCCGAGACATTTCAGCTTGCTGCATCACGGAAAAACAGGTAAGTTCATAACCGTAGGTTGGCCCTTAAGGCCCTATATCACGGAGGTACTAGGTTTTCTATTCTGTCGGGTTGCTTTGGGTAGAAAGGTTATAGTTTATGATCTAAGTTGTCAATGTTTTGCTACACAGCATGTTCCGTTAATTCTGTTGTCTGCTGTTTAAGTTCAAGCACCGTTCATGCATATACGTTTTCTCTGAAAGACATGCAAATGTTTTCTGTACACTGTTTGAAACTAAATAAGATAAAATCTGACTGAAATGAACCGGTTAAGTGCGGAACGGGGACTGACCCACTGTTACTGTACTGTTATATATATGTATATTGTATTACTGTATGTGCCTATCGTGCACTCACTGATTCTACTGATTGTCAGTTCCCCTATAAGCCCCACTTATACCTCTCTGCCACTGAAACATAATGTACTGTACTGTCACTGTATTTCTGAAAATCGCATGCATAGCATTTTGCATCACTGCATATCTATTATGTTATTACTGAGTTTTAGACTCATAGGTGAACTCTCTGATGTAGGTACTGAACCTGAAAATGAGGACTTTGTGCCTCAGTCTGATGACTAGGTGGCTGGTGGCTCGAGCTCTCGGGGTGGTTGCTGCAGCCAGACATGTTTCTGACCCGAGGTTTAAGTCGTTAAAGTATAGTCTATACCTGTAAAGTTTTCTGGAAATTGTGGTTTGTTGTAAAAATTCCTCTTTTGGTAGATCCTGCAATTGCATGTTAGGTTCTGTACTGATTCTGAGGTTTTTCCTTTAAAACAATGTGCAAGTTCTGATGTATCAGTTTTAGAAATCACTGTATTTGACAGTTAAGTTTGTATTGTAAAGTATGTTCTACAATCTTGTTTAGAATCGGATATTGAAAGTCCACAACTTTCATGCCTTCTGTTTGTGTTGTATTAGACAGTTGGATTATGTTATGAGATATTCTGGAAATTGTCTGGGATATTTTTCCTCCTTTAGAGCTCGCATGGATTTTTCCTTGATTTTTGAGATAATCATGCAGTCTGTTTTTCTTGGATTTCTGTTGTGTTTTCTGATATGTCCAAAATCATACTGTGAAGTGTTTTGTTTTCCTGAAGCGTGAATTTTGCAAATTCTCTGTCTAAACGACTTTTGTTTTTAAGTGATCCTGTCAAAGTTGCCAAATTCTGCCCCTTTTAAACTACATCTTTCGATCACGTTCACTGCTGTTTTAAGTGTACACCCTCCGATAGTCACTGTTCACATTTTGTCTTATTTCATCCACCGGTGAACAGTAGATTTTATCTCTGTTTTAGTTACTTCTGCCGATTTCATCTATTGTCTGTATCTTCTGGTTGACGTCATCACATCTTCCGATGACGTCATCACACCTGCCGATTTCATCTGCTGCCTGCATCAGCCGATGACGTCATCCATCTTTCGACTGACGTCATCACCATCTGCCGATCCCGTTTATTGCCTGTATCTTCCGATGACGTCATCCATCTTCCGACTGACGTTATCACCATCTGCCGATTCCGTTATTTGCCTGTATCTACCGATGACGTCATCTATTTTGTCTTATTCAATCCACCGGTGAACGATGCAAATTCCGTCTGTTTTGAAGTTACATCTACCGGCTGACGTCATCCTTGCTTCTGTCTTTGCAAATGCATCTTCCAACTGACGTCAGCTTACATCTTCCGCCAGTTTTCCGCCAATATTTCTTGTTTCCTGCTACCATTAATAACTGTTATTTAGATTCTTTTTACATTCCTTTTTGCACTCTTTAGATTTCCCTTTTGCCTAATATTCTAAAGGTCCAAAGACCAGTTTATTTCCGTCTCCTGTTTTCTTCAGTTTGTTATGTGGTTCAATAGCCAACATGTTTTCTGATTCTGTTCCAAGTATTCTGATTTTCCTTTCTGTTGTTTACCCTGTAGTTCGATTTCTAACTGTACTTCCCATTTCGGTTTAGTATCCAGGGAACTCTCTCTCCCACTGTCAATGTCTTAAAAGTATAATGTACAAAAAAAAATGTAGTCCTGTTTTCAATTAACTGTCCCGGAGTGACGGCTTGGTTCTCAGGTCCTGTTGATCGGGATCCGGATTCGGGCCGTCACAGTTTGAGAGCTGGCTCTAAATGAATTTTTTTTTGTAGACTCATTAGGCTCGTCTTAGCTCATTGTCCTCAGATCGTTTAACTTGCTATGATGTGCCACAAGATCTCTCAACTCAGCATTAACGATGGAGGTTTTCTAACTATATTTTTAGTTTTTATTTTGTAGGTGATCATGGAGGAACAAACAACCGACCCATCAAAAACATCGAGTCAACTTTCAAATATTTTATAGAGATTTCCATGATAAAGTATAAGTGAAAATTCAAGACCAAGTTAGGAGATTTATGAAGCATTACATGTCTGCTTGCAATCTGATCTTTAAGAAGTATTTAATGAATTTGGTAGCCTTTCCGACCTTGAACTAAATCTTGTATACAAAGATTAGTTGAAAGGATTAGTTGCTTGCATTCAAGATCTCGAGAGTCTTTGGAGAATTATTGCTTATTTAATTTTTATTTAGTCATTGGTTTTATTTAAATAAAAAGATGATATTTTCGCTAGTGCATAATCTAGCTGATTGACATATTTAGTTTGGTTAATTTGGTCATTTTTCTTTTCGACATAACCATAATGTTAGAGAACTATTTAAGTCTCTCTTATAAGATATTGAGGGAGCTTTTGACCATCAAAAGCGTATCCCTTTGTTTGGATTCTTCTTTACAAAATCACGTTCTTTTGAATTGTTTTCCTTCAAACTGATTCTGTGAAATGTTAGGTTTGATCTTTGTGAGTGTGATCAAACTTTCCTACTATTGTTGATCCTCTTTCTCAAGTGGTGAATTTGATGGTAAAGTTGTACAAACTCTCAAAAACAACTAAATTGAAGTACTTCTCTTCCTTTGTTGTTTTTGGAGTTAGGAGTCATGACTAGGTGATTTCCAGACCAACTTGCAATTGTTTTGTTCATAATTTTTTCGTCCATGCATATTTTGATATGAAATTTTCAGGGTTTATTCTACACATCTATTAGTCGCCGCAGCCCAAAAATCACTTGGAAATTCATTCGTTAGATCGATTTTTATCGCATTTGAAATTTGCCCCAAAATCTACAAAAAACTGGAATTTTTCACAATAATTGCAAGCTTTCCAATTTTGTTGCACATCATGATAGGCTCGGCCACCTCATTTGCCACCTCTAGTGAAGAGATAGAGAGATAGAAAGAGCCTACTAGATGTGGCGTTTTATTTTTTTTCTTTTATCTCACTCACCTTAAAAGCTTTAAAGTTTTTACGGACAATGTATGAACACCTTATCCTTTTTTGATCTCATACCTCTTCACAAATTCATGACTTTCACCAGCATTTTATCTCGAACAAGAAATTTGTAGGTTGAACCTTAAATTTCAATAGCCCCATTAAGAACAGAGATTTGATTTATCCCATAAAGTTTTGAGTCATTGACAAAAGTAACACTTGTATTCACGACTAAATAACATGTAAAAACATAAAATTATAAACCAAAATATTAAAAAACATTTTTTAAATAACAAATGAATGAGTTTAGATAACGTTGGACAATTTACAATAAAGAACAAAAGAAAGGAAAAGGTTTGGGAGCAGAGAATCTATCACAATGGCGGCTGCTATTTTGAACACTGAAAACCTCCAGAATCCAAGCAACCTTCATTTCTTGTCACACCTACCTGAACCAGTACCTGCATTTGATTTACGTGCTCTCCGGTATCAAGCAGTCGGTCTGTCTCTTCTCTGACAATGGATTCATTATTACAACTCAAGAATGGATGTATTCTCCGGAAAAGATGTAAGTGGATTTCTCAGGTGATGCAAATGGATCCATTGAACTTGGGAGGGTCAGAATTTTCACTTTCTACGTTAGAATTGCTATTATAATATATCCAGATATAACTATCACAGAGACCCACGATGTATCATGAGATTTATTTTATATGTGCCACTTTCGAGTCTAAAAACAGTCGTTTCGACTCTCAATTTTGCAACTGAAGTTTATGGTAGAAGTATCTTTTAATTTAGAATTTATTTTCATAATTATTGGTTTTTTTATTCGGTTTCCTAAACGATAAGATATTTACTTTGGTTGTTTCCTCGTTTTCGGCATTATTCAATTATTCAAAGACTTTTCAGAATTAGGGTTTTCTCTCAAATCTTGTCTTTCCATTCCGCATCTCGCTGCGTCACTTGGTTTCGTTTCTCGCCGATTTTTTTTTTTTTGTTGGGTTAGAACTGTAATGCATTTTCCTTCTCGTTTTTTAGATTCTTCGTATGGTGAGGAATCTGACTTTACTTTCTTTCTCCTTAACGCGTTGCTCGCTTTCTATCAAACATTTCATACTTCTTCAATATTTTCCAGACCTGTGCGTCTTCAATGTTCCTACGCTCTAGTGTTTAAAACAAAAGAGCCAGCAAAATATGTAGATTTTTCAGGAGAAAGTAGGTTTTGAAAACTCATATTCAAGAACGATTTGATATGGGCCTGATGTCGCACCATAAAACAACAATACAATGTTCTAACCATAAATTCAATTGAAAGCTAAAATTAATTGTCTGTCAAAAAATACGTTTAGGGTCTGGTCTAATAGAGATGACAAACGAAGTGACCGAACTGAGTTTAATCGAACTTGAAAAAATATGGCTCATGGAACCTAGCAAGTGAAACGAGTAGAATCTAACAAGTCCGAAGAAAAAAATTCAACCCGAGCTAGCTCTTAAGTCAATGTTAAACGAGTCGAACCAAATCGAGTCCAGCTGAGTCAACTAAATGAGCGTAGCGAGTCTTAACGAGTCAAGCCTAATGAACTAAATATACATAAATATTTTCAATTTATATAAATGTAATGTATATTTTTAAAAAATTATAGTTATTAAAATAATAATATCAAAATATAATAGTTGGTCATTTAGTTAATAAAATTATTTTATTAATATATAAAATAGTATATATGTAGAAAAAATTTATTTGAGATGATCTAATAAAAAAATATCACATGAATATCATTACAATTAATAAAATTATTTTATTAATATCTAAAAAGACATGTATTTAAGAAAAAATTATTTGAGATGATCTAATAAAAAATATCACACGAATATCATTATAAATATTTGACAATTGCACATTACAAATTATAAACATAGTAACTAGTTAATCATTTGCAATAAGTTGACAAATAAGCCGAACCTAAAAAAGTCAAGCTCACAATGCCTAACAAGTTAGTTGAGTCGAGTCTAACGAGCTTAACGAGCACAACGAACCAAGCTTAGCGAGTCCAACGAGCCAAGCCTAGTTAGTCCACAAAAAAAATTCAACCTAAATCGGCTCACGAACCAAAGTTAAACGAGCCAAATCTATTAAAATGCAGAGCTGGCCAACCGACTTGGCGAGCCAGTTCGCTTGTTTAAAACCTCTAGAGTCTACTTTCCTGGTAGTCCCAGTGACTTACCTTGACTCGAGCAGGAGAAATTTATATGGCATAAATTTCACAAGATTAGTTGATATGTTTGTAAGTTGACCTAAATACATACGTTTATTAAGGGAAAAGGTAACTAATACCTGTTTGTTTGTTCATCACTGATAAATCCTAATTTTGTTATGTCTTGAGACACAATAGCATGGAATCTTAAGAATAATTTGCAGATTGTTGGAACTCCTTTGATTGCTTCAAGTAAAGCACTAAAGACATCAATCATAAGATAGAAAACAAGAGTTTCCAATAACAATTAACTAAGGTTGGGGCTATGATAGATTAAGCAATATCCTCAAACCAAAGTATCATCTCTTGTTTCAAATTATCACTGTGATTTGTCATGGAGTTCCCTTTTGACTTTCCATATATGCAGTTGGGAAGACAAGTTTGACTGAATGTTGCTTCATCATCAACCATGAAGTTCATATCAAAGAAGGGTTGGAGTTGTATTGCGCCTCTTCATCTTAGAAGTGATACTGCCAATTGGGGATCAGACCATAGCCCTATCTCAATTTTATCCTAGTATGTATGTTAATATAAAATTTGCATAACTTTAATGAATATAAATTTATTTATATAATATAAAATCTCAACGTTAAACTCCTGTAAAGGGCTATGTTTATTAGGCTGGTGATGGTATATTTCACTTGATGTCGAAGGTTAGTTTGAATATCTTCATCACGGTTTTCTCCCTGGTCTTCTTCACCTGGTTAGATTATTTTTACGTCAAAATTTTGTCTCTGCCCTTGATCTGCAAACTCAATTAATGGCATCGATTATGCCTTTGGAGTAGTTTCACTCCATAAGAAAATTTCATGGTCTTCTTTGTCTTTGCACTGCCACTAAAAAGGTTGTCTTCTTCCATGAGAGTTAAAAAATGATCATAAACACACCATTCCATTAAAGTATAATTTGTAACGACCCTAATACTGTACCTGATTTTTTTTTTTTTTTTTTTTATCTTTATCTTTAACTATACTCTAGACGAAACCTAAACTGAAATCGAAATCGGAATCGGAATTGAATTATAACTTTTTAAAACAAATTAAAACTTAAAACCATTTAATTAAAACTTAATTAATTAATTAAACAATTTAAAATAAATACAATAGAGAGGCGATTATTCGCCCAAGGCGATTGCAACATGCGAATAATCGCCTGTTGCAGTCGCCACCCCCTCTGGAATTTTCCAGAGGGAGGCGATTCAATCGCCAGGCTTGGCGACTATTCGCCAAGCCCTCTGCCCTGTTTCCATTTCTTCACTCTTTCTTTCAATTTCTCCTACGCCAACTACACAATACAACTTATTCTTACACCCTAAATCATACAATAACATCACGACACAAACTCTCTCATATCCTCATTCTTTTCACACTTCACCGTTCACCCAATAAACGACTCGAAACACATTTTAAAACTAAGAACATTTTCATGAAAACGAACTGCATGGATACGTTTAAAACCTAAACAAATCCTCCTGTTTTAAATCACCACGCAGTTCCAAAATACATTCAATGAAAGACTTTTCAAACCATTATAAAACAGTTTCCAAAACATCAACATATACATATATACTTATCAACTATCAGAATCAAACAACCTAAAATATTTCTATACAAACGTCAGCCCAAAATGTCCCAAACCCTCAAAATCTATACATACTGTCCCCACGGGTCAGGTAAGCGTCGACTGCGCCAGCACACCACCGCAGCCATCCTCCGTCAACTGGACTCAAGCCTCAGGAGGAGGAATCTCATCCTCACCTGTTTCCTCGTAGTCACCTACACCATACAGACATCTATGAGATAAAATCTCAGCAAGTTCTCATAAATGTAAATGCATGCTGTGCATATGAGTTCAGAAATCATGCAGCATTTTCTTTACTCTGTGGGTGTCACCGAGATCTCAGCCTACTAACCGGAGAGAGCACATCCAGCGATCGGACTACTCTTTCCAACTAGAAGAGGGGGGTACACGCTTACAACACGTACAATCGTGCTTGAGCCCCATCTCGCGTGACCTATAACTGTATGAGTATGTGTTAAATGCGGTATTGTGACAGACCCCTTCGTGCCTACACAATAGATCAATAGCCCCTCTCCAGGCCGCATTACCATTTTCTTAAAAACATCGTGTAGAAATTCATTTTCTATGTTCTTTTAAAACACGTGATGCGTGAACAGTTCAATATGACGTAATTTAAACACACATGATTCATACCATCGAGACAATAAAACAATTAAACCTATACAGAACTAATTCTAACTACCCAACCAAACCATTTAAACATACGCATCTCCAAAACTCCTCGAGACGAATTCGAAGTACGGTGTAGGCCAATCGGCCAAAGAAGATCACGAGAACTTACCTCGTGTCCAAAGCAGCTCAAGCTCCGTCCACGAGCGCTGTTCACCTAAGCAATTTACAAGGATTAACGTTAAAACGAGTTTAAGTCAATAAACGTCCAATTGTCAAAACCTTAACTAAAGGAATTTCCTAGCATTCCAACTTAACTTATCGAGGCATTTAATCCATTAATCTACGCTCGATACCCCGAAATCCAATTTACTAGTTTTCCGAAAACCCGAAATTTACAAATTTAACATTTCTCCTAAATCATCCTAACTTCTTCCAATAACGTTTAATTCGTGCAATACGTTCGTAAACTATAACAATCTATCAATTTCGAGCCCTAAATCTCGATTTTTAACAAAATCTAAGCGAAACCTAATTGTTTAAAACTCCATAAACATCGAAATAAAATCTCTAAGATCGTAGACTCATACCTAGGGTTGTAACGCCCCGAATTATCTAAACCCGATTCGCTACATCATTACTCGTACATGACTAAAACTTCTACCTAAATTTTTTCTTTTTTTTTTTAAAACTTGCAGCGGAAAAATCATATAAGTAAAACAAAACCATGAAAATGATATTTGGATAGTTAGTTGGAATGTTAAAAGTAATCGGATGAAAGAAAATAGAGTTTAGATGGCAAAATACTTTAAGAGTTGTAAAAGTCAAATGCATCTGCCGATGAATAGAGTCAACGGATGAAGCAGAAACAAAAGATTCATCCGATAACCAAAACGACAGCACTTCGGCTATGTCATCCGGTGGAATTAACACAAAATATCCGCCGGGGACTAAACGACAAAAGACTTTCTGAGTCATCCGGTGGATCAAACACTCGACATCCACCGGTCACTAAACGACAAATCACCATTTGCATCATCCGGTGGGGGAATACACTTCATCCACCGAACGCTAGACGACAAAATATTTTCTACATCTTTCGATAAAATTAAGCATACATCACCCGATGGCTTTATTGAAGACATCTTCCGATGACGTCAGCCGGATGATTCGTTCATCCGATCGATTTAACCATGCATCCACCGGTGAGGCAAACTACACTTACCGATAGATGACAAATTAACAACTCAACATCTGCCGATAGACTACATCTACCGACAGAGAGCAGAACAACAATTCTAACTACGGAAAGGAAATTTACTCACTTCGCGGAATCATCCAGAAAACAATTCAAGCTAATGCATTACTCAAAACCGACGAGTTCCAACACCAAAATCCCGACAGAATAATATTTTCAGAAAAGGAAACTCAAAAATGTATCCAGAACCTTAAAATCAATACTGCTATGAAAAACTCATCATATTTAAATAAAAGCACTGTCAACTAAACCTCCACCAACAGACATCAGTTAATCCGCCTCATCAGTATACCAGCTCGAGACAGAGAAGTGCTCCTCCAACTCCACCTATCCTTCAGTGTATTCGGGGGACTCACCTGCAGTATCCTCAACGCCTACATCACAAAACTCATCTATTAGCCTAATGCTAAATAAGTAATGCAGAGGTGAAATAAAATACTGAAACATAAATTCATAAACATGTAGTTTCTACTTTCTCATCTCAGTTGTTTATTCATCGTTTCTGATTCAGATCCCCCTGTGAAATTGGAAGTTGGATCAACTCTCCCAAAGTATAAATATCCACTGACTCATTAAGGGGCGGATTAATTCCCTTAACAGTAAATCTGATTCACATATTCTGATCCCCCTGTGAAATTGAAAGTTGGATCAGCTCTTCCAAAGTATAGATATCCACTGTCTCATTAAGGGGCGGATTATCTCCCTTAACAGAAAAACTGATTCACATAGTCGTTTCGTTATGTTCAATCCTCACCATGCCAACATGCATTCAAATTCATTTTCGTATATTTTTAAAACATGATGCATGACACACACACATACATCCAAGTAAGCATAAATCCTAATGTTTTGTGATGTAGGCCCGAAGGCACAAGCAAACATTACTTACCTAGTCTCCTGGAAAGCTTGTTAAAATCTCTCTCTCGGGAGTTTGCTCAAACCTAGTTCCACAAATCGAACATTAATTCAAACTTTCGTCAAACTTCCTTCTAACTACTCAGAGAGCTAAGGAAACTAGTTTGGAAGCTCTAATCGTAGTGCATTCCCGATTCAACTCAAAAACCGAAACCAGCACTCGCATACCGCATTCTCAAATCTTCACTTATCAATCTTCCTACCAACGATAGTTACAATGTAGCAAGAATTAGAAGCAAACTCACCTAGTTCGGAGGAAATCGCTGGAGGGATCGAAGAGGGTCTCCTACCGCGCTTTGCTAAGCTGAGGAGCTGAGAGTGGAAGAGGAAATGGAATGAAACGGTGGCGGCTACTTCATTAACACTTCCCTTAAATACGTTATCCTCCCTTAAGTTTCTAATTACCCTTTTTGCCCTTGCCTAGTCATTGACTAGCCCTACTTATTTTATTACCAAAATAAGTGTGTGCTAATAATTAAAAGAATAGGTTCGATAGAACCGAGTGTTACAATTTACTCTCCTTAAAAGAATTTTGTCCTCAAAATTCGGTACCTGAATAATTCTGGATGTTGGTCCATCATGTCTTGCTGGCGCTCCTAAGTTGTCTCCTCTATGTTCTGGTTGAGCCATAATACTTTTACTAGTGGAACCTCTTTGTTGCGTAATACCTTCACTGCGTAATCCAAGATCTTTACTGGTCTCTCTTCATAGGCAAGGGTAGGATGAATTTCGAGGTCTTGCTGTTCCATGATTTGGTTTGGATCCCTTATGCACTTTTTCAACATAGAAACATGGAATACGTCATGTATTCCTTCCATAGAAGCTGGTAGCTGCAACAGATAGGCTGCTCTCCCAACTCTTTTCAGAATAGTGAATGGTCCAATAAATCTGGGGTTCAACTTGCCTTTCTTCCCGAATCTGACAACTCCTTTAAATGGTGATACTTTAAGGAAAACTTCATCACCTACTTCAAACTCTAATTCTCTTCGTCTTTTATCGGCATAACTTTTCTGGCGGCTTTGAGCTGTCAAAATTCTCTGTCGGATGAGGGCAACCTTCTCCACAGTTTGTTGCACAATAATAGGACCAAGCAATTGTGCTTCACCAACTTCATCCCAATACAACGGTGATCTGCATTTACGTCCATACAATGCTTCATACGGTGCCATTCCTATTGTTGCCTAAAAACTGTTATTATATGAAAACTCTACCAATGGTAAATATTTACTCCAAGATCCTTGAAAATCCAATATGCATGCTCGGAGCATTTCCTCTAAGGTCTGAATAGTCCTCTCGGATTGTCCATCTGTTTGAGGGTGGAAGGCTGTGCTAAAATTAAGCTGTGTTCCCATAGCCTTGTGCAGACTTTTCCAAAACTTAGATGTAAATCTGGAGTCTCGATCTGAAACTATTGAACTTGGAACTCCATGCAATCTGACAATCTCTTGCATGTACAATTCAGCAAGCTGATCCATTGAGTAAGTTATCTTAATTGGCAGAAAATGAGCAGATTTGGTTAGACGGTCAACTATAACCCAAATTGCATCATGTCCCTTTGCTGTCCTAGGTAGTCCAACGACAAAATCCATTATTATTTGTTCCCATTTTCATTCAGAAACTGGTAAGGGTTGCAATGTTCCTGAGGGTCTCTGATGTTCAGCCTTAACTTGCTGGCAGACCAGACATGACTCCACATACTCCGCCACACTTCTCTTCATACCTGGACACCAATAATGCTGCTTGAGATCTCTGAACATTTTTATACTTCCAGGATGAACTGAAAATCTGGAGGAATGTGCCTCAGATAGGATCTCCTTCCTAAGCTCAGTATCGGCCGGAACAAACCATCTATTTCGAAACTTGAGAATTCCATCGGCTGAGCAGTTGAAATTTGACTTATCAGTAGAATCTATGCACAACTTATACTTATTACACTCAGTGTCATTCATTTGAACCTCCTTTATTTTCTCCAAAATAGTTGGCCTCAAAGACATGGCCGAAAGCATGGCTGACACACTTGGCACAGCTTCCAGGTTAAATCTTTGGAATTCTGTCTCTAAAGCTATCGGTATGTCTAGAGTCAGAGCAGAAACTGAAGGAGTCACTCTACTCAAAGCATCAGCCACTACATTTGCCTTGCCGGGATGGTACTTAATCTCGAAATCATAATCCTTAACAAATTCCAACCATCGTCGTTGCCTCATGTTTAGTTCCTTCTGTGTGAAGATATACTTCAGGCTCTTATGATCTGAAAATATCTCACAAGATTGTCCATACAAGTAATGCCTCCAAATCTTAAGTGCAAATACAACTGCAGCTAATTCTAAGTCATGGGTAGGGTAGTTATTCTCATGTGTTTTCAACTGTCTAGAGGCATAGGTTATTACTTTACCATTCTGCATTAACACACAACCAAGACCAATTTTTGAAGCATCACAATAAATACTAAATTTACCATCTTCAGCTGGAAGGGTTAAAATTGGAGCGTTGATTAGTTTCTATTTCAGGGTCATGAAACTATGTTCACATTTATCAGTCCATATATACTTCACATTTTTCCTGGTTAACTTAGTAAGGGGCGTAGCGATCTTTGAAAATCCTTCAATGAACTTTCTATAATACCCCGCAAGTCCAAGGAAACTTCTGATATCCGTAGCATTCTTCGGTTGGGGCCATCCCTTAACTGCTTGAACCTTAGCTGGATCCACAGATATGCCGTCTCCAGAGATGACATGTCCTAAAAAGTGAACTTGGTCCAACCAAAATTCACACTTAGAAAATTTGGCATAAAGTTGGTGCCTTCTCAATACTGCTAACACTAAACTCAAATGTTTTGCATGCTCATTCTTAGTGATAGAATAGATTAGAATGTCATCTATGAATACAATGACAAACTTGTCTAAATACTCGCGAAACACCCTATTCATGAGATCCATGAAGGCTGCTGGTGCGTTTGTCAAACCAAAAGACATAACCAAAAACTCATAATGTCCATACCTTGTGCGAAAGGCAGTCTTATGAATATCTTCAGATTTAACCTTCAACTGGTAATATCCGGACCTAAGGTCAATCTTAGAGAAAACTCTTGCACCCCTAAGTTGGTCAAATAAGTCATCAATCCTCGGCAAAGGGTATTTGTTTTTGACAGTTAACTTATTCAATTCTCTATAATCAATGCACATACGCATTGATCCGTCTTTCTTTTTGACAAAAAGGACAAGTGCACCCCACGGTGAAAAACTTGGGCATATGAATCCTTTCTCCAATAGATCCTCCAATTGTTTCTTTAATTCCTTAAGTTCAGTTGGAGCTAATCTATATGGATTTTTAGACACAGGCTCGGCTCTGGGGTAGACATCTACAACAAATTCAATTTCCCTATCTGGCGGTAAACCGGGAAGGTCATCTAAAAAGACTTCGGGGAAGTCTTGAACAACTAAGACATTTTTGGGGCTTGATTTTTCTACTAGTTGTGTGTCTAAAACACTGGCCAGAAAGCACAAATATTCACTGCATGGGGAGCGTCTACAATTGACAGAGGTCATTACAGTCATTTCCTTACTCTTCTTCAAAGCGCGGAAGGTATGGTTTAAACCACTAGGGGGTTGAAAACTAATAACACCAGTTCTACAATCTATTGAGGCATAATGTTTAAACAACCAATCCATTCCTAAGATGACATCAAATCCCGTTATGTCCATAATAATGAGATCGGCAGGTAGACTTACGTTTCCTACCAATACATTATTGTCAAGTATCACTCGGTTAGAGTGCAGGCGTTCACCGGAGGGTAACGCAACATTAAACACATGCATGGAAGGGGTAAACTGCACATCTAACTTAACAGCAAAGGCAGATGCTATAAAGGAATGTGTTGCGCCAGAATCTATTAAAGTAAAAGCAGGCACAGAGTTGATCAATACGGTACCTGACACAACAGCAGGCTGTTCATCACCCGACTCTGTCATGGAGAATATTCTCGGTTTAATCATAGCAGGGCCACTCTTAGGAACTGGACAGTCTCTGTTAATATGGCCGACTTTGTTACAATTATAGCATCTGGTGACTCTAGGCTTCGAACATTCTTTGTACGTATGTCCAACCTCCTCACAGTTGAAGCACTTTCCCAAGCCCAGTCTGCATTCTCCCGGGTGGTACTTCAAACACTTAGGACATTGGGGAAATTTCCTGACGTTCTGCACCTTCTCCCCTGATCCTTGGCTATTTTGGCCTTCACTTGGCCTCTTCGTTCCTCTTTGCTGGTGTGGCGGGTTAAACCTTTGTGGGACCTCCTTTGGCTTAGCACACTTCCCTTCAGCTTCCTCCACTTCCAGAGCAGTGGACACAACTTCATTGAGTGTCAAGCCTTTAATACCACAGAATTTAACTCCTCGGTAGATCTCTGGCTTCAGTCCATGCACAAATTTGAACACTTTATCCTCGTCCTTGTGAGCAAAATGTCCAGCAAACCTGGACAAGGACTCAAATTGCCTACTGTACTCGGCCACAGACCCTGTCTGCTTCAAATTCAGAAACTCCAATTTCTTCGCGGTCTGGACCGTGCTGTTAAAATACTTCCCATAGAAGATATCCTTAAATTGTGACCAAGGCATCGCCATAACATCAGTGGCGGTCTCTATTGTCTCCCACCAGAGTTGAGCTTCACCAGCCAAATGAAATGTTGCTAATGTGACCTTGTCTTCTTCACCAATGTTGGCACACCTAAATATGCTTTCAATCTTCCTAAGCCACCCTTCAGCAATAACCGGATCAGATGACTGTCCATCAAATGTGGGTGGCCTTAGCCTCCGGAATCTATCTCCAGAATGCTCACTGCTAGAACCTGAGTTGGCACTTCCTTGTGCTTCCCGGTTCAACAGCACTCCTAATTAATCGGACTGTTGACGCACTATATCAGTCTGCTGACGCATCAATTCTGTCAGCTGTCTGATCACACTAGAGTCCTCTTCACGTCTTGGACTTGGTATCTCTCTTGGTACCCTCGGTCTTCCTGGTCGTCTAGCCATTATACTAAATTCCTGCACAGGGTTAATTACACTCCTTAAATATCTAACAACTAAGGGTAACATAAACACTTACAGTTGTTGAAGTACTTCCATGTAACGATCGGCACTGATGAGTAATCTTTTGAACGGTTTAACTGAATGTCTCTGATACCACACTGTAACGCCCCGAATTATCTAAACCCGGTTCGCTACATCATTGCTCGTACATGACTAAAACTTCTACCTAATTTTTTTTTTTTTTTTTTTTAAAAACTTGCAGCGGAAAAATCATATAAGTAAAACAAAACCATGAAAATGATATTTGGATAGGTAGTTGGAATGTTAAAAGTAATCGGATGAAAGAAAATAGAGTTTAGATGGCAAAATACTTTAAGAGTTGTAAAAGTCAAATGCATCTGCCGATGAATAGAGTCAACGGATGAAGCAGAAACAAAAGATTCGTCCGATAACTAAAACGACAGCACTTCGGCTACGTCATCCGGTGGAATTAACACAAAATATCCGCCGGGGACTAAACGACAAAAGACTTTCTGAGTCATCCGGTGGATCAAACACTCGACATCCACCGGTCACTAAACGACAAATCACCATTTGCATCATCCGGTGGGGGAATACACTTCATCCACCGAACGCTAGACGACAAAATATTTTCTACATCTTCGATAAAATTAAGCATACATCACCCGATGGCTTTACTGAAGACATCTTCCGATGACGTCAGCCGGATGATTCGTTCATCCGATCGATTTAACCATGCATCCACCGGTGAGGCAAACTACACTTACCGATAGATGACAAATTAACAACTCAACATCTGCCGATAGACTACATCTACCGACAGAGAGCAGAACAACAATTCTAACTACGGAAAGGAAATTTACTCACTTCGCGGAATCATCCAGAAAACAATTCAAGCTAATGCATTACTCAAAACCGACGAGTTCCAACACCAAAATCCCGACAGAATAATATTTTCAGAAAAGGAAACTCAAAAATGTATCCAGAACCTTAAAATCAATACTGCTATGAAAAACTCATCATATTTAAATAAAAGCACTGTCAACTAAACCTCCACCAACAGACATCAGTTAATTCGCCTCATCAGTATACCAGCTCGAGACAGAGAAGTGCTCCTCCAACTCCACCTATCCTTCAGTGTATTCGGGGGACTCACCTGCAGTATCCTCAACGCCTACATCACAAAACTCATCTATTAGCCTAATGCTAAATAAGTAATGCAGAGGTGAAATAAAATACTGAAACATAAATTCCTAAACATGCAGTTTCTACTTTCTCATCTCAGTTGTTTATTCATCGTTTCTGATTCAGATCCCCCTGTGAAATTGGAAGTTGGATCAACTCTCCCAAAGTATAAATATCCACTGACTCATTAAGGGGCGGATTAATTCCCTTAACAGTAAATCTGATTCACATATTCTGATCCCCCTGTGAAATTGGTAGTTGAATCAGCTCTTCCAAAGTATAGATATCCACTGTCTCATTAAGGGGCGGATTATTTCCCTTAACAGAAAAGCTGATTCACATAGTCGTTTCGTTATGTTCAATCCTCACCATGCCAACATTTATTCAAATTCATTTTCGTATATTTTTAAAACATGATGCATGACACACACACATACATCCAAGTAAGCATAAATCCTAATGTTTTGTGATGTAGGCCCGAAGGACACAAGCAAACATTACTTACCTGGTCTCCTGGAAAGCTTGTTGAAATCTCTCTCTCGGGAGTTTTCTCAAACCTAGTTCCACAAATCGAACATTAATTCAAACTTTCGTCAAACTTCCTTCTAACTACTCAGAGAGCTAAGGAAACTAGTTTGGAAGCTCTAATCGTAGTGCATTCCCAATTCAACTCAAAAACCGAAACCAGCACTCGCATACCGCATTCTCAAATCTTCACTTCTCAATCTTCCTACCAACGATAGTTACAATGTAGCAAGAATTAGAAGCAAACTCACCTAGTTCGGAGGAAATCGCTGGAGGGATCGAAGAGGGTCTCCTACCGCGCTCTGCTAAGCTGAGGAGCTGAGAGTGGAAGAGGAAATGTAATGAAACGGTGACGGCTACTTCATTAACACTTCCCTTAAATACGTTATCCTCCCTTAAGTTTCTAATTACCCTTTTTGCCCTTGCCTAGTCATTGACTAGCCCTACTTATTTTACTACCAAAATAAGTGTGTGCTACTAATTAAAAGAATAGGTTCGATAGAACCGAGTGTTACAAGGGTTGCGAGAGGAGGAGAAAACGTGAAGAAAACGAAACGAATGGAGCACGAATCGGAGGTCGGAATGGAGGAAGCGTCGACGGTAGAGAGAAATCGCGAAGAAGGGGTTTCAGGCGTGAAGATGGCGAAGAAAGAAGAAGAAGAAGAACTTTTATTAATAAATTTTGACTTGGTAATTTACCGTTTTGCCCTTGCATTGTTTTTATATCAGTTTCGTCCTTCTTTTCTTCAATTAACTAGCTATTCGGTTTCTCCAAACTTCCTTATTTCACCAATAAGTCCAACTCATTATTTGGGATTTATTAAAACTGTCCGTTCGCAATTCGGACCTTGTTTACTATTTTTACTAAAACGTCCATTATATTACGAGAAACTTAATTACTCGGAATATAGCGTTATTACTACCAAAATTCTCGTAAATTTCTTAAAATTCCTATTAATTATTAAGATTCTAATGACGCTTCCATTTCGTAAAACGAGCTTGATTTGATATATTTACAAAAATGCCAATATATATTATAATACAAAATTCCGTACAAGCCGGATATTACATAATTGCCCTTTAATTATTTTGTAATTCCACCTTTTATGATGGAAAAGAACTCGTCTTCGTAATTTTAACTACGCCCTTCTTCAACATCTCAGTCCCCTTGACTACATCCTCATTTTTTGGCCATCCCATTCGGGAAACATTCTGATGAATTCCGATTGTGTTCAAGCTCAAGTCCACCCAATTCGTTGAACCGATTTTCCCAGTATAAAATCTTTTCTGATTAGAAACAAAAAGCAGATCTCCTAAACACTCACACAAGAATAGCATTTATTTGCGTCTTTCACGAATCAAACTAAGCTTCATGTTAGCATAACCATGGTTGCTAAACCATGGTTGGTGGTAAATATGATATAATTGTTGAACCTCGAGAACGAGAGTGTAAGTTTATCAGAAAAAAGATCAAATCAACGAAACCTACCTCTCTCTCTCTGCTTCTTCCTTTCTCCATAAGCGTGTTATTGTTCATCATCTTCTCCGACGTTCATTGCTCTCCTTCTCAACATTCTTCAACGTACATCATTCTTTTCTCTTCGTGGTATCAGATCCTGGGACCTGTGGGTTATTGTAACACCCGGTATTTTTACCATGTAATAATCTGTTAAATTATTGTATGGATTTAAATTGCCATAAATACAATAACTATTTTATTGTAAATTTTGGAGCATTTTGTGAGAGGAGAACCGAACTATTGACTAACTAAACAAACGAGCTAGTTGGTAATGGAAGGAAGGGTAAATTGGGAAGAAATTAAGGTTGGTGGGAGATAGCTAATGGATGATTGCCAAGTGGCAATAACTTGCTGAGAAACCTACCTCTTCTCCTTCCTTTTACGTGAACATTCAGATACATTTTTCCTTCTCTGTATTCCTCTCTACATTCTCTCTTCCAGTCGACAAAACAACCATCGAAGCTACTTTGATCTCCTCGGTTCCTTTCTCCGCTAAGGTAAGCATCTTTTATTGCTAACAAGTTTGGACAAGTTTAATGAGAGTTTTTACTGAAGTTTAGGGTTATGGTATTTGGAGAAAACTCACTGTTCTTGGATGAAAACACACTGGCTTGTTTTCTAAGGGTTTGAATAAATTTGGAATAAATTCTTCCAACTTATTTGTTAGCATTTGCAGCTTGTTTATTTCCTGAACGTGCATGTACAGGTTCGAGCACTTCTGAGACGTTCAGGACTATCAACTCTGCAGCAACAGGTAAGTTCATCTCCGTAGGTTGGCCCTTAAGGCCCTACATCTCGGAGGTACTAGGTTTTACATTCTGTTGGCTGGCTTCGGGTAGAAGGGTTAGAGTTAAGTTCTGTGGCTTCTGTTCAGGTTTCTGTTGTTTTATCTTCTTGTTCTCTGCTGTATCAACTGTAAGCACTGTAAATGTCCATGCATACACGATTTTCTGAAAGTTCATGCAAAATTGTTTTCTGTACACGGTTTTAAAGTTAAACAAGATAAAATCTGACTGAAATGTACCGGTTAAGTGCGGGACGGGGACTGGCCTACTGAAATCTGTTCTGAAATCTGTTCTGAAAATCTGTTGTGCCTGTCGTGCACTGCTTGTTCCCCTATAAGCCCCACTTATACCTCTCTGCCACTGTAACGTAAAGTTCTGTACTGTCACTGTATTTCTGAAAACCGCATGCATAGCATTCTGCATCACTACATTTATATGTTCTTACTGAGTTTTAGACTCATAGGTGAACTCCCTTATGTAGGTACTGAACCTGAAAATGAGGACTTTGTGCCTCAATCTGATGACTAGAGGGCTGGTGGCTGGAGCTCTCGGGGGTGGTTGCTGCAGTCAGACACAATTTTCTGTCCCGAGGTTTAAGTCTTAGTTTTTAAAGTAAAGTTCACATCTGTAAACTCTTCTGGAAATTCTGTTGTGTTTGTCTTAAAACTCTGTTAAGGTTCTGTATTTTGTTTTAAAAACTCTGTTGGATATATATATATATAATGTATAAGTCCTGATGGACAAGTTTTAAATCTCTGTTGACAGTTGGTAGTTGTCTCCTGAAATATTCTGTATTAATGTCTTGAAATGTTTTGAAAACATTCTGGAACTGTTTGAGTTCTCCCTTTTCAGGTCATGCATGGATGGTCTCGAATTTTAGAGCTATCCATGCAGTTTGTTTTCTTGAAATCTGTCATTTGTAATGAAGGTTTGAAACCTGTATGCCTTCTGTTGTGCTCGAGAACCATGTTTTGATGTGGTTTGAGAATCTGAGACGTTTATGTCTTCTGTTCTTATGCTCTCTGTCTATATGTTTTTCTGTCAAAAGTTGTCAAATTCTGCCCCTTTTAAGCTACATCTTCCGATCACGTCCACTGTTGTTTTAAGTGTACATCCACCGATAGTCACTGTTCACATTTTGTCTTATTCAATCCACCGGTGAACTCAATTCTGTTTGTAGTTCACATCTACCGGCTATCACTGTTCAACTTTTGTCGTATTTGCATCCACCGCCAAACAGTGTTTCTGCCTTAGGTTTTCATCTTCTGATTTAATTTGCTATCTGCATCTTCCGATGACGTCAGAACATCTTCCGGCTGACGTCATCACCTTCTGCCGAATACGATCACTACCTGTATCTGCCGATGACGTCATCACACATCCCGATTTCATCTGCCTGCCTTAATCTTCCGATGACGTCAAAACATCTTCCGACTGACGTCATACGATGATTTCTTCCTATATCTTCCGCTCAGTTTTACTCGTCTTCAGTTTCTTTTCTTCTGACGATTATGTTTAATGCTTGTATCTTCGGTTGACGTCATCCATCTTCCGGCTGACGTCATCACCCTATCCGATCTCAGCTGCTGTCTGCTTCTTCCGGCTGACGTCACCCACTGTTTACTTCTTCCGATTTCAGAGCATTATTTTTGTTTAATTTCATCTACAGCCCAACAGTATTCTGCTTCTTTTAAAACTAAGTCTTCCGCCAGATTTCTGCCTATGTCTTCCAACTTCATTCCCTGTTTTCTGCTGTTATTTATACTCTGTTACTCACTGTAGTTTCTTCCCCTCTGTAAAGTTATGCTCTTTTAGGGTTTGCATTGACAGTGCATGTTTTCTGTCATTCGGTTCTGTTTTCTGTTAAAGTTTTAAAAGTTCAGTTGGCTTTCATAAGTTGTTCCAGTAACGCTGTCTGTTCTGTTTATGTTAAAAAAAAAATAGTCACTGTTTTCTGCAAATGACCCGGAGTGACGGCTCGGTTCTCGGGTTCCGATCGGGATCCAGTTCCTGGGCTGTCACAGTTATGACGTCTTCCAACTCAACTATTCCCTCCTCCCCTTCGACTCCCATTTCTATTTCTCTTCCTTCTTTTCCTTCTGGTTCACTATCAAACTTGATAACTCAAACTATTTTGTCTGGAAAACTCAACTTTTGAACATTGTTATAGCAAATGGAATCGACCACATTCTTGACGGTTCCTGCCCATCGCCTCCTCAATACTTGGACTTTCTCTCTTCAACCCAACCCGATTCACAATATGGCAACGCTATAACCGGCTCATCATGAGCTGGATTTTCTCCTCCCTCTCTGAAAACCTTCTTCCTCGGATTGTTTGTTTCAACTCTGCTAGTGAGATCTGGCTTGCACTGGCCATAATGTTTGTCTCCTCCTCTTTAGCAAGAATCACAAATCTTCGTAGCAAACTCTACTCTCTAACTAAGGATGGAGTTTCTGCAAGCACCTATATACAGAAAATCTCGTCTTTGTGCAACACCTTGTCGGCAATTAGAGAACAAGTCTCCTACCGCCACCAAGTATTATACTTTCTCGAGGGACTAGGTAGTGACTACAATGCCTTTGTGACATGATTCCGCCTGCGAATGGGTCGTGTTCTACCTACAAATCGAATGGATGAGGGAAGAACCAGCAACAAATCTGCTGGTCTAAAAATAACAAAAAAAAAACAAACAGAAGCAATTTGGGTGACCAAACGATAACGAAATGCAACGAAATTTAAAGAGTTTCTTAATATATGTGTCAGCATTATTTCCTTAAAGTTTCAGGTCCAGAAAATGAGAAAATTGAAAGTTATGTGAAGAACGCCAGATGCTGACCGATGAGCAATCTTTTGTAAGCTCTCGGCATAACAATCTTCCAAGGAAGATTGGCAACAAATGGAATGGGTTATGGCTACCTTCTTCATGTATCATACTCTAAAAAGAAAGGGAAGAAGAGTGAAACGAAAGCTATTCAAGCAACTGTGGGCTTGAAAGCTCAAAGGAGAGAACTCCTTCTCGGTTCTTGACCGAACCGAGTCTTACCGTTCACCGATCTTCAACTCTGAAATCTTCAGACGAAATTAGGTTATTCTCATAGATTCAACAACCATTACGAGCACCAATAACCATGAATTTATAGACCTAAGGTGGACTGGTTGTTGGGTTGGGCTTGGGATGTAAAAAGGGCCATTATGTTGACCAATGTTGGGCTTCTCTCCAATCTTCAGCCCTTCTCTCCATGTCCTTTGCTTCAACCAACTTCCAACCACCATCTAACTTAACATATATCTAATCCTAATGCCTAAGGTTGCATGCAACTATAAAACATTACACGAGGCCAATGTTTGCCGACAAAATACAAGGCTAAAAGTTTTCCAAAACAACAAGAAAAAAAAGATAAATGTTCGGTTACAATTTTAATTCCAAAGGAGACAAATCCCTTCTTCAAGTGCTTCCCTCTTTGGTTCCCATGATAGAAAGTGGAAGGGCTGATCCGTGTCTTTTGTGCTCGGCTCCCAATCCTAGTCCTTGAAGTGGTCTTCGAAGCCATCAATACCTGCAAAAGAATTGAGCTTGTTAGTGAATAGATTTGATAAAGTTTGTGTCTTGGTTTGTGATCGAGTGATGGCCCTTTGGGGCACATCACTTTGTCACCTCCATCACCAATAAGGCAAATCAACCTCCACTTGAGGAACTCTACAGTCTTCTTCAAAGTTATGACTTTCTTCTGGAGAAGAAGAATTCGGTCCCTCCAACATCAAGCCCTCTTCAAATCAATACTGTGCCAAACGTCCTTCTCATACAGAATGGACTCCTCGATCGTTCTACAATGTCCAGAACAGACCTAATACTCACACTGCTCCCCCTCAATTTGGTTTTGTGCTAGCTCTTTCTCTGAACACTTGGCGCCCACGTCCCCCAAGCCACCTCAAACTGAGGTATACAATTTACAACAAGGTGGGTCATTCGGCAATCGTCTGTTATCATAAGCACAATGCCTCCTACCAACCCTTCCCCCCTGGTTTGTGATCGAGTGATGGCCCTTTGGGGCACATCACTTTGTCACCTCCATCACCAATAAGGCAAATCAACCTCCACTTGAGGAACTCTACAGTCTTCTTCAAAGTTATGACTTTCTTCTGGAGAAGAAGAATTCAGTCCCTCCAACATCAAGCCCTCTTCAAATCAATACTGTTGCCAAACGTCCTTCTCATACAGAATGGACTCCTCGATCGTTCTACAATGTCCAGAACAGACCTAATACTCACACTGCTCCCCCTCAATTTGGTTTTGTGCTAGCTCTTTCTCTGAACACTTGGCGCCCACGTCCCCCAAGCCACCTCAAACTGAGGTATACAATTTACAACAAGGTGGGTCATTCGGCAATCGTCTGTTATCATAAGCACAATGCCTCCTACCAACCCTTCCCCCCTCCCTCCCTCCCTCCCTCCACCCCTTTCCCCTCTCAAGAACGCTCTGTTGGCCTCTTGCCTCTCCTAAACCCGAATACTCCAACCTTTTCCGCACCATGGTTGTTAGACTCTGGTGCAACCCACCACTTCACACCCCACTCCTCTATGCTTCAACAGTCAACCCCTTATACTAGCTCTCATCATGTTGTGACAACCGATGGTAAGTCCTCCCAAATTGCTCAATTTGGTTTTGTTAGTATACCGACGACATATCGTCCTCTTAAATTAAATACTATCTTTTATACACCACAAATTGCTTATAACTTTCTTAGTGTTAATCAACTATGTCGTGAGAATTTTGTCTATGTTGAATTTCACTCAAATTATTTTTTTATCAAGGACTGGATCTCTCACAAAGTACTCCTCCTCCCTCACTAATGGATTGTACCAGACCCCCTCAGCATCTCAAATTCTTTCTCTCTCGGCTCAAACTAGTCCTTCATCCCACTTGTGACATTTACAACTAGGTCATCCTTCCCTTGCTATCTTATAATATGTTTTAAATCTGTGTCAAGTTAATACTAAGAACACTGTTTCAAAGTTATGTACTCCTTGTCAAATGTGTAAAACTCATCGTTTACCATTTCAACTTTCTACTTCTCATGCTAGTTTCCCTTTTGACATTATTCATACTGATGTTTGGGATCCATCTCCAGTAAATTCTACAACTGATGCACCATATTTTGTATTGTTTATTGATGATTACACTCGATTTACATGGTTTTTCTATTTGAAATTAAAAGTAAAGTTCACAATATTTTCATACATTTTCATAAATTTTTTTAACATCCACTTTGGCCTTAACATTAAAATCGTTCAATCCGACTGGAGTGGGGAATTTCAATACCTCTCAAATGTCTTTAATTTTCTTGGTATACACCATCGTGTTTCCTGTCCTTATACTCCAAATCAAAATGGACGTGTAGAATGCAAAAATTGCAATGTTGTTGAAACTGACCTCACCTTACTTTTTCATTCTTGATTCCTTAACATTTTTGGCCCTATGCTTTTGTTACAGCTACCACATTAATAAATTTGTTACCTACCACCGTCTTGAGCCATAAGTCTCCTTTTGAATGTTTGTTCCACTCGGTTCCAGCCTATTCCTCGTTGCGTGTTTTGGGCTGTCTATGTTTTCCACTTCTTCGTCCTTTCAATCATCACAAACTTCAACCTAGTTCTTTACCTTGTGTCTTTTTAAGCTACAGTGCTCATCATAAGGGTTATATCTGTAACGCCCCGTAATTCGAACGTTACTAACTTGACTGTTCGTAAAACTTTATAAGAAAATGCTTTGAAAATATTGTACACTTTAAAAAGGCCCAAAATGCGTAAACTCCCTTTATAAAACTCCATAGAAAATGTGCGTAAAATTTCCTTAAAAACTATTTTTTTAATGCTATTCATGAACAGTGCTCGACACTATTCAATCACCCTTCGAGGCGAATAACATCGCCCCAAGGGGGCAATGGATCACCCCCTGGGGCGATTAGCATCACCTCACACCAAAGTGTGGGGGATGCATTGTCACGACCTAATACTGTACCCGAATTTCCCGTACTATATATTATTATTATTATTTTTTTTTTTTAACTTAAAATAAACTCTAAGCGGAAACCTAAACCGAAATCGAAACCAGAATCGAAATCGGAATTCAAATCTAACTTTTAAACCATTTAAAACAAAACACATCCACCAATTAACAGTAACGTCATCCGGTGAACAGTAACGTCATCCGGTGAACAGTAACGTCATCCACCACTCAACTCACAAAACACATCCACCTGTGAACAGTAACGTCATCCGGTGAACAGTAACGTCATCCACCACTCAACTCACAAAACACATCCACCTGTGAACAGTAACGTCATCCGGTGAACAGTAACGTCATCCACCACTCAATCTTACAAAACACTTCTACCTATGAACACTAACGTCATCCGGTGAACAGTAACGTCATCGGTGAACAGTAACGTCATCGCCAATCCACCACTCAATCTTAGTAACGTCATCCGGTGAACAGTAACGTCATCGCCATCCACCACTCAATCTTACAAAACCCTTCTACCTATGAACACTAACGTCATCCGGTGAACAGTAACAAAACACATCCACCGGTTGATTTTGACCAAAAACTTAACCGAAGCCCATACAATTTACTAAGAACTTCCAAAACATTTAACATACCAATTTCCATTTCCAGAAACATCAAAATGAACATTATATATGTTCACAAACTATCTAAAATATTAAAACACTACAAAATATTTCCAAAACACTATACAATTCGTCCTGATAAATTACCAAGCAGTTCCACAAAAACTTCACAAAAAGAGTTTATAAAATAGATTTCTGAAAACGCTTAAAACCTATCAACTAACAAATCCAAACATCCTATAATGTTCTAACTATACAACCATCAACCCGACACTTCCCAAAACCCTCAAAACATCTAACCATGAGTCCCACGGGTCAAAATACGCCTCGACTGCGCCAGCACACCACCGCAACCATTTTTCGTCAACTGGACTCAAGCCTCAGGAGGAGGGATCTCATCCTCACCTGTTTCCTCGTAATCACCTACACCATACAATACACTATGAGATAAAAATCTCAGCAAAACTCGTAAATGCAAATGCTATGCTATGGTATGCTATGTCATGCTATGCTATGCTATGCACTGTAGGTGTCACCGAGATCCTATCCCTCTAACCGGAGAGAGTTCATCCAGCGGGCGGACTACTCTTTCCAGCTAGAGGCGGGGGGTACACGCTTACAACACATACAGCCGTGCCTGAGCCCCACCTCGCGTGACCTATAAACTGTATGCCTTTCGGCCTGTATGCCTTTCGGCCCATTTAACTATATGCCTTACGGTCCATTTTAACTATATGCCTTACGGCCCATTTTAACTATATGCCCTACGGCCCATTTTATTCTTTGCATTATCTTTAAAACATTGTGCCAAATACATTTTCATGCTTTTCTTTAAAACACGTGATGCATGAACAGTTCTATATCATAAAGTAAACAAACAATAACGTGTACCATCAAGACTATAAATACATAATCTATAACCTATAAAACAACTAAACCTGTCTACCCAACCAAAGCAAATAAACATATACGTCACCAAAATCCTCGAGACGACTTTGATGTACGGTGTAGGCCTATCGGCCAAAGAAGATCACGAGAACTTACCTCGTGTCCAAAGCAGCTCAAGCTCCGTCCACGAGCGTTGTTTGTCTGAGGCAAAACATAACGGTCGATGTTAAAACAATTTAAGCTTCTAAACGTCCTAGTTTAACAAAACCTTAACACGAATTTCTTAAAACGTCCAACTTAATTATTCGAAGCAATTTACGATTGATACCTCGAAACTACAATTTACGAGCTTTTCCCTAAAACTCGAAAATCCCTAATTTTTAACATTTTTATAAATTGATATAACTTCGTCCAATAACGTCAAATACGTGCAATATATACTTAATCACGGCTAACCTATTAATTACGAACCCTAATTCGTGTTTTTAATCGAAAATCTAACAAAAACCCTAAACGTATAACTCCGAAAAACTCGAAATAAACGTTCTAAAACTATAGATCCATACCTAGAGCGTCGATTGGAGGAGAAAACGTGAAGAAATCGGGATGATCGGAGCACGGAATGGAGGTCGGCGTGGAATCGCCGTCGACGGCCAGAGAGAGGGAAAAGAGAAACAGAGAGGGAGAGAATTTGATTTTTCGTTAAGTGCTGGGAAGAGGAGAAAAGAGTTTGCTTTTAATTAAAAATTGGTTTGACAAATGACCATTTCGCCCTTCCTTTGTTTTATATTCATTTCGTCCTTCGTTTCATTAATTGACTAGCTATTCGGTTTCACCAAATCTCCTTATTTCACCAATAAGTCCAACTTAATATTTATGATTTGTTAAAACTGTCCGTTTGTAATTCGGACCTCGTTTACTATTTTTACTAAAACGTCCTTTATATTACGAGTAATCTAATTACTCGAAATATAGCGTCATTATTCCGAAAAATCCCATAAATCCCTTAAAATTCCAATGAGTCGTTAGGATTCTAATGATGCTTTCTTTTCGTAAAACGAGTTTGATTTGACATATTTACGAAAATACCATTTATATTAAAATATTAATATTCCGTATAAGCCGGGTATTACATGCATAGCCCCAGCCTCCAAGTATGGGGCGATGCATTGCGCCACCCTCTGGTGGGTGAGGGCGACGCTCCCTTCCTTTCTTTCTTTTTTCCTATTTCCTTTTGCAATCCTCATTCGAATTATCCAAAACATTCAGAATCATAGCATTTCACTAAGAAAATAGCATAACTCCTATCTTGACATACCACAGCAGAAGTCTAAAATCTGAAAGTAAACCCATTTTTAAAAGTGTTTAGAAAACTATCTTGAAAACAAACCTTTAAAACTACAAATCTGTGTTTTTCAAAAGTTTAAAAACCAATTATCTATACACATCTGCCAAAATACCTACAGACTTGCCCACAGGTCAAAATCGTTCCAGCATCTACAAGTACACCCCAAGGACATCCGACGTCCTCCATTAACTGCTCTGTCAACCGTCTTAAGGATTAACATCCTCACCTATGATGATATCACCTACACCACAAAGTAACTAATGAGTCTAATGCTCAGTAAGTGATGTTAAGTAAATATGCATTCTCATGAATATGCTAGGATGTTTGTAAAACATACAACTGGATCTGTTCTTTATTTTCTTGCATAACATGAGTTATTGGGGTCCTGATTCTAGAGAGGAGATGACCTTACAGATTGTCGCTCTAGCGGAACGACCAACTAGCCCCAGGGGAAGTAGAATGGCACACCTAACGGTCCCTCTAACGGAACGGCCAGACTCAGTTCCCTACCCACAATAACTATTTACGTATTTTACTATACTGTATTCTTTCTGTTTTGTTTACATGAAAACGTATGCATAAAACTGTTTTCTATGATTTAGAAAACTATGATGCGTAGATGGATGTCACATACATATATCATCAATGAAATAAAACGTAACGTAAAATAACATATAACAGATCCTCAAATCAAGTAAATTAGAACTAACAACATATACAAAATCTAAATCTAATCTACCCAATCTCAACCATCATTCTATAAAGACGCTAATATCCTACCCATCAACGTCCTAACACTTTGTGGTGTAGGCCAATCGGACAAAGTACATGAAAACATGCACTTACCTCGCGTCCTGAGCTTAGTTTTGGAAATTTGTTCCACCTTCTCTTTGAATTGCAAACCTTAAAGCATAGAAATCAAACCTTTACCTATACAATTTTTGGAAATCCTAACAAAATAGCCAAACTTCAAAAATTCATATATTTTGCTATACATATCTGAATTCAAAAATTCCAACGGCTATGGGCTCCTTAAGGAGTCTATTTTAACATGCTCAATTCAATTTGTCAAATAAGCTCGACTCAATGGATCGAAATTACAAAATGCCAAACTGCCCTGTAATTCACCCCTTTTTGAATGTTCATGCACAATTTTGTTATATTTCCCCGTTTCATTCCATAAACAACAACCAAATAAATTTTAATATCAAATAGACTAAGAAATGGGGAGGAGAAAACTAAATTTCGGATATCACACATAGGTTTCAACAAACATCCATAAAACCCAGCCATTTCATCAAATATCAAGCATTTATCCAACAAACTTGCATCCATAAAACCTAAATCAATCTTTACCTTGAATCTTTGGAGAACCTTGAGAGGAAGAGGGAGGTTTTATCGTGGGAGAAATCTTCAGGGAGAGGGAGAGAGCTTTTCACCAAAATGAGGTTATTCTCCCCTTTTTGTCTTTTTTTTTTATTCCTTCTAAGGGATAAGGTTAAATAACCTACCCAAGTGATGTGTGTGTCAACGTGTGAGAGGAGGAAAACATTGGTTTTTCTTCTTCTCAATTCTCCTTCAGCGTGATTGAAGTTTGACTTTTCAAACTTCAACATTCTTTGACTTTGCCTCCACAAATGATAAGTCTTCTTTTCTCTTTCATTTTCTCAACGTCAAACACCCCTTTTTATTTTCTACTTCTTCATTCTTTTCTTCTTTTAAATCTTCATCCACAATCCTAGTTATGTAATAATTAGATTCTCTACTATTCAGTCCTAAAATCCAATAAAAGTAGCATAATTTATTAAATGCTAAAAATTAAAGTGTACGATAAATTTTTGAGTGTTACAATATCTGTTTAGATCCTCACTCAAATAAAACATATATTTCCCGTCGTGTCACATTTGATGAATCTTTCTTTCCTTTTACTTTCTTTACTCCGTCTGATTCACAACAATCTTCCTTCTCCATTCCAATTATCCCTATCTCTTTTCCACAAATTTGTATACGCAATATTCATCCATCTAGATCCTCCTCCTCCACACCTTTTATCCATTCTTCTCAGCCTTCCCCCTCTCCCATTTTACCAATTAGCAGTTCCACTCTATGCCATCTGCCTGTTACTATTAATGATCATTCGATGAGAACTAGATCCAAAGATGACATCTTTAAACCAAGGCCCTTTCTGCTGAATTCTTGTTTGAACCAAAATCATTCCAACAAGTCTCTAAGTTTCCACAATGGCTAGCTACTACGAAGGATGAGATCACCGCACTCAACAAAAACAATACTTGTGAATTAGTTCATCTTCCACCTGTGGCTAAAATTATTGGATGAAAGTGAATCTTCAAAATTAAACTCACAACAGATGGCAAAGTTGACTAATATAAAACCCGGTTAGTTGCTAAAGGTTATGACCAGACAGAGGACATTGATTATGATGAGACTTTTAGCCCAATTATAAAGCCCACTACCATACGTACTACATTGTCCTTAGCCGTTTCATTAGGTTGGACCATTAGACAACTAGACATCAGCAATGTCTTTCTACATGGTGATCTTACTGATACAGTTTTTATGCAGCAATCTTCAGGTTTTGTTGATCATTCTCATCCATCAGCGATGTGTTTATTACAAAAAGCTCTTTGTGGTATCAAACAATCTCCTTGGGTATGGTACCACAAACTATACAATGCTCTGCTGGGGTGTGGTTTCTCGACATCAAAGGTTGATACATCACTTTTTATATGTCACAAGCACTCCTCCATTATGATTATTCTAGTTTATGTATATGACATTATCCTTACTGACAACTTAGTTTCTCTCCTGGAACAATTTATCTTCTATCTTCAGTCAATTTATGGTAAGAGACCTTGGAGATCTTTCTTACTTCCTTGGGATTTCGGTCACTCATACAACTACAGCTATAAGCTTCTCTCAATCTCGGTACATATCTAAGTTGCTTCACAAAGCTAACATGAGTTCTTGCAAACCGGTTCCCACCCCCATGGTTTTGGGACCCATCCTCTCCAAACACTCAAGTACTCTTCTTCGTGACGGTACTCTCTACCGTAGTATGATTGGTGGTTTACAATACTGCTGCCTTACTAGACCGAATATCGCTTTTGTTGTAAACAAGGTTTCTCAATTCATGCATGCACCCTAGGATGTTCACTGGCAGGATATCAGACGAATTTTGCGATATCTGCAGGGTACTTCATCTCTTGGTATTTCCTTCTCGCCGTCTTCATCTTTTCTTGCTGAACCTCGAGAAAGAGGGTGTAAGTTTTTATCAGAAAAAAGATCAAATCAACGAAACCTACCTTTCTCCATAAGTGTGTTATTGTTTATCATCTTTTTCGATGTTCATTGCTCTCCTTCTGGATTATGTTCCCTTTGTACCCTATTATCATTTCTTGTAGAATATGTTTTCAGTTATTATACTTGAATTGTTGTAATTTTAATCTTAATCTTACATTAAAATATTTGTAATTCCAGCTTTATTTTTAAATGATAATTAGATTGGTTTTTTTTTTTTTTGGTTAAATATGTTAATTGCTAATCAAAGCCAAGGTCTCAAAATTTCTTTCTACATTAGATATTGGAGAAACGAACATCTTAGGATGACTTAATAGGTAATTTTTTTAAGCACATATGGTTTTTCGACCTTGGACAATCATACATTTATTTTCTAATTTTATTTATTAATTGTTTTATATTAACGTGACATTTATTAATTAGTATAATTAATATGATATAATCTAGATAAGTAAAATAAATTATTGATGCTTTAATAAATAAGAACTAAGAGATGAAATTAAAAATTAAATATAGTATTAGTCTATGGACCTGCATTGTTTGCGCAACAGCTGAGATTACTGAACATTACCATAAATAAGTTATTAATGACTTCTATTATTGTTTTTTATGGGGAATGGCAATCATATTTTATTCAGTTATTTATAGAGATATTAAATGAGTCGGTTGAGCTTGAAAAAGTCTAGTTCACCGAGCCTGACGAGACTAACGAGATGACTCCAAACAACTTTCAACCCAAGCCACAAACCTAACAAGCCGAGTCATCCCAACGAGCCTATCGTATATAAATAATATTATTTCATATAAATATATTTTATATATTTTTACATTTTAATTATTTAAACTATAATAAATATTTATTATTATAATATTAAAATATGATAGTTAGTCATCTAAATAATAAAATTATTTAATTAATATAAAAATGATATGTAATTACAAAAAAATGATTTGAGACGAATAAATAAAAAAATATATAACTTGCTATATAATTGAACATATATTATACGATGCCTTAAGAAAAATAAATATCTTTCCCTTCGTTATTAACTGGAGAGAACAACATAATAAAATCTCTTGAATAATTTCTAACATTATACACAAAAATAAATTGAGCGTTGCACTTAATTTTTAAACTACAATTTATATTAAAATTTTCATTAAAATAAAAGAAGAATATTAGACAAATAGGAAAAATAAAAATATTTCAAAAAAAATTACGATTTAATTTCAAAATTATTTAAGAAAGAGAGAGAAAGGAGATAATAAATAAAAAAAATACTACATGGAGAAAGAAGAAAACAAGAAATAAAAAAAAAAACTATAAAATGAAAGAGAGAGGAGGTGAAGAATAGAATTAAAATACCCCGTTGTAAAGGAAAAGAAAAAAGAGGAAAGAAAAACTTATAAAAATAACGAGCTATGGACGGGTTGTGAACAGGCTCGTCAGGCCTGCCGAGTAGGCAAGCTGGCGAGCCGGCTCTTGTCCCAACTCATTTGGCCCAGTCCTGAGTGGGCTCTTGAGCCTGAGATAACAGGCTCAGCCCGTTAGTTTGGACCGGTCGAAGCTCGCTCATTACAATAGAGAGCCGAGCTCAGGCTGAGTGAGTGGGTGTCAGACAAGTCTAGTAGATATTTATAGGTTATCTATAAATTTTTCATTGTTGAATAAAATAGTACAAGAATTATTATTTTATTCTATAAGTTGGCAAACAAAAAGAAATCAAAGCAGATAAAATCGCTCTCCCCAGTGTGATTCTCAAAGTTATAATTTACCATAAAAAAGACACGGAAACGAAAAAGTCGAGCAGTAGAAATTTTAACCAAAAAAAAAACAAGCACATATAATTCTCTCTCAAGCTTTTGATGGGGGCATGATCTATAAAGAAGCAACTCTTCCTCCATTTAAAAAAAGATTATTACGCCCTGTTTAATTTTTTTTCCCCTACTTTGCATTTTCTAAGGCACATTACTCCCAAGACAACAAGTCGTCTTCCCTTGAAAAGAAAAGAAAAACATTCATATTTACTAAACTAGCCCCATTCCACTACCTAAGCGTGCATGTTACCTGCTAGCTGCATCGTTTTCTGACCTGTCTTGTTAAATGCACGGTTAACGTCCTTGTTCTTCTTCTCTGGTGAAAATTTCCAGAGGAAATTACCGAAATGACCCTTTATGTCCTCCAATATTATACCTTGTGTATCCGGCAAGAAAACATAAAAGAACACAAAAGCCACCGTCGTGATCCCGGCAAAAAGAAAGAAGGCCCCGCCGGGGGTGATTCCATTGCAGAGCGACAAAAACGTCATTGAAATCACTCCACTAGTGACTCTGTTGACAATAACTCCCAAGCTCAAACCCTGAGCGCGTAGCCTCAACGGGAGAATCTCTGTGCTGTAGACCCACGTAATGGGGCCCATTCCAATGGAGAAGAGTGCCACGTAGGATAAGACACATGTGATGGACAGTCCTACAGCCCACTTACCAGTGTGGTGGGTCTGATTGATGACAGTGAGGGTGAATCCGAGCGCTATAAGTGATAGTATCATCCCCCCTATGCTGCTCAGGAGCAACTGCCGCCGTCCGATCCTATCAAGTAAGAATGTTGGCACGAGGATGAACATAGTTTTGAAGAATCCGACGGCCATCATGGCTAGTTGCATTTCGTTGGTCGAGGTGATTCCCGCTTTGTGGAAGATTTTGTTACTGTATGAAAAGACGGCTTCTATTCCGGTGATCTGTTGGAAAAAATGAATACCCACAACGACGATCATGATGTGGCGGACTACTGGAGTGGGGTGGAAGAATATTTCTTTCCAAACCCCTTCTCCGTGGCTTTTCTTAGTGACTTGAACAATTTCGTCTATGCAACTTTCAGGAATTCCGGCAGCTTCTTTGATGTCAGCGAGCCTAATCTCAGCTTCTTCTTTGGTATCATAAGTTTTCTCGAGAACTCGTCGGGCATTGCCTAGCCGACCTTGCATAACAAGCCACCGGGGAGACTCTGGCATAATTAGGACGATGATGACTAAGAACACCGACGACATTGCACTGGCACCGAGCATCAGCCGCCATCTCAAATAAGTGGGAAGCTTAGAGAAACCGTAGTTGGAGATGTAGCCAAGCAATATTCCGCTATTGATGAATACCTGAAGATTTGGTGGACCAAAACATTAAGAAATTTGAAGATGCTGGGATGCATCTCACTTTTGAGATGTGCCCACAAGATAAAAATTAAAATAAAATAAAAGATAAAGAGAGATTTAGTGGTTGTTTTAAAAGGAGATTGAATTGAGAAAAAAAGAGATAGGAAGATTTGGAGACTAACATGGGCAATAGAGAGAGAAGAAAAATAAATTTTTCTTTGGGTTTTTTCGATCTTTGAGTGCAAGATCAAGGGATCAATTATTCTTTGTTTAAGCCAAAGTTTTAGATTGATTTTCACGTCAGATTTATAATTCTACTGGTTTTGATTATTGAAAAAGTAAAGATATTCAAATTGTGTTGCTAGTCAGTTTTGTGAGATCGCTATATTTTTTTCTTATTTGCCGGGAATATTGAATCTTGAAATTGATTGCTCTTATTGTTAATTCTTCTTGCTTATTATACAAATGATTATTTTGTACACATTATTTTATAGTGGAAGATCATATAAGATTTTGGTCTTGCAGACGTAGACACACAGCTAAACCATTTTAAATTTGACGTTTCATTATTTCCTGCTTTATTTTGTAACGTGTTATTAATTTTCATAACAATCTATTTTTAATCGCACAAAGAGAAAAAAAAAATTATGAATTGTGTAATCAAATTTTATATAATTTTTTTACAACACCAGATTTCTAGATAAGCAAGTTTTATCAGGTTTCATCACATCCTAATATATATATATTTGGATTTCTTGTGGGGATTAAAATGGCAGAGGATTGAAGTTTGATGATAAAATTAAAGTTAGACAATTATTATATGTGGTAACCTATAAAGGAAGATATTCTTCATTATAAATATTTTCATGAGCTAATTAATGGGGATGCAACGAGACCGAGAGAAGAGGCAAATAAAGATTGAGAATTGATGCATAGAAAATATGTCGGTTATATCAGACGTTGGGTTGATGCAAGTATGTTTCATAGTATTGCTACAGAGACTAGAGTCGATCAGTTGTTGAAGAAATTATAATCACTATTTGAAAGTCAGAGTGCTCAAAATAATACTCTTATAATCGACTTGTGAATTTGAAATATGTGGATCGACATATTATCAACGAGCACATGAACGAGTTTTCAGGGTTTAGTGAATTAGTTGTTGGGTATAGTTACCATGTTAGAGAATGAATTACAGATTTTGATTTTGCTTAGTTCTATGACAAACATTTGAGAATTATGAGCTTGACCTTTAAATAGGGTATTTGGATTATTGATTTTGGTGCGTTATATCATGTTACATTATCGGGTGAATACTTCTCACCCTACAGTAATGATGATTATGGTCAAGTAAAGATGGAAATGATGGTGTATCAAAGATTGTGGGAATTAATGATATTAATTTCGAAATGATAAATATTTTGTTAATTATTTTTGTGATGGTAAATAGAAGATCACCAAAAATTCCCTAGTTATAGCTAGAGGCAAAAAGACTAATACTTTTCACTACAGACTAATCAAGTTATGTAAAGAAGAAATAAATGTCACGAGAAGTCAGATGATATTAAGCTTTCGCTTAAGAGCTTTGGTAACATGAGTGAGAAAGGACTACAGACAATTGCTAAGAAGCAATTTTTGTCGGGTTTTAGCTAATTTAAAGACTTGTGTGTATAGATTATTGATTTGATTCATACAGATGACTGTCATATGCGAGATAAAAAATTCAGTGGTGCATATTATTTTGTCACATTTAGTTACAATCACTCACACAAGGTGTTTGTTTTTACTTTGAAAATAAAAGATCAAGTATGAGAAGTTTCCAAAGAATTTCATGCTAGGATAGACGGAGAAACTAGAAGAAAACTTAAATGTGTTAAACTTGATAATAATTGTGAGTATAAATGGTCATTTGAAAAATATTATGAGTCATAAGATTAACTTTGAGAGAACTGTGCCTAAAAATTCTCATCATAATGAAGTAGGAGAGAGAATTAATGAAACAATCTAAGAAATGATCAAGTGTCTTTTCTCTTATACCAAACTATCTAAATATTTTTATGGTGAAACTTTGAAGACTACAGTCAACTTGATTAAAATTTCTTCTTCAGCTCCATTGATGATGTTCCTAAATGAGTTTGGATAGAGAAAGATGTTTCTTACAAGCATTTGAGAGTGTTTAGGTGAAGAGTCTATTTTTATGTTTTGAAAATGAACGTTCCAAGTTTGATGATAAAGTCAATGAGTGTATCATCTTAGATTATTCACATGATGAATTTGGGTGCAAATTTTGGGATTTGATTACTAAAAAAATAATAAGAAGCATAAATATTTTCTTGGAATTGCAGTTAGTTAAAACATATAAGGTAGAGAGTTTTCACTGAGGTATAGAAGTTTTTGCTAGTTTGAATCCAGTTAGTATACCTTCAGTGATTAAGAAATACGCGGAAGTCAAAAAGGAATATCATTGTGATATTTTTTATTATGGTACTTCTACGAATGATGAGTTTCAAGTGATTTCTCATATTGAAGAAGATTCTTCGACATCAGTGCTAGAAAGAAGATCAACAAGACATAGTGAGTTTTTTAAGATATATTTTGTTTGTGTAGGTGATGCTCACAAATAGAGGAGAACCAAAAACTTACTAAGAAGTTATCATGAACAAAAGTCACAATGGTAAAAAATCATGCGAGAGAAAATAAATTATTTACCAGAAAATCATACGTATGATTTGGTAAAGTTGTTTAAGGGAAAGCGAGCTCAAAATAAATGGGTATACAACTTTAAGTTTGGCAACAATTGCTCATAGGTAAGACATAAATCTATATTGGTTGTAAAAAGACACAATAAGAAGAAATGCGTAAATTTTGATAACATTTTCTCTTCAGTTGTTAATATAATCTCCAGACAGTTCTCGATTTAGCTGCTTCTTTGGATATCGAGATTCGACTATTAGATGTAAGATTTGAAAGAGGAAACATACATGGAACAATTAGAGAGGTTCAACGTCAAAGACAAATGACATCTTCTTCTTTGTATACTAAAAAAAAAAAGCTTATACGATTTGAAGCATGCACCGATTTGAACCAATCCTATCTCATCGGTTTGGTTCCATGTGAAAATGTCAAAAACTGATTTTTGCATTGAGCCGATAATAACCGAGCTGTTCGGTGGTGCTTGGTTTTAATTATGGAGAACCCAAACACACAGAACCGAACCCAACTAACCATAAATGAAATCAATCTACACACTAGTTTCGACTTTCGAAAATTGGCCTCGCGATTTTCATTGGTAGAAGAAACTCGACCTCGCGATTCTTCCTCGCGATTGTTCATCCACGACCTCACAATTCTTCCTCGCATCGATGACTCCGTGACTCCGCGGTTATTCATCGGCAAAACCGCGTCGCGATTCTTCCTCGCACCGCGGCTGCGTGACTCCGCAATCAGCGTTGTGGTCGCGATTCCTCCTCGAGTTGCGATTCCTTAACTCTCCGACTCCCCAACTCGTACTATCTCTGATCGCTTCTCCGTTTCGTTGATAAATGGAGGTTGCTGGATTAAGCTACTGTCTGCTATAGATCTGAAAAACCAGAGGAGTGGAGAAGGAAGAAGAAGAAAGTGGCGGCAGAGTAATTGATTTGAATTCAGTAGTGTGATTTCCAATAAACTCTTACAATGTATATACCCGAGAGAGAAATAAACTAAAAACCAAAAACAATGTTTAATCTAACTAAACTATAATTGAATAGTAACAACATGAATACTCTAATATCCCCCCTCAAGATCAAGGGCGATAGTCGAAGATCTTGACCAAGAAGCGATGGAAAGACTCTGGTGGAAGAGGTTTAGTGAGAGCATCAGCTAGTTGGCCGGACGAAGGGGTGAAGTTGACGACCAACTGCTTCTGGAGCACCTTTTCGCCAACGAAGTGAAAATCAATCTCCACATGTTTAGATTTGGAGTGCAGGACAAGATTGGAGGCAAGGTATGTGGCACTCAAGTTGTCACACAAGATGAGAGGTGTTGTGGAAGAGAGGATACCTAGCTCTTTGAGGAGAGACTGCAACCAGAGAAGCTCAGCGGCACCGTTCGCAACACTACGATACTCAGATTCCATACTGGAACGAGAGACAACCTTCTGTTTGGTAGAGGACCAGGAGATAAGATTGGAACCTAGAAAAATGCAGAAACCACTGGTGCTCTTCCGATCGTCAGGACAAGAAGCCCAGTCAGCATCGGTATAACAAGTCAGATCATAAGAGGTAGAAGGCGTGAAGGAAATTCCGAGGGAAGGAGTGCCTTTGAGATACCGGAGAATGCGCTTAACGGCTTGCCAGTGAACATCAGACGGAGCATGCATGAATTGAGAGACTTTGTTGACTGCAAAAGCAATATCGGGCCGTGTAAAGCAGCAGTATTGAAGACCACCGACAATGCTGCGATATAGAAAACCATCTCGTAAAGGTGTCCCGGAGTGGATGGATAGCGAAGGCTTAGCAACCATAGGAGTCGGGACCGGCTTGCACGAATCCATATTAGCCCTGTGAAGAAGGTCAGATATATACCGTGATTGGGAAAAAGACATACCAGTTGGGGTCTGTGTGACTGAGATACCAAGGAAATATGATAGTGGGCCAAGGTCTCGAACTTTGAACTGAGAATGTAGGTATGTGAGAAGCTGATCTAAAAGTATAGCCGAGTCACCTGTCAAAATAATGTCATCAACATAGACAAGCATAATAAGAACGGAAGATGATGTACGACGTATGAAAAGGGACGAGTCTGATTTTGTTGCCACGAAACCCCAATTTATCAAAGCGGTGTATAATTTGGTATACCAGACTCTCGGAGACTGCTTGAGACCGTAGAGAGCTTTCTGAAGGAGACAAACAGCCGATGGGTGAGAAGGATCAATAAAACCAGGAGGCTGTTGCATGTATACTTTTCAGTCAGATCACGTTGATAAATGGAGGTTGCTGGATTAAGCTACTGTCGGCTATAGATCGGAAAAACCAGAGGAGTGGAGAAGGAAGAAGAAGAAAGTGGCGGCAGAGTAATTGATTTGAATTCAGTAGTTTCCAATAAACTCTTACAATGTATATACCTGAGAGAGAAATAAACTAAAAACCAAAAACATGTTTAATCTAACTAAACTATAATTGAATAGTAACAACATGAATACTCTAATACGTTTAGCTCAACGTACTAGTTTAGCTCATATTTCTTACTATCTGGCTGGTGGTTAAACTTCTAAGAGAACCATACGACCGCGTAAAGGCCGTATTAAAGGTCTGTCCAAACTTATTACTGGAGAGCTTTATAAATATTCTTTATTTGTATATTAGTTATATTCAAGTGTTTAATGGAAGTATAAAATTAGAGTCTTCATAACTATCTGTGGGTTGTTCAAGTTGGACAATAATTCCCTTAATTGTTTGATGATTTGGTCTTTGTACGTGTAGTATTATATAAAATTAGTACCACATTTACGTATTGTTGAATGAAAGTTGTCATGTCTTGCCTGGTTTGATTGATTTGTTTGATGGTTTAGTTCTCTGGATAATGGTTTGATTTTTCCAATAAACTCTTACAATGTATATACCTGAGAGAGAAATAAACTAAAAACCAAAAACAATGTTTAATCTAACTAAACTATAATTGAATAGTAACAACATGAATACTCTAATACGTTTTAGCTCAACGTACTAGTTTAGCTCATATTTCTTACTATCTGGCTGGTGGTTAAACTTCTAAGAGAACCATACGACCGCGTAAAGGCCGTATTAAAGGTCTGTCCAACTTATTACTGGAGAGCTTATAAATATTTCTTTATTTGTATATTAGTTATATTCAAGTGTTTAATGGAAGTATAAAATTAGAGTCTTCATAACTATCTGTGGGTTGTTCAAGTTGGACAATAATTCCCTTAATTGTTTGATGATTTGGTCTTTGTACGTGTAGTATTATATAAAATTAGTACCACATTTACGTATTGTTGAATGAAAGTTGTCATGTCTTGCCTGGTTTGATGATTTGTTTGATGGTTTAGTTCTCTGGATAATGGTTTGATTGATTTGATGGTTTGATATTGATTTCTTTGGTTATGGGTCTATTAAATAAAAGCAACTGTGCAAAACATAACTGATGAACATATCTATTTGCAAAACAGAGGCCAAGATCTGGTTGCTCTGAAATTAATCAATCTATGTTTTATGTTGGGATGGAAACATTGGAAATTACTATGAGTACGAATGAAAGCAGGAAAAGAACTAGAGCATGCGAACCACGAAGTACTTCACCAAAACATAACCATATATATGACCTAATAACCCTAGGGCATCTTGCAATTATTGTGGAACTTATACCTATCATCCATCAAGGAACGAGACTTTAAGCTTTAACAAACATGTAAGTTGTAAATGTTTATGTGTTGACATATTTTTTTGCAAACAGATTTTAAGGGAATTTATATATTATTTCCTATTGTGTGATTTAAATCTATGGAAGTTTGTTTCCTGCCATCCAAGAAATTATCTATATAATATTTAAATGGTGGTTGATTGTAGATCTTGAAGATTAGGAAGTTTGAGAGATAAGGAAAGTAGTTACTTAGAAATCAAGTTGCTTTAGCATTATGGCGAGATATGAGATCACAACAATTGTGGGATTCATTCTTAATTCGTTGGGATCTATTTCTATTAAGTTGGTGGCACTTTCCTAAAATAGCACACAGAGTGTCACACAAACTGAATTGATAAAATTAGTTTCTTTATTGTGTGCGATTCTGATGTGATATGTGATTTGAAGGTTATGATTATGTTAAGCTGGATTACAGCGAGATTCAAGATTACAGCAACAAAGAGATTTATTCCTAAGTATTTGGAAAGTTGACTTGAAGATAGAAATAATGTTTTTGGAAGCCGATCTGTATATTGTGGTGTTGTTAAGCTAGATACATGATCACAACATTGTTATGATTCGTTCCTAATATTTTGGGATTCGTTTCAGATTTGTTTGCATGGGCTTTTCATAAATATCGCACCTAATGTCACAAATCCAATTTTCATGGGATTTTGTTTCTCTTATTATGTGCGGTCTGTTTGGAGAGAATATTCGATGCATAGTATATTATGCATTATTCCTACATAGTTGAAAGTTGCTGAAGCCATTATTCTTGAGAGCCGAAAGTTTTTATTCATTCGGGCGATTTATTCTTCACCCACAATTTCGTGTGGTGTTTGTCATTATTCATTCGATCGTTGATTGAATGTATACACACTCTGTTCGTGAGCTGATTTGATTATCTTAGGAGTGTGTTGATTGGTTGCATCCGAAGACAACGACTGGTGTTACAGATGGCGTCCCAGGTGCGATTCTGTTTTTTTCATTGAAACTCAGTCTCGGGAGGAGGTTGCCTGGAACTCAGAAGGAGTTCGGATCGTGGGCAAGGGGATATTGCCATACACGAATTCCGGGAGGAGTCATCATTGACAATGTGAGCTTGTCATCTTTAGATTCCGGGAGGAGTCGTCATCAACAAGGGGATCTTGTTGCATTCAGATTCCGGGAGGGATAGATTACAAGTCGAGGGGAGCTCGCAAAAACTGTTTCACTGAGGAAGTTAACTAGAGGCGGCGACAAAGATAAGAGGGAGTCTTTAATTGTATAAGTCCGATTGTCTTGTAACTTTGAGAACTCGTGAATTGGTTTTTAATTCTGGGCATGGCCCCGTTGACGTAGGCAATTGCCGAACTACGTTACCAACCTCCTGTCTCATTATTTTCTGCACTTTATCATTGTCTGTCATCACGAAAATAAATTAGTGTCCTACCTAGTGTTCTACCTACACTAGGGCATTAAGTAACTAACCTTGATTTTTCATAAGTAATTGTAAGAAATTGTTTGTTAATTTAGACGAGACACAAAAGGCGTTATTTTTCCGTAAAGAAAAGATTGTGGGAGAAAGTTCAGATGATTCTATAACTGTGAAATCATGTAGTGCAAAAAGATGTCAAGATAAGCTTGTTATAATGATAGTGATTGATGAATCACCTTTTAATTGTCGAAGGAAAAGGTTTTGTAGATTTGTTGAATGAGTTGGAGTTGAAATTTATTATTCCTTGTCGCAATACTATTGCGAACGATATTTAATAATCTATTTTTTTTGCCATTTGTTTGCAAAAAAGTGGTGACTGCTCATTTCATTGATTCAAGTTGGACTTTGCATGAAAAAATTATCAATTTTTGTGTCATTCCTAATCATAAGGAAGAAATTATTGCTATGATTACGAACAAATATTTATTGAAATCAGAAATTGAGAGAGTTTGACTATCACAGTTAATAATGCTTTTTATAATAAAGTTGTTTTGACACATTTGGTTAAAATTATAAGAAACAAGAAAGCATCATTCAGCTTTGCAAGAATTCAATGTACCAAGCAAGATTCAAACATATTGATGTTTGCTACCATTAGGTGAGAGATAAAGTTCAAACATAAAAGTTGTTTGTTGACATGATTCACACATATGAGAATGAATCTGACATGATAACGACGTCATAACTTGAGAGAAACGAGAGTTGCAAGTGGAAAGCAAGAAATGTTGAGCCTTTCGAACAAGGCAAATTGAGAGATTTGTTGGATTCTGCCTCTCTTTTGAGATCGGTCCACAAGATAAGGATTAAAATAAAAGATAAAGAGAGAAATAAACCATTATTTTAAAAATAACATTGAAGAGAGAGAGAAAGAAATAGAGAGATTTGGAGAGTGAGATACGACTAGAGAGAGAGAAGAAAAAAATGAATTTTTATCGAGTTTTTCAATATTTGTGTAAAAGATTGATGATCGATTCTTCTCTGTTTCAGTTAAGATTTCATGATGTTCTTCGTTTTGAAGAGATTTACAATTCTATTGATTCCAATTATAGAAGAACCAAAGTCACTCATATTGTGTCGTTAGTCAGTTTGATGAGATCACTTTATTTTTTTATTTGCTCAAAATTAATTGTTCTTGCTATTGTTTCTTTTAGTTTATTGTATATCAATTATATTATAGCATAAGATCGTATCAGATTTTGGTCTCATGGACATAGACACGTAGTCGAACTAAGTAAAAGAGAAAAAAAAAAAAAATTATTTCGTGCCTAACTTTTCTCGATAAAAGATTACGGCGAAGAATAATATTAGTAAGCATCGAGTGGAATCTAAAATTACCTCGGGAAATGAGGTTAAGAAGCCACGAGATGAGGTAGGAGAAACCTCGGCAGCGTATACCGGAGCAATTGTGAAAGCGTATCCGACGCCTATACCGACGACAAAGCGACCGAACATGAGGAAAGCGTAGTTCTTGGAGAACCCCATAAGGATAGCTCCCACGAAGAAAGTGGCTCCGGCAAGTGCCATAGTGTAGCGGCGGCCGATCCAATCAGAGGTTCTCCCAGCTGCGAAAGCGCCTAGCAGGGAATAAAAGTTGAGAATACCTACGAGGATTTCTGCCTGAACATCGGAGAGGTTGAAGTCCTCTTTAATGTATATTAGAGCTCCGCTCATCATACCCATATCTGTAGATTTTACAACAAAACAAGGACGACGAACTGTTCATGCGTACTGAAGCTAAAACCTCGTACAAAAAAAAACTACAAAATCGCCGATACAACAGCAAGAATGAACGGGAATCTGAAACGGCGATAACATTAGAAACTCACCGTAACCAAGTAGAACGGAATTCGTAGAAGCCAACGTCGCACAAAGGAAAGCATACTTATTTCTCTTCCGTTTCTTAGGAGGATCGAAATCCTGCAAGGTTGTGCGAGTTTGACCAGGAACAACCGTGGTTTTCTCATTGTCTTTGAAGGAAGCCATGGTCGGTGAAGTTATCTATCTAGTGCACAAAGCGAAACGAAAGAGTAATGGAGTTTGAAAGTGTATCCTTGTAATTGACAGGCGAAGCTTCAAGTGGCCATGAAAGCTTCAGCTCTACAAACACATGGAGAGGCCACTGCAGTTATATATAGACCTAGAACCCTTCTTACTCCGGCATCTAAGCCTTTTTATTTTAATTTTAGATAATTCTTAAAATTGGACCCTCTAAGTTCCTCTTTTTAAAATTGTATTTTATATTTTATTAATAAACAAACGAAATATTAAAATATTACATGATACGTTCTTACGAGATTGTTTCGAAAGTTTAACACGTCAACTTGATGATTCTGGGGTGTAAAATTCTAGTATTTAATTAAAAATGGTTATTAATTAGTAAGAAAATCAGACAAATATCCAGCGTGTTAGAGATAAATTTTCGTCCCTTAAAGAACACGCCTAAAGAATTCAGTTGGTCTTTTAGTTTGTCATTATCCAAATAATATTTTTAGAATTAATTTGCTGTTGATTTTTCAACTCATTACTAATGAGTTTGATTTGTGTACAAGAGTTGAATCCACTAATCAGCCTCCATAATTACTCAATTAATCAGGATAAACGTGAAACACTTACATCTTAACTAATGAACTCAAAACGGGAAAAATCTAACTTATTGTTTGATTTAGTTTGGTTTGGTTCTTAGATCACGAGCATTATATGAAAAGAAAGATACTGGATATATATCTATATAAATTTGTGGCATTAATTCTCAAACTCGTCCCATTGTACAAGGTGAATGGTTTCACACTTCATTAATTTAGAAATGTGGGACATCCCATCATACGAATAGATACAAAATTTGGGAAGAAAAGTATTTATTTTTATTTTTCTTCAATTTATTTTTTATTTTTAAGGGTAAAATACAATTTAACCCTGAAAGTATGATATTTAAAAAAAAAAAAAAAAACTTTTAAAGTATTAACCCTAACAAAACAAATTTTAAACTATCAAAAACTACAAAACAAACTCCTGGCGTTCACCCTCCGTTCACTCTTTGTTCTCAATTTTACACTAAAACCGGGAACCGATCTAAAAATAACGGTCCCTTATTTTATAAATTAATTTTAAAACAAATATCATACGATATTCAATTTACTTGAAATTTTTACCATATATTCATCACATCATGGGAAGCTAATCTAAAAAGTTTCGTGAGTTTCTAACACTTGTACGATTTATTGTAATTTTAATTAATTATTTTATAAAACAATTATAATAAATAATACAAGTGATAGAAAATTACGAACATTTTCATATTATCTTCCCACGATATGGTGAACATGTGGTAAAATTTTCAAGTAAATTGAATATCGTTTATTATTTTTTAAAAATTAATATATGTTCCTTTTTCACTTTATAAATTAATTTATAAAGTGAAGAACAAATGAAGATTAATTTTAAAATAAATTATACAAGTGTTAGAAATATTGTTTTGTATTTGTTTTAAAATTAATTTATAAAGTGAAGAAGGAACGTAGATTAATTTTTAAAAAATAGCAAACGATATTAAATTTACTTGAACTTTTTATCACATGTTCAGACATAATAGAAAAATAATCTGAAAAATTTCGTGATTTTCTATTATACGATTTATTGTAATTTTAATTAATTATTTTATAAAATAATTATAATCTTACAAGTGTTAGAAAATTAAGAAACTTTCCAGATTATCTTCCCGTGATGTGATGAATATGTGGTAAACATTTTAAGTAAATTGAATATCATTTAGCATTTTTTTTAAATTAATTTCTAAATCACGTGCGGTGGAGATGGAACTGGACCCCCCCGCTAGAACGGGAGACCGTTATTTTTAGATCGGTCCCCCGCTCTAGTGTAAAATTGAGAATGCAGGGTGAACGCCCGCCGCCATGAATTTTTTTGTTAGTTTTTCATAGTTTAAAATTTAATTTGTTATCATTAATACTTATAGTGTTTTTTTTTTTAAAAATACTATACTTTGAAGGTGAAAATGATATTTACCCTATTTTTGAATATCTTAAAATTATAATTACTATAATGGAATAATTTACTAAGAGGTTAAAAAGAGTGAAGAGGCCGATAATGAACGCGGTCAGTTGGCGCCCGTGTGGAGCCCACTAGTCAATATAACATTAAGAAGTCAATCAAGAAGCGCCGTGGGTCGTCGGTCATTTCGGAATAGTCAATGTTTTGAGTGGTCAATTTCTAATATTATATTGTATATTAATATAAATATATATACACAAGCACAATATATACATAGAATAAAATAGTAATAACTAAAATAAGTTGGTGACTTATATCAAAATATGAAATATTCAAATAATTTATAAATATTAATATAGTTTATCTCATTAAAACTGTATAAGTATAATTATATCTCGTACATATAAGTAATGAAATAAGATAAATATGTTTTATATAATATGATTATGTAATATTAGCTAGATAAAATTATATTATGATAATTTTCACTAAATATAAAAAATTAATTTTATTATAATGATCGTAATATATATGTGATTTTAATTCGTTGTATTTAATAAACTTCTATTTTATGTTAATTCATTCTTTGTTTTACTCAATAAAATTTTGTACGCATTACAATTTGTATAATGAGAATGTTAAAATTGTTAAAATGAAATCTATTTCTACGTATTCCCTTGTTTGCTAATTTAAGGATCGAATAATTAACGTGCAAATTCATAATCGTTATGAATTAATTATTCAATCAATAACTAATGGTAGTAAAGAATTAAGATGTAATATTAGATATTAGTGGATTGTAAACCTAGCTTCGATAATTGGAAACTTTGAGATCGTAGAGTCAATTTTTTAGATTGAATCCATAAGTGTTATGTGTTTTTTTTAAGTGAAACATTCTCTAAATCCAAATATATTGTTTTCATGTGCTAAAAATATGATTATTCATATATTGAATGTGATCTTACGACGTTCATCACACTCGCACGTACTTATTCGAGGTAAGGATAATTGTAGAAGAAGATCGATGATTTCAAAATTTGAAAGAATCGTTATCAAAACTCCATGACTTTTGTACTCGTGTGAAATTAAGTATAAAAGTATAAATCTTTGATCCTTTAAATTAAATATAAAATAAAATGTTGAACACAAGTAAGAAAATACTACACACGCTTTATTGAATAAAAAAAATACTACAAAGCCACTCACTTTCTCTACGATATTTGAGATGAGATGCATAGATTGTTCTTGCAGGTCTCTATTTATAGAGGGTTGCAGGGAGCACATTCCTTAAAATAAGGAATGTGAACATGCATAAGAGAGGCGCCGTATTCTAAAGAAGAAAAACTCTTATTTTTCTTCTTCTCATTTAATAGGTGGGGACGGCATTGAATATCAACACTCCCCCTCAATGTCGGCCATCATGTTAAGTTGCTTTCGAAATTCTTCAAATTTGCTGACATTCAGACTTTTTGTGAACAAATCTGCAACTTGATTTGTTGTCTTCACATGACGCATCTCTATCTCTTCTTGTAAGACTTTATCTCTAATGAAATGATAATGTACTTTCACATGCTTAGTCCTTGCATGAAATACCGGATTTTCGGCCAAACGGATTGCTGATTGATTATCGCAATAAAGTGGTATTGCATAATCAACTGGTTGGTGCAAATCTTTCAGCAACTGAATTAGCCATGTACTCTCCTGAGCTGCCATGGCTGCTGCTCGGTACTCCGCTTCGGTAGTTGATAGTGACACTGTTGGTTGTCGTTTGCTACACCAGGAAATTGTTCCACCTCCGAGTGTAAACACATATCCAGTAGTTGATCGACGCGTGTCATGATCTCCTGCATAATCTGCGTCGCAATAGCCAACCAACTTGCAATCTCCACCTCTCTTGTACAAAAGACCATAGTCAAATGTACCCTTGATATACCTCACAATTCGCCGAACCGCTTCTAAGTGAGACTTCTTTGGATTTTGCATGTATTGACTAACAACACCAACTGCAAAAGAAATGTCAGGTCGGGTCAGAGTTAGGTAAATTAGACTACCCACGAGCTGTGGATACATCGTCATATCCGCCAAATCTTTGCCTTCATGTGCACACATCTTGGCATTGGCACACATCTTCTCTAGTTTTCACAAACAAGCTAGAATCTGCATGTGCCAACAAGTAACCACTTTTGGTCAGAAATTCGGCAATTTTGCCGTACCATGCTCTTGGCGCTTGCTTCAACCCATAGAGCGCCTTTCTCAACTTGCATATATAATCGGGATGAGTTCTGCTCTCGAACCCCCTTGGTTGGACCATGTATATCTCTCGATCCAACTCTCCATGCAAGAAAGTATTTTCCACATCCATTTGCCATAGTTTCCAGTCTTTGCTAGTTGCAAGAGCTAGAAGGACTCGCACAGTTGTAATCTTTGCCACTAGACTAAACGTCTCATCATAGTCAAGTCCGTACTGCTGAGAAAAGCCACGAGCTACCAACCGAGCCTTGTATCGCTCAATCGATCCATCTGGACGAGTTTTGATTTTGTAGACCCATTTGAATGAAATTGGTTTGACTTCTCTTGGCTTTGGCACAAGCTCTTATGTTTGATTCTGGTCCAATGCTAGAATCTCTTCCTCCATAGCTTTGACCCATTCAACTCTTTGAAAGGCTTCTTCAAATGTCTCTGGCTTTTTTGGAATCTCCACTCTTGCTACAGCTACATTGGCATACCTCGGATTCGGCATCCGAACTCTTATTGACCTTCGAAGTTGTGATTGTGGATTTGTTACTCTTTGACTTAATTCCTCTTCTTCAACTGGTCTCTGATAAATACCAGTTTGCCATGGATTCTCAGTCGTTGTTTGCTCATCATCATCTTCCACCTCTTCATGTGCTACTGGATCTTGTCGCACATTTACAACTTGCTCCCCCATTAGTTGTAATTGATCTTCAAGAATTTTGGAATCTGGTAATTCCTCTTCGTTAGAAGACCACCACGAAGATGCTTCATCAAACACCACATTTCGTGATACAAAGCATCTACCACTCTTTGGATCATAACATTTCCACCCTTTACTTTGATTGTCATATCCAATGAAGATATAACGAATCGCCTTCTTATCAAATTTACTACGCAAATGATCTGGCACAAATACGTAACACACACAGCCGAAAACTCGGAAGTGACCAACTGCAGGTTTTTCATTCCACAGTCTCTCGAAGGGTGAAACAAATCCAAGCCTTGGTTGAGGAAGTCAGTTGATAACATAGGCTGCAGTCTTTATGCACTCAGCCCAAAATTTTCCTTGGACATTCCTTCCATGTAGCATCTCCGACAAATCTCTGCCAAATGTCGGTTCTTCCTTTCAGCTACGCCATTTTGTTGTGGCGTATTTGGACAACTCATCTGGTGCCGGATTCAACACTGTCGCAAGTATCGAGAAAACTCGTTTGACATATATTCTCCTCCATTATCCGTGCGCAAGCATTGGATTTTCCTTCCAACTTCTCCTTCCACGACTTCTTTGAACTCCTTGAATTTTGAGAGCGTTTCGAATTTTTCTTTCATGAAGAAAACCCAAACATGTCTAGAGAAGTCATCAATGAATGTAACCATATATCGCATCTCGCTGATAGATGGTTGTTTGACTCGTCCAAAGACATCAGAGTGTACCAACTTCAGTGGCATCTTCGTCTTAAACTTTGATTCTTCATACGATAATTGATGAGCTTTATCGTATTGACAACCCGCACACACTGTGTCTTCTCTAACTTCTAGTTGAGGAAGACCCCGGAGCATTGATTTCTTCATCATCACTTTCAACTTGTGATAACCAACATGCCCTAACCTTGCGTGCCATAGATCCGCCGTCTCATTCTTTCGAGTCTTATCTACATAAGCCGTCTCTGCTGTCATTACATAGATAGACTCAAGCTTCTGTCCTTCCATCGTTGGTGTACCCGAGATCTTCACATCTTCGTACACCTTGACATCTTAGGGACCGAACAAGACATAACAGCCAGATGATGTCAACTGCGCCACCGATAGCAGGTTTTTCTTCATGCCGAGTACATGAAAAACCTCTTGAAGCGGTACCTTGTTAGGAGCGTAACGAGACACAATGGTTGTTTTACCAATATGAGATATTGGTAACCTGGAGTTATTGGCCGTTACCACCACACGACTCCCTTTATACTCCACCATCTCTTGCAGCTTACTCTCATCACCGGTCATATGATTCGAACAACCGGAGTCGACAATCCAATCTTTATCATAGTCAATTTGCCCTGGTACTGTCACTGCGAACGCCGATTCATCTTCTTCCACAGCCAGAGATGCGACGGCATCCCAATCATCATCACTTGAATTTTTCGTTTTGGAAGTCCCTTTGTTTCCTTCGGCATTTCTTTTCTTGGACCAACAATCTTTTGCCATGTGGCCCTTCTTCCCACAGTTGTGGCAGTTACCTTCAAACCTTTTGTTTTGCTTGGACGAATTACTTCGATATTTATTCTTCTGAGCTCCCCCCGACCAAGGGTTCCCATGATGATCTATTTTGTCATCATTCTTCCATGATCCTTTGCCACCATTCGGTTTAGACCACTCTTTGTTCTTCTTGACAAAGAGTGCTTCTTCCTCACTCTTCCGTGAGCTTTCACCGATCTCTTTGGCCATCGCTTCTTGGTCAGATAGTAGATTTTCAAAATCCACTAATGACGGTTGAGTAGGCCACCCTTGTATGGCAGTAACAAAGCCTCCGTACCTTGGATTCAAACCATGAATGATGATTCTTCTCATTCTTGGTTCTTTGATTGTGGCTTCAGGATCCAGCTCAGAAATTTCCCGACACAAGGTCTTTACCTTGTGAAAGTACTGATTGATCGTCATATCACGCTGCTTGATAGATAACAACTCATTTTCGAGGAGTTGTAATCTCATGTCATTTTTCCGTGAGAAGAGTGCTTTGAAAGTGTCCCAAGCTGATTTCGGCGTTTCAGCTTGCCTAATGTGCTCCAGCATTTCCTCATCTATTGTACTCTTTATCGCGAACATGGTCTTTCCTATCTTAATCCTCCACTTCCGGGCGATATTTTCATCTGTTGGAACAATGGTTTCATTACCACCAATGATGTCCCACAAATCCTGACCTTGCAAGTATGACTCCATGCACGTTGCCCATGCGTTATAATTTGTGTTGGTGAGTTTCTTGATACCCCCCATAACCTGAAGGTCACTCATTGTTTTGGCAGAACTCCGACACTACCAAACAAATTTTTGACTCTAAACTTTTAGAATCGCTCACCACTCACAACACAAAAACACTCCCCAAATAATCTATAAAAAATTTTCTGATGTGGAAGATCAGTTAAAAACCGCAACCACAGAGCATACTAAATTTAAAGAAATTAGCCGGGCTCTGATACCACTTTGTTGAACACAAGTAAGAAAATACTACACATGCTTTATTGAATAAAAAAAATACTACAAAGCCACTCACTTTCTCTACGATATTTGAGATGAGATACATAGATTGTTCTTGCAGGTCTCTATTTATAGAGGGTTGCAGGGAGCACATTCCTTAAAAAAAGGAATGTGAACATGCATAAGAGAGGCGCCGTATTCTAAAGAAGAAAAACTCTTATTTTTCTTCTTCTCATTTAATAGGTTGGGACGACATTGAATATCAACATAAAATCCTTTTAACATACAATTTTTAATATATTATAACAGTGATAGGTCAATTTTTATGACAAAATATTTTTCATAATACATAGATTACATCTGTTATCAACATCATGAACACCGGTAATTTTATTGCGTGAGAGTGAGCTCAAAAACAAACTCTAGTTCCCTACGTCTTTCAAAGTCCTCTCAATGTCGGTTCACTGTTCTGAAAGTCATCTCCAAGTCGTCCATTTTGTTGGATTTTAAATTGATTTAAGCCAAGGGCGAGTCAAAGACTCTAGTTTGGTTGGATTTTGGCCTAAAGTGACAGCTTGTTTTCCATTACAAAGAGTTGGAAGAGCGTGGTCATTAAGAAACAGTATCATATTTCTTAAGAGACGCGTGGCAACTTTATACAATAAAGTTTTATTCCATATTTTCACTTTAACACTAACTGATGCAATCAGAACTCAGTAGTTCTTAATCTCATAAATTGAAACATACTATTCCTGATTATATATTAAAATCAATTACTTCTTAAAAATAATTAATTTTCACTGAGTATTTAATTAGATGATAAACATAATTAGAGATAATATGTCTATAATGTAACACACAATTAGTTGGATAACATAATGTTTAAAGTTCATTTCTTGTCTTAAAAAGACGATAGTTCTTGTTAAGGTTTTCAGCTCCGGAACTTAAGCCGTTGCTATTGTTCTGTGGTTTCATTAGCTTTCTGCTCATTAGGTTTTAAGTTAATTCTTTTGGATCTGCACCGCTTTTATTTGGAGCCTTTTGATCTGTTCTCTCTTCTGATTCTTCAGCATGCAGCATCGTCTCATGTGAATGATTACTCCTCATTTCTTATTCTTCACCCTCTTCGATTCGCCATAGAATTTCAAAGCCCTTTAGCTTAGTCTTTGCAAAACCTACATCGCGATTCTTCGGGTTTTGATGCTTCTCCGAATTTGCTCAATCGGAGATGCCATTTTCGTGGCTTAAGGTTTCAATTTCTTCTGTCTATTTGATTCTGCTTCATAGGAAGCAAAAGCTGCTCCAATACTCAAAACGGAGGAGCTCGAACCAGAATTATGGAATCTAGAAAAAATGGCGGTTTGCCAGTATGTCTCTCTTCAAAATCCTAACTCCCTTTTCTTCACCGTTCAAACAATCAATGCCTTAATCTCTCTGTTTGACCGCAATCGTCGTTCCTCTGAAATGATTTCGACGATCTCCATGAAAATTGCTGGCATTCAAATCGTCAAAAGAATCGTAAATGGTACGAAGGATATAGGAAGAGAAAGATGGGAAGAGAGAGAGAGAGAGAGAGAGAGAAACGTGAGGTTGGTGTTAAGTTTGATCATCTCTTCCGGTTGCCCATTGAGTTGCTCCTCCCAACTTTGTTTTGGCTTCTTGTTCCCGAGCCAACAGCTGGCGGTTATGTTTGTGATGTTGCAGAGGCCGTTAGCACAAGTTAAAGGGAGGGAGGGAAAGAGAGTGTTAACAAATTTTAATGGACAATCCATTAAACTTTATAAACAAGGTATCTTTTACTAACACCTTAAACTATGAAATGTCAATTAACGAATTTAAACTTTAAGATGTCAATTGAAAATATTTTCATACTTCAAGGTCTATTTTGATAATTATCCCAAAAATATGGGCGAAAAGCTTGAATAAAATAGTCAGAGTATGAAATAAATCTCTTATTTATTAGATCTTCTAGCTGAATTTTTAATTATGTTAATTTCCTCGTGTTAGATAATGTGGAAGTAAAAGTCGTGACTTGATAAACATCAATTGAGAATTTTATTTCTCTATCCAGAGTTAGACCATATAACTTTTCACGTAACACATATATATAAGAGTAATGTCATGTTTATCATTTTATTCTTATTTCGTAAAATATCTGTTGACGTGTCAAATAATGATTGATGCAATCAATACAATAAATTAAAAATAATTTATTTATTGCATTAATTACACCAATTATTGTTTGATACGTCAGCGAGTATTTAAGATAGTAAATGAAGTATTGTTATTAAAAAGACAATGAAAAAGAAAAAAAAAAGGTTTGGTACCTTTTACAGGTTGTGTAGTAATTAATGAGGACAAAATCTGGAAAATATTAACTTAATTCTATTGATACTATTTGGCCAATGTATCTTTACATAATGTGTCTTTCTTAATGTATGTTTTTAATATAGTTTTAGTTAAAGACCATGTATTTGTGAAGAGTCACTTAAAGAAGTGATATTTATGTATGTATAGGTACATTGGTTCATGTTCTTAAGTGATTTATTGAATGTTATATTAGATTAAATAAGTAGTTCATGTATTGTTTTATATATGTACCAAAAAATCCTATAAAATCGGATGTGAGTGACATTTTGGAATAAAACAATGGGGAAAACATTTGAAGAAAAAACTTTCTCAAGTTCTTTCATCTCCTCTTTTTTTTTTTTTCTTTATCTAAAATTGTTCTTCCTTATTCCACAAATTTGTATCAGAGCTTAGTTTCTTGATCCTGTAGAAGTGCTAAATTCTACATCTTCATTCCATTTCTCTCAACTTAGCAAAAACAATTACGAGGATTAGTGCATTCATATGAAGGTTTTGCTAGGCTCGCAAGATGTATGAGAGACTGTCAATAGAGACTATGATGAGTCTTATGATGATTCCACATTGACTCCTAACAAAATAGACTCTCCAAAGAATACGTAAGAGAGATCAACAAGCTATTACTTTTATTCATTATTTGAACGAAGTTATGTTCGAGAGAGTATCAAATGTAACCACTGTTAAGCAAGCAATGGATATTCTACAACATTCTTATCAAGGACTTGATAAGGTAAAAAATGTACGTCTTCAAATCCTACGAGAGAATTTAACACATTGCAAATGCAAGAATCCGAGTCCATAGCATATTTCTTTTCGAGGGTTTTGACTATCGTAAACCAAACGAAAAGATATGAAGAAATAACAAAAGATGCTTGTGTCAATAAAAAGATTCTTCGTTTGTTGCATTTGAGGTTCGATTATGTGATTATAGCTATCGAGGAGTTCAAAGATTTAGCTAATATGACGCTAGACCAACTCACAGTTTCTTTACAAGCTTATTAAAAGCGAATCAACAAGGAGGAGCTAATAGAGATGCCGGCCGAGCCGAGCCAGGAAAGGCTAGGCTCACTGAGCCGGCCGAGCCTAACGAGCCTAACGAGCTGAGCCTGTTTTAGTCCAAAACCGGATCCCGATCGGAGTCCGGGATCGGAGCCGTCACTCCAGGACAATCAACGGAAAACGGTGACTATTTTTTTTTTAACAGATCGGTCAAAACAGTGGACATTATACTTTTAAAATATTTACAGAGAAACAGACTCGAATGACAGGAAACATGCACTGTCATCGCAAACCCTAAAAACGTAACTTTACAGAGAGGGAGAAACTACAGTGAGTAACAGAAAACATTTACAGGGAGAGAGAGAAAGAGTTCTCGGGTGTAGAAATTTAAAACAGGTTTCAATAATGGATAACAGAACAGAAATTAGCATAAGGCTGGCGGAGGAGGAAACAGGAAACATTGGCGGGAGACTTAGGCGAATAACTGACGGAAGACTTAGTTTAAAGGAGCAGCGGTGCATTCAGAGGAAGGGAAAAACATCCCCTGGAGTCGGAAGACTTAGGTGGAAAGCTGGCGGAAGACTTGGTTTAAAACTGGGCAGCAGACTTGAATGACGTCAGCCGGAAGATGTAAATGCAAAGACAGAAGCGGAGATGACGTCAACCGGAAGACTAGAGTTATCGGTGGATTCGGATACGACAAAAGACGAACAGTATTCAGTGGAAGAGGCTGAGTAAAACTGGACAGAAGAGGTGGTAACGTCAGCCGAAAGATGGGTGACGTCAGGCGGAAGACACAGACAGTAACTGAGATCGGATGAGGAGATGACATCAGCCGGAAGATAGATGACGTCAACCTGAAGATATAAGCATTATACTGGCAGAAAAACTGGGATGACGTCAGCCGGAAGACATATTTACACTAGCGGAAGACTTGGGTGACGCCAGCCGGAAGACGGAGTTTTAAACTGGGCGGAAGACTTATGCTGACATCAGTCGGAAGACATAAATACACTGGGCGGAAGACTTGTGTGACGTCAGCCGGAAGACATAATTTTAAAGGCAATGTTTACAACTTTTACAGGGAGACATACGGGCAGGGACCATCAAACAGAAGACATAAGGGCTTCAGACCTTCAAAACCCGATTCAAAATAAGAATTTTGAAGCACCTTGCAGATGACAATCTCAAAGAACAGATTTAAGAAAACAGACCTACATGGATGGCTCTAAAATTCGAGACCACTGCAAAGTCTTAAAAAAAAAAAAAAAAAAAAAAAAAAAAAAAAAAAAAAAAAAAAAAAAAAAAAAAAAAAAAAAAAAAAAAAAAAAAAAAAAAAAAAAAAAAAAAAAAAAAAAAAAAAAAAAAAAAAAAAAAAAAAAAAAAAAAAAAAAAAAAAAAAAAAAAAAAAAAAAAAAAAAAAAAAAAAAAAAAAAAAAAAAAAAAAAAAAAAAAAAAAAAAAAAAAAAAAAAAAAAAAAAAAAAAAAAAAAAAAAAAAAAAAAAAAAAAAAAAAAAAAAAAAAAAAAAAAAAAAAAAAAAAAAAAAAAAAAAAAAAAAAAAAAAAAAAAAAAAAAAAAAAAAAAAAAAAAAAAAAAAAAAAAAAAAAAAAAAAAAAAAAAAAAAAAAAAAAAAAAAAAAAAAAAAAAAAAAAAAAAAAAAAAAAAAAAAAAAAAAAAAAAAAAAAAAAAAAAAAAAAAAAAAAAAAAAAAAAAAAAAAAAAAAAAAAAAAAAAAAAAAAAAAAAAAAAAAAAAAAAAAAAAAAAAAAAAAAAAAAAAAAAAAAAAAAAAAAAAAAAAAAAAAAAAAAAAAAAAAAAAAAAAAAAAAAAAAAAAAAAAAAAAAAAAAAAAAAAAAAAAAAAAAAAAAAAAAAAAAAAAAAAAAAAAAAAAAAAAAAAAAAAAAAAAAAAAAAAAAAAAAAAAAAAAAAAAAAAAAAAAAAAAAAAAAAAAAAAAAAAAAAAAAAAAAAAAAAAAAAAAAAAAAAAAAAAAAAAAAAAAAAAAAAAAAAAAAAAAAAAAAAAAAAAAAAAAAAAAAAAAAAAAAAAAAAAAAAAAAAAAAAAAAAAAAAAAAAAAAAAAAAAAAAAAAAAAAAAAAAAAAAAAAAAAAAAAAAAAAAAAAAAAAAAAAAAAAAAAAAAAAAAAAAAAAAAAAAAAAAAAAAAAAAAAAAAAAAAAAAAAAAAAAAAAAAAAAAAAAAAAAAAAAAAAAAAAAAAAAAAAAAAAAAAAAAAAAAAAAAAAAAAAAAAAAAAAAAAAAAAAAAAAAAAAAAAAAAAAAAAAAAAAAAAAAAAAAAAAAAAAAAAAAAAAAAAAAAAAAAAAAAAAAAAAAAAAAAAAAAAAAAAAAAAAAAAAAAAAAAAAAAAAAAAAAAAAAAAAAAAAAAAAAAAAAAAAAAAAAAAAAAAAAAAAAAAAAAAAAAAAAAAAAAAAAAAAAAAAAAAAAAAAAAAAAAAAAAAAAAAAAAAAAAAAAAAAAAAAAAAAAAAAAAAAAAAAAAAAAAAAAAAAAAAAAAAAAAAAAAAAAAAAAAAAAAAAAAAAAAAAAAAAAAAAAAAAAAAAAAAAAAAAAAAAAAAAAAAAAAAAAAAAAAAAAAAAAAAAAAAAAAAAAAAAAAAAAAAAAAAAAAAAAAAAAAAAAAAAAAAAAAAAAAAAAAAAAAAAAAAAAAAAAAAAAAAAAAAAAAAAAAAAAAAAAAAAAAAAAAAAAAAAAAAAAAAAAAAAAAAAAAAAAAAAAAAAAAAAAAAAAAAAAAAAAAAAAAAAAAAAAAAAAAAAAAAAAAAAAAAAAAAAAAAAAAAAAAAAAAAAAAAAAAAAAAAAAAAAAAAAAAAAAAAAAAAAAAAAAAAAAAAAAAAAAAAAAAAAAAAAAAAAAAAAAAAAAAAAAAAAAAAAAAAAAAAAAAAAAAAAAAAAAAAAAAAAAAAAAAAAAAAAAAAAAAAAAAAAAAAAAAAAAAAAAAAAAAAAAAAAAAAAAAAAAAAAAAAAAAAAAAAAAAAAAAAAAAAAAAAAAAAAAAAAAAAAAAAAAAAAAAAAAAAAAAAAAAAAAAAAAAAAAAAAAAAAAAAAAAAAAAAAAAAAAAAAAAAAAAAAAAAAAAAAAAAAAAAAAAAAAAAAAAAAAAAAAAAAAAAAAAAAAAAAAAAAAAAAAAAAAAAAAAAAAAAAAAAAAAAAAAAAAAAAAAAAAAAAAAAAAAAAAAAAAAAAAAAAAAAAAAAAAAAAAAAAAAAAAAAAAAAAAAAAAAAAAAAAAAAAGAATTTCAACTGTCAAATACAGCAGGTTTGAAAACTTTGACACAGAATCTATACAATATTTCAAAATCTGAAGATCAGTAAGACATACTTTAAAATTGACAGGTTCAAGGGAATAAAATTACATGGACAGTTCCAAAACCAGAATTCATCCATGCATAAATTAGTAGAAACATTCCAAACAAGTTTCAGAATACTTTAGAATATAAACTTAACTGTCAAATACAGTGGTTCCTAAAACTGAAACATCAGAACTTGTACATTGTTTCAAAATCTGAGGGACAGTACAAGACTTAACATATAATTACAGAATTTACCAAAAGATGAGTTTTCTATAGAGTTTTTAACACAAAAATCAGGATTTCAGAAAAACTTTACAGAAACCTCTGAACAGAAATCATGTCTGGCTGCAGCAACCAAACCCCCATGAGCTCAATCCACCAGCAACTAATCATCAGACTGAGGCACAAAGTCCTCATTTCCGGGTTCAGTACCTACATCAGAGAGTTTACCTATGAGTCTAAAACTCAGTAAGAACATAATACAGATGCAGTGATGCAAAATGCTATGCATGCAGTTTTCAGAATACAGTGGCAGAACATAACTTTACGTTACAGTGGCAGAGGGATATAAGTGAGGCTTATAGGGGAACTGGCAAACAGAGGGTGCACTATCAGGCACAACAGATTTTCAGACTCCCAGGGAGGGATAAAACCAGAGGGTCCTTGCTAGGGACAATTTATTTTCAGATTCCCAGGGAGGGATAAAACCAGAGGGCCAGTCCCCGTCCCGCACTTAACCAGTACATTACAGACAGTCAGATTTTATCTTGATTAACTTCAAAACCGTGTACAGAAAATAGTTTTGCATGTACTTTCAGAAAATCGTGTATGCATGGACATTTACAGTGCTTACAGTTGATACAGCAGAGAACAAGAAGATAAAACAACAGAAACCTGAACAGAAACTACAGAACTTAACTCTAACCCTTCTACCCGAAACCGGCCAACAGAATGAAAGCCTAGTACCTCCGAGATGTAGGGCCTTAAGAGCCAGCCTACGGGTATGAACTTACCTGTTTTTCCCTAGATGCAGTTAGCTGGAAAGTCTCGGAAATGCTCGAACCTGTACATGTACGTTCAGAAAGTAAAAAAGCTACAAATGATAACAAATAAGTTAGAAGAGTCTGTTCCAAACTCATTCAAACCCTTAGAAAACAAACCGGTGTGTTTTCATCCAAAGACTGTGAGTTTTTCACAAAATACCATAACCCTAAACTTCAGGAAAAACCCACATTAAACTTGTCCAAACTCGTTAGTATTAGCAGATGTTTACCTTAGCGGAGGAGCAGAAGAAAAACCAGAAAACAAAGTGTCGGTGTTTTGTCAAAATCGCCAGGAAGAGAGAGCATAGAGCAGTGGGGAAGAAACAGATGAGAAGTGAGGGTTTCACGTAGGAGGAAGAACTTAGCTTCTTCATCAAGTCGCCAGATGTCACTCAACCATTGGCTATCTCCCACCAACCCTAAATTTCTCTCCAATTTACCCTTCCATGCATTTTAAACTTAGTGTTAGTTTAGTTACAAATTGGCTTGGTTCTCCCCACACTAAATGCTTCAAAACTTCATAATAAAATAATTATTGCATTTATGGCAATTTAAATCCATACAACAATCCAACAGAGTAATACACAGCCAAAATGCCGGATGTTACAGAGCCTTACGAGCTGACCCCTAAAAATTTTCAATCTGAGCCGGCTCGCGAGCCTCGACCCTAACTAGCCAAGCTGAGCCGGCTCAACGAGCCTAACGAGACGAGCTTACATAAATAAAATTATTTTATATAAATATATCATATATTTCATTAAAATTTTATTTTTAAAACTATAATAAATATTTATTATAGTAATGATAAAATATAATAGATACTTAGTCGTGTAAATAATAAAAATATTTAATTAATACAAAGATGAAATTTAATTACAAAAAAACAGAAGAAAACAAATATATAAAAAATATAACATTCATTATAAATTTGACATTTGCATCACTACAAATTAGACACATCCCAATTAGGTTGGCACCCATCTAATTGTCAATTATGTATAAAATGTAAATTACAATGCTAATCTTTACCATCCAAATTTTTAAAGTCTTCAAGTATTTCGTCTTCTCGTTATTGGTTTTCGTAATGGCGTCGTTCCAATTCTTCATGCAAATGAGTGCCTCCACGAGATCTGGTGCAAGTCGTCCTCGACGTTCATCGTACACATGTCCACCTGCACTAAAAGCAGACTCTGATGCTACAGTAGAGACCAATGGTGTTAGTAATCAGTGGCATTATAGAAAGAATAGGATATGTGGTAGAAAATATTTTCCACCAATCTAAAATATCAAAGTTTTCTTCGTGAGAAAATTAATATCGAATGTCAAAATAAATATCTAGTTCATTTCACATAAAATTAGAGTAAACATCCGTATCTAATAGATTTCAAATATCATGAATACCAAACTATGAACCTACAATATTTTCACCACCACTACTTGAGCTAGCATGTGAAAAAACACGTGAACGACTAATATTAGAATATTTAGATTCGTAAGAAAAATATAACTAACCATTCTATAAATTATTTGATATGTAGAAAGTAAAGAAGTAGTATGTAAATTATTAAAATTTTTATTAATCACGAGACATACTCTTCTTAATTTATATCTAGAATCCATTATACATGCATAACAAAAAATAAGAGGAATGTTAAGCCAATATTTTTAAAATTTTGTTTCCATTTTATTAAGTATATATCTAAATTCATCTACTTGTCGATATTGTGCAAAATTACTAGTTAAATTTATAAAAATTGGGAGAACAAGATGAGAAGTGGGATAATAAATTCTCGAACATTCATTTGTAGTATCATAAAATAGTTTTTAAAAATCAAGAAATATATTAGTTATATTGCAACTAGATTTATCAAGATTAATACTTGGTGTTTTCTCATTAATAAAAGCACAAATAACTTGCCAAAATGACATAGCATTTTTCAACATTAAATAAGTAGAATTTCACCTATTATATACATCGTTGGATAGTTAGGATTAATTGCTTTTATAGGTTATGTTTTTATCATCTTGATGGTACACATGTTGTATGTTTATTTTATGCATTTAACTGTTCATACATCATGTATTTCAAAATAGCATGAAAACGGATTTCTACACATGTTTACGAAAAAGAAATAAACTAATGAAATGAACCTACGTAATCTGTTATCTGGTCATGGCGAGGTGGGTTCTGGCATGGCTGTTTACTGGATGTAAGTATGTTTCCCCCCGGTAGATAGAAAGGGTTGTCCAACCGCCGGACGTGCCCTCTTCATCTAGTGGGCTGAGACCTTGGTGACAATCTGTCTGCGACGTAATGATTAAAATGTCTGCATGATTTACGAAACTCATATACACAACATGCATTTGCATTTACGAAGCTTACTGAGCCTTTAGCTCATAGTTGTCTGTATGGTGTAGATGATTTTGATACATGTGAGAATGAGATCCCTCCACCCGAGAAATGAGCCGTTGAAGAAGAGTGGCCCGTGGGAGTGTGTTGGGCAGTCGATGCGCATTTTGACCCGTGGGGATGTAAGTAAGCGTTTTGAGGGTATTCTGGTTATTTGGGGCTGATAGTGGATTAGATAAGATAATTGTATAGTTAGATACATTTTAGGCTGTTTAGGATCTGGATAATTAATGGATTGATGTTTTGATGTTTTAGTAAACTCGTTTTATAAAACGTTTTGTTAAGCTTGTTATTTAGATGATACTGAACTGCTTGGTTGTCGAATTTCATAGGGGTTTTGTTTGGTTTTTAAATGAATCCATGCAGTTCGTTTTTCACTAGATTTTATTACGTTTTGAATGTGCGTTGAGTGGATGATTTTGTGGTTTACAAGTTGAGGAAGTTACGTGAGTGTAGTGTATTTTGTGATGAATAAAGTTAAGGTGATGGATTGATGATTATGTAGCGTTTTTGTATGTATGTGATGTTGAGGTTTAAGAAGAAAGAAGAGGAAGTGTAATTGTGCAAGGAAGAAGAGGAAAGGGAGAGGCAACTCTCTGGAATTTCGGATTCCATAGAGGTTACCGATCGATCGCCTAAGGAGGCGATCGATCGGCAATGATGGTCGCCACTCTCGGGAAAAAATTCAGAGAGTGTGCCGATCGATCGCCCAAAGGGGCGATCGATCGCCCCCATAAATTTTAACACAGCCGATCGATCGGCCATTTCTGCCCTCGGTTCTGCTTGGCCGATTGTTCTTCTGTTTTAATGTATTTTCTCAAGTGATTTTCAAACCAATTTTAGTGATTTTATTAAATGGTTTTGAACAATTTTCATTCCTCTGTTTTATATGTTCCGTCAATGGTTTAAACGACTTAGACAATGATTTAATGCTTTAAGAGTCGAAATATTATAAGTTTTAAAAAGAAAATTTTGTACGGAAAATTCTAGGAATAGTTTAAGGGTCTCTACAAGGTTGGCACTCATCTAATTGTCAATCATGTGCAAAATGTCAAAAAAAAAAATTTCAAAATTCAAATTACAATACATCCAAATTTAAATGAAAAGCTAGACTTCAATGTCCCAATTTTTAAAGTCTTCTAGTATTTCGTCATTTCGTTGTTGATTTCTCGTAATTGTGTCATTCCAATCCTTTATACACAAATGAATGCCTCCACGAGGTCAGGTGCAAGTGTTCCTCAGGATTCATCGTACACATGTCCACCTTTACTAAAAACATACTTTGATACTACAGTAGAGACCAGAGGTGTTAGTAGATTGCGTGCTATTATAGAAAGAATAGAATATGTGTTGGAAAATATTTTTCACCAATTTAAAATATTAAAGTTCTCATCGCGAGAAATTGATATCGAGTGTCAAAATAAATATCTAGTTCATAAATGCATAGAACTATAATAAACATATGTATCTAATTGATTCCAAATATCATGAATACCAAATTGTGTAGCTACAAAAACTTCACCACCATTACTAGAACTAGCATGTGAAGGAAGACATGAACGACTAACATTCAAATATTTAGATTCATAAGAAGGATATAAACTAACAATTTCATGTGTTATTTGATCACTAGAAAGTAAAGAAATAATTTGTAAATTAGTAGAAATTCTATTAATTATAAGACACACTACTCTTAATTTATATCTAGGATCCATCATGCATGTATAATAAAAAATAGGACGAATGTCAAACTAATATTTTTTAACTTTTATTTCTATTTTATTAAGTATATTTCTAAATTCATCTATTTGTCGATATTGTGCAAAATTACTAGTTAAGTTTATAAAAATTGAGAGAACAAAATGAGAAGTGAGATAATAAATTCTCATACATTCATTTGTAGCAACATAAAATGATTTTAAAAAATCAAGAAATGTATTAGCTACATTACAACTAGATTTATCAAGATTAATACTTTATATTTTCTCATTAATAAAAGCACAAATAACTTGCCAATATGGCATAATATTTTCTAATATTAAATAAGTCAATTTTACTTATTATCAACATCGCTTTTTATTTTTTTTTGTTTAAGTTGGGCAGCTTTATAAAAATCTCTATATTCTTGTTGTTTTGAATTAGATCCAATGATATAAGAAATTGTGAATCTAATCAATTCAATATGAAATAAAATATATGTCATATCATCTTTAACAATTAAATTTAAAATATGGTATACACATCTCATATGAAAAAAAAAATCACGAGTCATATCTAAATTAAAAATAATTTTTAAAATGAGAAATAATAATATTGTTAGCACTAACATTGTCAAGAGTTATGCTAAATATTTTATCTCTAATAGAATATTCTTGAAATATTGCTACAATATATCTATAAATACTAATACCAGTGTGAGGATATTCACAATTATAAAATTCTTTTATTTAATTGCAAAAGAACATCAATAAAATGAGAAGTTACAACAACATAGTTTATAGCATTACGTACACTCCAAAAATCAGAGGTAATACAAATAGACATTGAAGGGCACTTGAAAAAAATGAAATTACTTCATTTTTCATATCATTAAATATTTATCGATGAACGTTAAAGGCAGGTCGCATCGTGCAACAAATTTTGCTATTCCTTCTCTCATTTTATTTTTTGAATATAAAAAATTATCACTACCACTCGTATTCAATAATCTTTGTGTAAAATCCCTTATTTACTAGTGTAATTGACATTTTTTATATTGCCTACAAAATATGCTAGTTGAACTACTGGAAATATCTGCAAAATTTGTAATACAATAGTTGCATTGAACGCTAAATTCTACTTTTCTACTAATTTTAATTTCTTTCATTATAAAATATTTTCATACTCCAAATGTTTTATTCATTTTTTTAGGTGAAGAAATGGATGCTTGTACCGATGATTGTCCTATTGAAAATGCAAAGTTTAATTCTCTAATTTTCTCACTATCATCATCAATATTATAATCACGTGGATTCATAATTATAAAAAATAAAATTTAAAAAATAAATTTCAAATAAGAAATTGATATTACAAATCCAATTGATCTATAATAGTTTGTTGGTGGTGTGAATTTGTGATCACCTCAACATAAGGGTGAGCAAAACTGGCCTGAACTCAAGAACCGGACTAGAACCGACATATTTGGTCCGGTTCTGATCGATTTTGCTCATAAAATAAATGAATTTTGATTTTTCTTTATCATAATCGAAGTTTTCAGTTTGGTTTTTAGGTCTAATGATACAAAACAGCGAAAACTGAATCGGACTGTTATTACCCAGTAACCTTAATTTACTAACCCAGTAACCCTCGACTCTATCTCGATAGACGACAGATCTGACTTCTTCAGTTCTTCATATCACGTTGCTCTCTCACCATTGTCGCCGATAGAGATCCTCGACAGTCGACTGTGTAACACCTGGTTCTTTAGAACCAAGTCTAATTTCTTCCTAAATTAATGACACTTTATATGGTGATAATAAATGTAGGGTTAATGGGTGACTTGGCAGGGACATAAGGGTAATTAGAAATTTAAAAGTGGATAACGTATTTAAGGAATAGGTTTTTGGATTTAATGCATTGTAGCCGCCACTGTTTTCCAATTCTTTTCGACTCTCAGCTCCTCAGCTCAGCAGAGTGCTCTAGGAGGCCCTCCCTTCGATTTCTCCGACTTAGGTGAGTCCCCTCATTTTTCCTTATGACTTGACAGTTAGATAGCAGAGGAAAGACAATATATGTTGTAACACCCGGCATTTTTGCCATGTAATTATTTCCCGAATTATTAAGTGGGATTAATTCAATATTAATACAATGTATGTTTTGTCGGAAACCAAAACGAATGAGTTCATATTGAATTGGATAGTGAGATGAAAACCAAACAAAAGTGTAACTAAACAAACAAGCTAGTTGGTAATGGATGGAAGGGTAAATTGGGAAGAAATTAAGGTTGGTAGGAGATAACCAATGGATGATTGCCAGGTGGCAATAACTTGCTGAAAAACCTACCTATTCTCCTTCCTTCTACGTAAACATTCATATACATTTCTCCTTCTCTGTATTCCTCTCTATCTTCTCTCTTCCAGTCGACAAATCAACCATCGAAGCTACTTCGATCTCCTCAGTTCCTTTCTGTTTCTCTGCTAAGGTAAGCATCTTTTATTGCTAACAAGTTTGGACAAGTTAAATGCTAGTTTTTACCGAAGTTTAGGGTTATTGTGTTTGATGAAAACTCGCTATTTTTGGATGAAAACACACTAGTTTGTTTTCTAAGAGTTTGAATGAGTTTGGAACAAATTCTTCTAACTTATTTGTTAGCATTTGCAGCATTGTTTATTTCTCTATGTGCTTGTTACAGATCTGCGCACTTCCGAGACATTCGAGCATTCTACACTGCAGCAAACAGGTAAGTTCATAACCGTAGGTTGGCCCTTAAGGCCCTACATCACAGAGGTACTAGGGTTCCTGTTCTGTCGGGTAGTTTGGGGTAGAAATGTTATAGCTTCTGTTCAGTTTGTGTTCTGTGTCGTCTGTTCAGTTCACGTTCTGAGTTTTCTGTTTTCTGTCTCACAATATGCCCTGTTATTTCTGATGTCTGTTGTTATAGGTTCAGGCACTGAGACTGTCATGCATACACATTTTACTGAAAATCCATGAAAAACCGATTTCTGTACACGGTTTGAAACTAATAAGATAAAATCCAACTGAAATGTACCAGGTTAAGTGTGGGACGGGGACTGGCCCCAGAACTGTTTACTGATTACTGTTTACTGTACTGTTCCCCTGAATATGCCTGATAGTGCACCCTCCCCCTCCCCCACTGTACTGTACCCCTGAATGTGCCTGATAGTGCACCCTCCCCCTCCCCCACTGTCTGCCAATTCCCCTATCAGCTCCACTTATACCATACTGTCACTGGAAGATAAATGTTCTGCTCTGTACTGTCACCGTATTTCTGAAATGTTCATGCATAGCATATGCATCACTGCATTTATTTCTGATAGGTTCTTACTGAGTTTTAGACTCATAGGTGAACTCTCTGATGTAGGTACTGAACCTGAAACCGAGGACTTTGTTCCTCAAAATGACGATCTGATGTAACTGGTGGATCGAGTTCACAGGGTGGTTGCTGCGGTTAGACATAATTCTGTCCTGAGGTTCAAATTCTGAAAATATAGTTTATATTGTAAAATTTTATGAAATTCTGGTCTTTGTGTTAAAAGCCCTGTAGAAAACTTCTATTTTGGGAGTTTCTGTAAATGTATGTTAAGTTTTGTACTGTCTTTGAAATTTTGAAACAATGTATAGATTCTGTTTCAATGCTTAAACCCGCTGTATTTGACAGTTATGATTGTATTCTGAATATTCTGGAATTGTTTGTAATATTTTCTGATAGTCTGTGCATGGATGGTCTCTGGTTTTAGAGCTATCCATGCAGTGTAATTCTTCCTAAGTTTCTGTTATGCCTTCTGTTGTGTTCGAGAACCATGTTTTGAATTTGTTTGAGAATCTGAGATTTTATGTTTTCTGTTTTTCTGCTCTCTGTTGGTATGTCTTTCTGTTAAAGAGTTGTCAAATTCTGCCTTGAAAACTTAGTCATCCGCCCTAGTCAAAGTCAATTCTGTCATCCGCCCCAGTTATATGCCATTTAGTTACATCCGCCCCAGTTTTAGCCTCAGTCATCTCCCACAAGTTTCAGTCATCCGCCCCAGTCAAAGTCAATTCAGTCATCCGCCCCAGTCAAAGTCAATTCAGTCATCCGCCCCAGTCAAAGTCAATTCAGTCATCCGCCCCAGTCAAAGTCAATTCAGTCATCCGCCCCAGTCAAAGTCAATTCAGTCATCCGCCCCAGTCAAAGTCAATTCAGTCATCCGCCCCAGTCAAAGTCAATTCAGTCATCCGCCCCAGTCAAAGTCAATTCAGTCATCCGCCCCAGTCAAAGTCAATTCAGTCATCCGCCCCAGTCAAAGTCAATTCAGTCATCCGCCCCAGTCAAAGTCAATTCAGTCATCCGCCCCAGTCAAAGTCAATTCAGTCATCCGCCCCAGTCAAAGTCAATTCAGTCATCCGCCCCAGTCAAAGTCAATTCAGTCATCCGCCCCAGTCAAAGTCAATTCAGTCATCCGCCCCAGTCAAAGTCAATTCAGTCATCCGCCCCAGTCAAAGTCAATTCAGTCATCCGCCCCAGTCAAAGTCAATTCAGTCATCCGCCCCAGTCAAAGTCAATTCAGTCATCCGCCCCAGTCAAAGTCAATTCAGTCATCCGCCCCAGTCAAAGTCAATTCAGTCATCCGCCCCAGTCAAAGTCAATTCAGTCATCCGCCCCAGTCAAAGTCAATTCAGTCATCCGCCCCAGTCAAAGTCAATTCAGTCATCCGCCCCAGTCAAAGTCAATTCAGTCATCCGCCCCAGTCAAAGTCAATTCAGTCATCCGCCCCAGTCAAAGTCAATTCAGTCATCCGCCCCAGTCAAAGTCAATTCAGTCATCCGCCCCAGTCAAAGTCAATTCAGTCATCCGCCCCAGTCAAAGTCAATTCAGTCATCCGCCCCAGTCAAAGTCAATTCAGTCATCCGCCCCAGTCAAAGTCAATTCAGTCATCCGCCCCAGTCAAAGTCAATTCAGTCATCCGCCCCAGTCAAAGTCAATTCAGTCATCCGCCCCAGTCAAAGTCAATTCAGTCATCCGCCCCAGTCATCCCCAGTCAAAGTCAATTCAGTCATCCGCCCAGTCTATTTACATCCACCGTCTGACGTCACCCATCTTTCGGCTGACATCAGTATAAGTCTTCCGCCCAGTTTAAATCTTCCGGTTGACGTCACCCAAGTCTTCCGCTCAGTGTAAATATGTCTTCCGGCTGACGTCATCCCAGTTTTTCTGCCAGTATAATACTTATATCTTCCGGTTGACGTCATCCATCTTCCGGCTGACGTCATCTCCTCATCCGATCTCAGTTACCGTCTGTGTCTTCCGCGTCACGTCACCCATCTTCCGGTTGACGTCACCACCTCTTCTGTCCAGTTTTACTCAGCCTCTTCCGCTGAATACTGTTCGTCTTTTGTCGTATCCAAATCCACCGTTAGCTCAAGTCTCCAGGTTGACGTCATCTCTGCTTCTGTCTTTGCATTTACATCTTCCGGCTGACGTCATTTAAGTCTGCTGCCCAGTTTTAAACTAAGTCTCCCTCCAGCTTTCCACCTAAGCCTTCCGACTCCAGGGGGATGTTTTTCCCTTCCTATGAAAAGTTTATGAGTTTATTTCTATAAGCTCATTCAGCTTAATTTCAAAAAAAATAGTCACCGTTTTCCGTTGACTTTCCCGGAGTGACCGTTCCGATCCCGGACTCCGATCGGGATTCGGTTTCGGGCTGTCACATATGTGTTTTGGGAGTGTTATGAATGAGTGTAGTTTCGGACTTAGTGCAGAATCGAGAATGCACAAAGATCTGAGCTTCCAAAACTAATTTCCTTAGACTCCTGGATAGTTTAGAATGAAGTTCAACTAATACACTGTCTACGGTTTTAGGTTTGAGCGAGACCCGAAGTGGTTAGCAACCAAACAATTCCCAGGGATCCAGGTAAGTAAAGTACGCATGTGCCTTTGGGCCTACATCACAAAACAGTAGGGTTACGTATTGTGTGAATGATTTCGTATGTCATGTATCATATTTTTGAAAGATTACGAAAATGAATTTTCATATAAGGATGGTAAGGCATGAACTGAATGTGACAGACAAACTATTAAGGGAACTAATCCACTCCTTAACTTATGAAGGGATTTATAACATTGGGAGGATTGATCCTACTCCCAAGGGAACAGAGGGATCAGATCAGCTATTAAGGGAATTCAGTAAAGTGGATGCAACTGGGATGTATAACATTGGGAAAATTGATCCACTTCCCAATGGAACCAAGGGATCAGATCAGCTTATGAAAGAATGTGAATGCAACTGGGATGAGAAAGTAGAAATTGCATGTTTAGGAAATTTATGTTTCAGCATTTCATTTCATTACTGCTTTACTTACTTAGCATTAGGCTAATAGATGAGTTTTGTGATGTAGGTGTTGAGGATACTGCAGGTGATATTCCTGAATGCACAGATGATTAGGCATGGTTGGAGGAGTACATCCATGTTTCGGCCTGGTAAACTGATGAGGCAGATTAACTGATGTCAGTAGTTGGAATGGTTTAGTTGAGAGTGTTTCAATCTGAGTATGTTAAGTTTTCATGACAGTAATGGTTTTTAATAATTTGAATACGTTTTGAGACTTTCTGATAATAGCATTCTGTGGAGTTTTAAATGTTGGTTCTTACTGGATTTGAGTAATGCAATAATTTGAATTGTTTCTGAATGGTTTGAGTAAAGTGAGTAAACTCTTTTCTGTAGTTAGAGTTTGTGTTGTATAGCAAGAAGTTGTTGGTATGTCGCTCTGCTTTCTATCGGTAGGTGACGTCTATCGGTAGGTGACGTCTATCGGTAGATGTCGAGTTATAGTTATGTTGTCTATCGGAAGATGTGAGTAGAAAATTTGTCGTTTAGTCATCGGTACATGAAGTTTATTCAACCGGATGATGTAGGTTTAATTCTATCGGAAGATGTAGATTTTGCACTATCGGTATGAGTGGGTATTATGCCTTGTCGTTTAGTGATCGGTGTAAGCAGTTTATTCTATCAGAAGAAGGGAATGAGGGATTTTTGTCATTTTCCATCGGTAGATGCGAGTCGGAAAACTTGTCGTTTTGCGATCGGATTGATGTTGGATAATTGATTTATCCAGCTGACGTCATCGGTAGATGCAGTCCACCGAGTGATGTCCTTCGTTTCCAACTCTTCTGGTTAACCTCATCGGTAGAAGCCTTCTATCTTATGTTTCTGCTTCTTCCGTTGACTTTATTCATCGGCAGATGCGTTTGACTTCTGCGACTTCTCAAGTATTCCACGGTTTAAACTTTATTTCCTAATTGCCGATTGTTTCTTAACATTTCAAACAATGTTTCCTAGTTTTGTTTAACTCTATTGTTGTTCGAATGATTTCCGCTGCAAGTTTTTTTTTTAAACGTTTTGAAGTTTTAGAAAAATGTCAAATTCAGACTTTCGAATGAAATTTTAAATTTAGTCCAAAGTTTCTTAGTTATATTCGAGCTATGTGTAACGAATCGGGTTTAGATAATTCGAGGCGTTACAGTATGGTATCAGAGACATTCAGTTAAACCGTTCAAAAGATTACTCATCAGTGCCAATCGTTGCATGGAAGTACTCCAACAACTGTAAGTGTTTATATTATCCTTAGTTATTAGACGTTTATGAAAGTAGTTAACCCATGCAGGGAATTTAGTACAATGGCTAGATGACCAGGAAGACCAAGGATACCGAGAGAGACGCCAAATTTGAGAAGTGAGGAGGACCCTAGTGTAATTAGACAACTGACGGACTTGGTACGCCAACAGACAGATTTGGCGCGTCAGCAATCCGAACAGTTAGGAGTGTTGTTGAACCGAGAGGTACAAGGAAGTGCCAACTCGGGTTCAAGCAATGAACATTCTGGAGATAGATTCCGGAGACTGAGACCACCCACGTTTGATGGACAGTCATCTGATCCAGTTACTACTGAAGGATGGCTTAGGAAAATTGAGAGTATGTTTAGGTGTGCCAACATAGGAGAAGGAGACAAGGTCACGTTAGCAACATTTCATTTAGCTGGTGAGGCTCAACTATGGTGGGAAACAATAGAGACCGCCACCGATGTTTTGGCGATGCCTTGGTCACAATTCAAAGACATTTTCTATGAGAAGTATTTCAACAGCACTGTCCAGACCGCGAAGAAGTTGGAATTTCTGAACTTGAAGCAGACAGGGTCTGTGGGCGAGTACAGTAGGCAATTTGAGTCTCTGTCTAGATTTGCTGGACATTTTGCCCACAAGGATGAGGATAAAGTGTTCAAATTTGTGCATGGACTGAAGCCAGAAATCTACCGAGGAGTTAAATTTTGTGGTATTAAAGGCTTGACATTTAGTGAAGTTGTGTCCACTGCTCTGGAAGTGAAAGATGCTGAAAAGAAATGTGCTGGACCAAAGGAGGTTCCACAAAAGTTTATCCAGCCACACCAACAGAGGGGAATGAAGAGGCCTAGTGAAGGCCAGAGTAGCCAAGGAACAGGAAGGAAAGTACTAGATACCAGGAAGTTTCCCCAGTGCCCGAAATGCTTGAAGAATCACTTGGGCGAGTGCAGATTTGGGACGGGAAAGCGTTTCAACTGTGAGGAGTTTGTGCATACACACAGAGATTGCCCGAAGCCTAGGATTACCAAATGCTTCAATTGTAACAAGGTCGGCCATATTAGCAGAGACTGCCCAATTCCTAAGAATTGCCCTGCTATGATTAAACCGAGGATATTCTCCATGGTAGAGTCAGGTGAAGAATAGCCTGCTGTTGTGTCAGGTACTATATTGATCAACTTTGTGCCTGCTTTTACTTTGATAGATTCTGGTGCAACACATTCATTTTGTAACGACCCTAATACTGTACCCATATTTACCCTTAATTACCGTACAAATTTTTCATTTTTATTCACACACTATGCGGAAACTAAATCAATTAAGTTAAATAAAACAAAATAAAACATTGGGAGGGCAATAATGTAATTCGGCCAGGGAGAAGAAGCAGCGACTGGTCGCTGACCAGCGACCAGTCTCAGCGCCCGATCGCTGAGCAGCATGTCTGCCCAGCGATCAGGCGCTGGCATACTGCCAGCGACCAGTCGCTGGCAGCTCCCTTGTTGCCAGCGCTTGATCGCTGGCAGCCGTTCAGCTGCCAGCGATCAATCTCTGCACTCCTTGCAGCGATCCTATGCCTTCTTTGATCGCCCTCAGTTTTTCCTTCACAATTGCCCTCTGGAATTCGATTCCAGAGAGCAGAACACTTATAAATTTTCAACCAATACTCCCTAGAAATCGAATTCCAGAGAGTGAACTTCATATATCTAATGCCTTTTATCACCAATACACCAATCAAATTAGGAATTAAACTCAATCAAAACTTTCTAAATTCAACCCACTCTCAGCGGACTTTGCGAAATCCAACTGCGTGGATATATCTAAAAACTGAGACTATCCGTAACATCCTATAACGTGTCAAAACATTTCTACATAACGTTAAATACAATTAAAACCAAACAGTTCCAGAATGTCAAAACAAATGTCATTATTTAAACATCCTATAATGTTTATAAATCTATCAGCCCAAAATATCCCTAAACCCTCAAAACTCTATACATACTTCCCACGGGTCGGTTAAGCCTCGACTGCGCAGCACGCCACCACGGCCATCCTCCGTCAACCGTATCATGCCTCAGGAGGAGGAATCCCATCCTCACCTGGTTCCTCGATATCAAGGTCACCTACACCATACAATACACTATGAGATGAAAATCTCAGTAAGCTCTAGTAAATGCTATGCATGCTGTGCGTATGAGTTCGATAAACCATGCTTTATTTTATCTTACTATGCAATGCTCAATACTGCCTTGTACAATACGCCTTTCGGCCAATACTATGCTCAATACGCCTTTCGGCCAATACAATACGCCTTTCGGCCAATACAATACGCCTTTCGGCCAATACAATACGCCTTTCGGCCAATACAATACGCCTTTCGGCCAATACAATACGCCTTTCGGCCAATACAATACGCCTTTCGGCCAATACAATACGCCTTTCGGCCAATACTATGCTCAATACGCCTTTCGGCCAATACAATACGCCTTTCGGCCAATACAATACGCCCTTCGGCCAATACAATACGCCTTTCGGCCAATACAATACGCCTTTCGGCCAATACAATACGCCTTTCGGCCAATACAATACGCCTTTCGGCCAATACAATACGCCTTTCGGCCAATACAATACGCCTTTCGGCCAATACAATACGCCTTTCGGCCAATACAATACGCCTTTCGGCCAATACAATACGCCTTTCGGCCAATACAATACGCCTTTCGGCCAATACAATACGCCTTTCGGCCAATACAATACGCCTTTCGGCCAATACAATACGCCTTTCGGCCAATACAATACGCCTTTCGGCCAATACAATACGCCTTTCGGCCAATACAATACGCCTTTCGGCCAATACTATGCTCAATACGCCTTTCGGCCAATACAATACGCCTTTCGGCCAATACAATACGCCTTTCGGCCAATACAATACGCCTTTCGGCCAATACAATACGCCTTTCGGCCAATACAATACGCCTTTCGGCCAATACTATGCTCAATACGCCTTTCGGCCAATACAATACGCCTTTCGGCCAATACAATACGCCTTTCGGCCAATACAATACGCCTTTCGGCCAATACAATACGCCTTTCGGCCAATACAATACGCCTTTCGGCCAATACAATACGCCTTTCGGCCAATACAATACGCCTTTCGGCCAATACAATACGCCTTTCGGCCAATACAATACGCCTTTCGGCCAATACTATGCTCAATACGCCTTTCGGCCAATACAATACGCCTTTCGGCCAATACAATACGCCTTTCGGCCAATACAATACGCCTTTCGGCCAATACAATACGCCTTTCGGCCAATACAATACGCCTTTCGGCCAATACAATACGCCTTTCGGCCAATACTATGCTCAATACGCCTTTCGGCCAATACAATACGCCTTTCGGCCAATACAATACGCCTTTCGGCCAATACTATGCTCAATACGCCTTTCGGCCAATACAATACGCCTTTCGGCCAATACTATGCTCAATACGCCTTTCGGCCAATACAATACGCCTTTCGGCCAATACAATACGCCTTTCGGCCAATACTATGCTCAATACGCCTTTCGGCCAATACAATACGCCTTTCGGCCAATACAATACGCCTTTCGGCCAATACTATGCTCAATCTCCTGTTCGGCCAGTGCTATACTTTACGTGACCTTTAAAACTCTTTGCGAAATTCCATTTCATTCTTTTTCTTTAAAACAATTGATGCTTGAACATGTCAATAACTTACAGTAACCAAGAAATAATATATAACTGTAAAAGCATAAACTATAAACTCCTAAGACCTAGCTACCCAACCGAGCAAAACTAACTAAAGGCATCTCCAAAACTCCTCGAGATGACGTTCGACGTACGGTGTAGGCCAATCGGCCAAAGAAGATCACGAGAACTTACCTCGTGCACGCTGTAATCTAAGCTTCGTCCACGAACGCTGTTTACCTAAGCAATTTACAAGGATTGACGTTAAAACAAGTTTAAGTTAATAAACTTCCAAATTGTCAAGACCTTGACTAAGGGCTTTCTAAAGTTTTAATCCATTTCATCGAGCCATTTATTTGAGAAATTTACGCTCGGCACCTCGATTCTCGAATTACGAACTTTTCTGAAAATCCTAAAATTCTCAGATTTTAAACTTTTTCACGAATTGATCCAACTTCGTCCAATAACGTTTAATACGTTCAATAGATACTTATTCAAGGCTAACCTATTAATTACGAACCCTAAATCTCATTTTTTTTTTCCAAAACCCTAATCGTAAACCTAAACGTATAACTCTATGAAAACCGAAACTTAACGCTCGAAAACTATAGAGACTTACCTAGAACGTCGATTGGAGGAAGAAACGTGAAGGAAACGGAACGAATGGGAGGAGAAACGGAGGTCGGATCGTCGGATGTCGCCGCGGGCAGGGAGGGTTTCGCGAGGAAGAAAGAAGAAAATGTGTTCTGGCGTGAAAATGGAGAAGGAAGAAGAAGTTTAAGGATTTTAATAAAATTTGGTTTGTAAAATGACCATTTTGCCCTTACTACATATTTTATAATTGTTTCGTCGTTCGGTTCGTTAATCGTCCAACGATTTGGATTCACCAAGTCTCCATATTTCACCAATATATCCAACTTATTATTTGAGACTTATTAAAACTGTCCGTTCGCAATTCGGACCTCGTTTACTATTTTTACGAGAACGTCTTTTACATAACGAAAAGTGTATTTACTCGGAACATAGTGTTTGGTCTCCGAAAATTCCCATAATTTCCTTAAAATTCCTATTAATTGTTAGGATCGTAATGACGCTTTCTTTCCGTGAAACGGACCTGATTTGACATATTTACCAAAAATGCCATTATATAATAAAATAATAATATAATACATTATATCTGAAATCCGTACAAGCCGGATATTACACATTTATAGCATCTACATTTGCTGATAAGTTAGATGTGCAGTTTACTCCTTCCATGCATATGTTTAATGTTACATTACCCTCTGGTGAACGCATGCGCTCTAACCGAGTGATGGTTGACAGTGAAGTGTTAGTAGGGAACGTAAGTTTACCTGCTGATCTTATTATTATGGATATTATAGGATTTGATGTAATCCTAGGAATGGACTGGTTGTTTAAACACCACACCACTATTGATTGTAGAACTGGAATAGTTAGCTTTCAACCTCCTAGTAATTCGAAACATACCTTTCAAGCCTCAAGGAAGAGTAAGGAAATGTCAGTGATGACTTCTATTAACACTAGACCTTCCCTGTGTGGAGAGTATTTGTGCTTCTTAGCTAGCGTTTTAGACACAGCTTATAGGAAAAGCAAATCCTCAAAATGTCTTAATTGTCCAAGACTTCCCTGAAGTATTTTTAGATGACCTTCCTGGTTTACCGCCAGATAGGGAAATTGAATTTGTTGTAGATGTTTACCCCGGAGCCGAGCCTGTGTCTAAAAATCCATATAGATTAGCTCCAAACGAACTTAAGGAATTAAAGAAGCAGTTGGAGGATCTGTTGGAGAAAGGGTTTATACGCCCAAGTTTTTCACCGTGGGGTGCACCTGTCCTTTTTGTCAAAAAGAAAGATGGATCAATGCGTATGTGCATAGACTATAGAGAATTGAACAAGTTAACTGTCAAGAACAAGTATCCACTGCCAAGGATTGATGATTTATTTGACCAGCTTAATGGTGCAAGAGTTTTCTCTAAGATTGACCTTAGGTCCGGTTATTACCAGTTAAAGGTTAAATCTGAAGATATTCCAAAGACTGCTTTTCGCACAAGGTATGGACATTATGAGTTTTTGGTCATGTCCTTTGGATTGACAAATGCACCAGCAGCCTTCATAGATCTTATGAATAGGGTGTTTCACGAGTACTTAGATAAATTTGTCATAGTATTCATTGATGATATTCTGATCTATTCCCGTACTAAAGATGAGCATGCTAGGCACCTGACATTGGTGTTGGAGGTATTAAAACAGTACCAACTTTATGCCAAGTTTTTAAGTGTGAATTTTGGTTGGACCAAGTTCACTTTTTGGGACATATTATCTCTGGGGATGGGATATCTGTTGATCCAGCTAAGGTTCAAGTAGTTAAGGAATGGCCCCAACCGAGGAATGCTACAGATATCAGGAGTTTTCTTGGACTTGCAAGGTATTATAGAAAGTTCATTGAAGGATTTTCGAAGATTGCTACACCCCTTACTAAGTTAACAAGGAAAAATGTAAAGTATATATGGACTGATGAATGTGACCATAGTTTCCAGACGTTGAAATAGAAATTGACCAACGCTCCAATTTTAACCCTTCCAGTTGAATATGGTAAGTTTAGCATTTACTGTGATGCTTCCAAAATTGGTCTAGGTTGTGTGTTGATGCAGGATGGTAAAGTAATAGCTTATGCCTCTAGACAGTTGAAAGCTCATGAAAAGAATTACCCTACACACGACTTAGAATTAGCTGCTGTGGTCTTTGCATTAAAGATTTGGAGGCACTACCTGTATGGACAAACTTGTGAGATATTTTCAGACCATAAAAGTTTGAAATATATTTTCACACAAAAGGAACTGAATATGAGGCAACGTAGGTGGTTAGAGTTTGTCAAAGATTATGATTTTGAGATTAAGTACCACCCTGGCAAAGCGAATGTAGTGGCTGATGCTTTGAGTAGAGTGACTCCTTCAGTCTCTACATTGATTCTTGACATACCGATAGCTTTAGAGACAGAATTCCAAAGATTTAACCTGAAAGCTGTGTCTAGTGTGACAGCCATGCTTTCGGCCATATCTTTGAGGCCTACTATTTTGGAGAGAATAAAGGAAGTTCAAATGAATGACACTGAATGCAATAAGTATAAGTTGTGCATGGATTCTACTGACAAGTCGGATTTCAACTGCTCAGTTGATGGAATTCTTAAGTTTCGAAATAGATGGTTTGTTCCGGCTGATGCTGAACTTAGAAAGGGAATCCTATCTAAGGCACATTCTTCTAGACTCTCTGTTCATCCTGGAGGTACGAAAATGTACAGAGATCTCAAGCAACATTATTGGTGGCCAGGTATGAAAAGAAGTGCGGCGGAGTCTGTGGAGTCCTGTCTGATCTGCCAGCAAGTTAAAGCTGAACATTAGAGGCCTGCTGGAACCTTGCAACCTTTACCAGTTCCTGAATGGAAATGGGAACAAATAACTATGGATTTTGTTATAGGATTACCTAGAACAGCAAAGGGTCACGATGCAATCTGGGTAATAGTTGATCGTTTAACCAAATCTGCTCACTTCCTGCCAATGAAGATAACATACTCGATGGATCAACTGGCTGAGTTGTACGTGCACGAAGTTGTTAGACTACATGGAGTTCCAAGCACCATAGTTTTAGATCGAGACTCCAGATTTACATCTAAGTTTTGGAAAAGTTTGCACAAGGCTATGAGAACACAGCTTAGTTTTAGCACAGCTTTTCACCCTCAAACTGATGCACAACCCGAGAGGACTATCCAGACACTAGAAGATATGCTCCGTGCATGTGTACTAGAATTCCAAGGCTCTTGGAGTAAGTACCTATCATTAGTGGAATTTTCCTATAATAACGGTTTTCAGGCAACAATTGGTATGGCACCGTATGAAGCATTGTATGGACGAAAATGCAGATCTCCATTGTATTGGGATTAAGTTGGTGAAGCACAGTTGCTTGGTCCTGATATTGTACAACAGACAGTGGAAAAGATTGCCCTCATCCAACAGAGAATCTTAACAGCTCAAAGCCGACTGAAAAGTTATGCCGATAGGAGACGCAGAGAATTGGAGTTTGAGGTAGGTGAAGAAGTTTTTCTCAAGGTGTCATCATTCAAGGGAGTTGTGAGATTTGGAAAGAAAGGAAAGTTGAACCCCAGATTTATTGGACCATTCACTATTCTGAAGAGAGTTGGGAGAGCAGCCTATCAGTTGCAGCTACCGGCATCTATGAAAGAGATACACAGTGTGTTTCACGTTTCTATGTTGAAGAAGTGCATAAGGGACCCAAATCAAGTTGTGGAACAGCAGGACATTGAAGTTCATCCTACTCTTGCCTACGCGGAGAAACCAGTAAAGATCTTAGACTATGCAGTTAAGGTGTTGCGCAACAAAGAGGTTCCACTGGTAAAAGTCTTATGGCACAACCAGAACATTGAGGAGACAACTTGGGAGCGCCAACAAGAAATGATGGACCAACATCCAGAGTTATTCAGGTATTGAATTTTGAGGACAAAATTCTTTTAAGGAGGGTAGATTGTAACACCTGGTTCTTTAGAACCAAGTCTAATTTCTTCCTAAATTAATGACACTTTATATGGTGATAATAAATGTAGGGTTAATGGGTGACTTGGCAGGGACATAAGGGTAATTAGAAATTTAAAAGTGGATAACGTATTTAAGAAATAGGTTTTTGGATTTAATGCATTGTAGCCGCCACTGTTTTCCAATTCTTTTCGACTCTCAGCTCCTCAGCTCAGCAGAGTGCCCTAGGAGGCCCTCCCTTCGATTTCTCCGACTTAGGTGAGTCCTCTCATTTTTCCTTATAAATTGACGGTTAGATAGCAGAGGAAGTACAATGTATGTGTTTTGGGAGTGTTGTGAATGAATGTAGTTTCGGACTTAGTGCAGAATCGAGAATGCACGAAGATCTGAGCTTCCAAAACTAATTTCCTCAGACTCCTTGATAGTTTTGAATGAAGTTCAACTAATACACTGTCTACGGTTTTAGGTTTGAGCGAGACCCGAAGTGGTTAGCAACCAAACAATTCCCAGGGATCCAGGTAAGTAAAGTACGCATGTGCCTTCGGGCCTACATCACAAAACAGTAGGGTTACGTATTGTGTGAATGATTTCGTATATCATGTATCATATTTTTGAAAGATTACGAAAATGAATTTTCGTATAAGGATGGTAAGGCATGAACTGAATGTGACAGACAAACTATTAATGGAACTAATCCACCCCTTAACTTATGAAGGGATTTATAACATTGGGAGGATTGATCCCACTCCCAAGGGAACAGAGGGATCAGATCAGCTATTAAGGGAATTCATCCGCCCCTTAATCGAGTAGAGGATGTATAACATTGGAAAAATTGATCTACTTCCCAAGGGAACCGAGGGATCAGATCAGCTTATGAAAGAATGTGAATGCAACTGGGATGAGAAAGTAGAAATTGCATGTTTAGGAAATTTATGTTTCAGCATTTCATTTCATTACTGCTTTACTTACTTGGCATTAGGCTAATAGATGAGTTTTGTGATGTAGGTGTTGAGGATACTGCAGGTGATATTCCTGAATGCACAGATGATTAGGCATGGTTGGAGGAGTACATCCATGTTTCGGCCTGGTAAACTGATGAGGCAGATTAACTGATGTCAGTAGTTGGAATGGTTTAGTTGAGAGTGTTTCAATCTGAGTATGTTAAGTTTTCATGACAGTAATGGTTTTTAATAATTTGAATACGTTTTGAGACTTTCTGATAATAGCATTCTGTGGAGTTTTAAATGTTGGTTCTTACTGGATTTGAGTAATGCAATAATTTGAATTGTTTCTGAATGGTTTCAGTAAAGTGAGTAAACTCTTTTCTGTAGTTAGAGTTTGTGTTGTATAGCAAGAAGTTGTTGGTATGTCACTCTGCTTTCTATCGGTAGGTGATGTCTATCGGTAGATGTCGAGTTATAGGTATGTTGTCTATCGGAAGATGTGAGTAGAAAATTTGTCGTTTAGTCATCGGTACATGAAGTTTATTCAACCGGATGATGTAGGTTTAATTCTATCGGAAGATGTAGATTTTGCACTATTGGTATGAGTGGGTATTATGCCTTGTCGTTTAGTGATCGGTGTAAGCAGTTTATTCTATCGGAAGAAGGGAATGAGGGATTTTTGTCGTTTTCCATCGGTAGATGCGAGTCGGAAAACTTGTCGTTTTGCGATCGGATTGATGTTGGATAATTGATTTATCCAGCTAACATCATCGGTAGATGCAGTCCACCGAGTGATGTCCTTCGTTTCCAACTCTTCTGGTTAACGTCATCGGTAGAAGCCTCTATCTTATGTTCCTGCTTCTTCCGTTGACTTTATTTATTGGCAGATGCGTTTGACTTCTGCGACTTCTCAAGTATTCCACGGTTTAAACTTTATTTCCTAATTGCCGATTGTTTCGTAACATTTCAAACAATGTTTCCTAGTTTTGTTTAACTCTATTGTTGTTCGAATGATTTCTGCTGCAAGTTTTTTTTTTAAACGTTTTGAAGTTTTAGAAAAATGTCAAATTCAGACTTTCGAGTGAAATTTTAAATTTAGTCCAAAGTTTCTTAGTTATATTCGAGCTATGTGTGACGTATCGGGTTTAGATAATTCGGGGCGTTACATACTGGGTACAGACGCCTCTCGGCTCTCGATTATTCTATTTCTAGACACTACCGTCACACTCTCTCTTCGACCCCCTTTTCCTTTGTCAGCCTGTGAAGAACGAACTGACAAAGCCACGAAGGTAAGCTCTCTGTAGTCTTAAAATGATCTTTTGCTGGTTTTGCATGTATTGAGAGTATAAATTATTTAAAAAATTAGTAACAATATTAATGTTAATTAGTCAAATATTTTCACTGTGTGACGAGCTTGTTGTTTCTGATTTGGAGCTGAAGTTCTGTAAAGTGTTTTTCACCTACAAAAACTATCAAAAAATGTTTAATTTCCAACATTTGCATTGTCAAGCCATCTGTACTAAAAATCCATGACTTTCTACATTGTCAAGCTCTCTGTAGTCTGTACTAATTTTTGTTTGATTTTGGATAAGAGTATTGTTACGATAGTCGATAGATGACAATTTTTGTAGAGTTCATTTGCATTCTCGTTTTTGTGCTATCTCGGTTTCTGTGTTGTTAGCTGCACTGTCACTGTGTTTATGCTCACTTACTGATTTACATTTTGTAACACCCCGAATTTTATAAACCCGATTCGTTACTTATAATACTGAACCACACTATGAAATTCTGAGAAAATTTCAAAATTTCACTCAACGGTCAAAGTTTGACCCTTAAAAACGTTAAAAAACTTGCAGCGGAAATCCATTTAAATAAAACAACATTTATCACATAATTAAAATATTAAAGACAATCGGTTAAAAGAAAACAAAAGAAAACAGAACACCTCTACCGCTGAATAGCTCCAGCAATAGAAATAGAAACAAAAGGAAAGCAGTACACATCTACCGCTAAACAGTGTCAGCGGTAGAAATAGAGACAGAATAGTCTTAGCGGTAGAAGCTGAACAAAATGCATCCATCGCTCGCATCCACCGATCACTAAACAACAAAAACCTATTGCTCACATCCACCGATCACAAAACGACAAAAACCTATTACTCACATCCACCGATCACAAAACGACAAAAACCTATTACTCACATCTACCGATAGACAACATCCACCGATAGACAGCATCCACCGGTGAACGGTAACACTCTACGTCTACCGATAGATTACATCCACCGATAGACAACATTCACCGGTGAACGGTAACACTCTACGTCCACCGATAGACAACGTCCACCGATAGACAACATCCACCGGTGAACAGTAACACTCTAAACTAACGGACAAATCTGCCTACTAAAAGAACTTGTAAATTTTAACAACAGCTATTCAAAACAACATAGATCCACAACTTTATAAATCTAGATTAACAATCTACAACTAAAACCAAATCGTGTTTTCATAATCAGAAAAGCTCCAAAATTATTAAAACATTAAACTCCTGTTGTCATTAACATTCTCAGCATACTAAAACTGAACCATTATCAACCAGACTTTCACACCTACTGACATTAGTTAAACCGCCCCATTAGATTTTCAAGTCGATGCGTGAATGTACTCCTCCAACTAGCTTAGTCCTCAACATACTCAGAGAACACATCTGCTGAAACTTCTTCACCTACATCACAAAACTCATCTATTAGCCTAATACTAAGTAAGTAAAGCAATAATGAAATGATATGCTGAAACATAAATCCTAGTCATGCAGTTTCTATTTTCACATCTCAGTTGCATTCACGTTCTTTCTCTGATCTGATCCCTCGGTTCCATTAGGAGTTGGATCATTTTTTCCAAAGTCATACGTCCTCTTCATAAATTAAGGGGTCGATTAGTTCCCTTAACAGCTGATCTGATCCTATACTCCATTGGGAAGCGGATCAATTTTTCCAAAGTCATACATCCTCTTCATAAATTAAGGGGCGGATTAGTTCCCTTAACAGCTGATCTGTTACATTCTGTTCATACCTTGCCATACCATTACATGTAAATTCATTTTCGTGTTCTTTTCCAAAAACATGATACATGACATACAGAAAACATTCAAACAAGCATAAACCTACTGTTTTGTGATGTAGACCCGAAGGCACACACATACTCTACTTACTTGGTCTCCTGAAAAGCTTGGTTGAAATCTACCTCGGGAGTTTGCTCAAACCTAAAACCATAAACCGAGTATTAATTAAATCTTCATTAAACTTCATTCTAACCATCCAGAAATCTACGGAAACTAATTTGGGAACTCAGTTCATCGTGCATTCCCGATTCACCACAAACCCGAACTAACCCTCACTTACAGCATTCTCAAAACCTCAATTATAATCCCCTCTACCATCGATAGTTATAATGTAGAAAGAAATCGAAGTAGAACTCACCTAGCTTGGAGAGAATGGGAGGGAAAATCGCCGAGAGAAACTCTGCTTAGCTGAGCTGAATGCCGAGAAAGGAAAATGAGAAAACAGTGGCGGCTAAACCTCATTAAACCCTCCCTTAAATACGTTATCCACTATAGATCTCTATTTACCATTATGCCCTTACTTAGTCACTCATTAATCTAATCAATAATTCTCCCAATTTCATCCATAAAGTGTACATTATTAGTTGACAAGGTAAAATCAGTTCGATGGAACCGGGTGTTACACATTTTGAGTTGTGTTTCGTTGGTTGGAACTACACAATCTGGGTAGGTTTAAAATATATGCTTTGCTTGAATTGATTTATTTTTTTGTTAGATTATTAGAATTTTGTTAGATTGTTGTTTTTTTGTTGGATTTAGCTTGATTAATTATTGGTTTGATAAATTGTTATATTTTTTAGGAGGGAAATAAAAAGCATAAATGAAAATGTAGAAATTCCTTCATTGAAACTATATTTCATAATGAGACATGTATTTATTTTGAAACTTTCCTGATATGTTTTTATGTGTGGGAAACTGGAGAAGATATTTTGAAACTTTATTTGAACTATATTTCATAATGGTACATGCATTTAATTTATTTTGAAACTTCCCTGACATGTATTGGTGTATAAATTTTTGTGTGCAGGAAACCGAAAGCCAAAATATTTCAATTTGGATTTTTTTTATTAAAAAAACATATTTCATAATAGGAAAAATCATAACCGGACCAAAATCAGACCATGATTTATGGTCCGATTCTAATCCTGTTCCTAAAAAAAATTTAAACGAGATTGGTCTTAAAAATTGAAAATCAAATTATATTGGTCTGATCCTAAACACTCTTAAAACTGGGCCATGATCACCTCTACCTCCACATATACGAAACTTACAAAAATTCACACAAAAATGTTAAATCATTTAGCTAAAATTAACATAGAAATTTATTAAGTAAATAAATTGTAATATATATCTTGTTGAATGAATGAAAAGAACGTGAAAATTGGTAAGGACAAGAGAGATCGATTTAGCACTAAAATTCAGAAGTAGGAGAATGAGAAATTGAGGTAAAATTTGAAGAAAAAAATTGGAGGATATGTATCGAGGAAGGGAGAGGAGAGAGGCTGGCTAGACGAGCCAGCCTGGTCCTTGACGGGCTCGTGAGCCCTGATCATTGGGCTTGGCTCAGCCCGTCGCCTGAGACCGAGCCTGGCTTTACAAGACAGTGTAGCGAGTCTAGCAAAGCTCGGCCCACAACAGTGTCGGGCCGAGCGAGCCGACAGGCGAGCCAGCTCGCTCGTTTAACACCACTACATGTCTTTGATATCACTATTGGGATTATCTCAATCTTAAAGGGTTTTTTTTCTAATAAGTTTTTAACAAAATTTAGAGAAAAGTTCAATTTAGCCCTCAACGTATGGGGTCAGTGGTAATTTGGTTCCTAACGTTTATTTTTGACCTAATGAGACCCTATCGTATACATCGTTTGCAATTCAAACTCTCCTGTTAAATTTTCCGTTAAATTTAATATGTGCTCTGCACATGCGCTGCTAAAACCCCAAAATACTCTCATTTCCTCCGGAAATCCCTAAAGTAAAAGTTAAACTTGTCCGAAATCTCTACCGTAAATTCAAATTGGAATAACTAGAAATAGTTTAGTTTATGTTTTTAAGGTGAATTTAACTTTTACTTTAAGGATTTCAGAGGAAATGAGGGTATTTTGGGGTTTTAGCGACGCACGTACAGAGCACGTATCAAATTTATTGAAAAATTTAAAGGGAGGGTTTGAATTGCAAATAGTATATACGATAGGGTCTGATTGGGTCAAAAATAAACGTTAGGGACCAAATGACTACTGACCCAATACGTTGGTAGATAAATTGAACTTTTCCCTAAAATTTACAACAAAACTAAAACTTATTGCAGATATTATTGTTAGAATTGATCTTGATGGTGAGATAAATCTTCACCAAAACTTGGAAAATTAAAATTTATTAATTCTTCTCGTTCACCATATAACTCGTACTTTGTGGGTAACAATTTGATTTAGGAAATTCAAAACTCTTTCAGAAGAATTTTATTGATTTTTATACAGGACCACCTGGGGTCTCAAGAACCTAGTCTCTCCACATACATCTCACTCTCTTCCTAACCTCCAAAAGTGAAAATCAGGTGGTGTAACGATTATAATGATAAAAAAGTGAAAGAGTTTGCGCAACCACCAAGATATGAATATGCAAGATTAAAAAGCAAGGTAACTAAACTAGAGTAAATGTAGTATAGGTCCTTGCTAAAAATACTACTTGAAAATAATAAATGGAAATTAAAGAAAATAAGCCGAGCTTGATCCCGCAGCGCCACACTGACATGAAAGTGAAAGTCAATTGAATTGAATTGACTAAACTCAATAAAAAATTGAAGTGTTATATCTAAATATAAAAAATATAGATGTGCATATATCAAGAAAATAAAAAATAAAGACGTTGTCCAAAATAGGTTCTATGAACTATCAGTAGAGCAAATGTCAAAGATAACTCACCATACTTTGATAAATAATAAAATAAGTCACCATTGTGAGAGTATAAAATTAAAAAAGATTCACTCACGATCTTCAAACATGATACTAGGTGATTGCAATATAATATAACAACTTAATCGATTTTAAGGATCCATACACAAGGATATGACAAATTCAGTTGTTTCAGTACTCTCACAATATAAACCTACACTTTCTTAGACAAATAAATGTGCATATAAAACACTGACCCTCACTCAAGTTAATCAAACTGAATGCCAACGACCGACATGATTATCAGTTAAAAATAATGGTGTATGTTCAAATAAGCGTCACAGTAAAAAACATACATGTAATGTAAAAACCGACATATCATAAGCAAGATAGTCATAGAAAATGCCAACTTTGCGTGGAGTATACTACCACTGCTGAAAATCCAATCGGAGAAATTTGATAACCAAATCAAAGCTCAGTAGCTCTTTCAGTTTTCAATGGTTTCCGAACCGCACGCTAATCCGACTTTGCCTCAACATCAGCTATCTCATTTCCCACCTAGGAAATTTCGTAATTGAAATTTAGAACAACTTGAAACTTCTAGAGTGCCATTGATCAAATGGTGATATTTCACGCATATATCTGATTCAATATCTCAAGTAGTTTTCTTTTCACAGTGATTCTTCCATTGAACCCAAACAAAGAGAATATCATGATGTCAGAGAATTTTAAACTCTCCACCTAGTATCATCTCAGACTCTTCGTAAGAGCAACCTCCTGAATAGGAACATTTGTCTAGGAGACGATCGAGTCGGGAGTATATTTCATAACTTTACATCATTTTTTTGTCTAACTTTGAATTGTCTTCACTCGATCCATAATAATTTGGAGTTGCGATGAGCGTGGCAATTTTAACATTTAGGGAAAGGATTTTTTTTTTTTTTTTTTTTGGGATTTATTTCCTCCCCTTCCTTGACGGAGCGTTTCATCGCAGGAGGGAAACTTTCCTTAATTCCCTCCGCCACTACTTCTTCGTCCATTAGGCAGAGAGCTCACTGTCTCTCTCTCTCTGATCTTCGCGAAGAAATCTCCTCTCTGTTGGCGATTAATTGCTAGGCCAATTTTAAGGTTCGATTCGAGCTTTCGAATGAGGAAGGAGTCACCGATAACGGTAAGAAAATCTCTCCTTCTCTGTGGTGATTTTATTATCAAAAAATTGAGAAATTAAACAAGACTTCTTCCTCTGTTTTGGTTGAAGGCTCCCTGGACGTCAAACATTAAGGTTTCGGAAGGGAAAAAACGCCGGAGTTACAGTGTCATCAGAATTCGGTGAGGTATGTATAAAAATCTGATTTTCCCTGCTTCGAGCCTTTGTTGATTGGTGCGTTGATCGTGCTTGGAATTGTATTGTTTTTCAAACGCTTCTGTGAAGAAATTGACACACCTGGGCGCTGGATTAACGATTCTCAGGGGTCGGAGAAGTCATCGGCTGAAGGTAAAAATCCAAGCTTTGAAGTCCTTGTTTTGCGTTGGCCTGTCTGATAGATAGAAACTGGACTTTGACTGAGGTTTCAATGCACGTTTTCATCTTGGAATCGCCGGACTTGAGAACGGAGTCCGGCGAGTGCACGCTCGCGGACGGAATGGAGAGACAGTGAGGTTCTGGCTCACTGCTTCGTCTGCGAGGAAGCAAGAGGAAGTCTCGCTGTTTCTTCTGCGAAACAGAGAGCGGGCCGCGGTCCAGATGTAAATTATGGACCGCAGTTCAAAATTTATAGGATCAGAAAGTGGGTCGCGGTCCATTTTTCTCTTGGGCTGCGGTCCAGCTCTTTTTGAGCCGAGATTGGACTTTCTTTTGGTCCAATTTAAAGGTTAATTACTTAATTGAAGTTTGGGCCACCCTTTGGAAATAAAATTGAAAATTAAGATGTAAAATTTTAGCCCAAAAATAATTGATGATTATATTTTTCATTAGGAACCAATTTATTAAAACAAATTTTTGGACCTTGAATTTTGGGTTTAGATAATATTGGGCTTCGGGAAGTGGTAGACCCACTCCATATAGAGATTTATTTTTGCACGTTTTAAATAATTATTTTATTTTATAAAATAATTGATAAATTCGTTGTTATTACTTTATTTTAGTTGCATATGTCATTTTATCTACATTTCCATTATCGTTCATGAAAAATTTATTTAACTAGAGTATGAGACAATGGACTGTGCAATGTCCATGAGCTCAAAACCTTAAACTTGATCGAGTGTTCTTTATGACGTTGGTGATTGCTTGGTATCGATGTTTTCATTTCATTGCATAAAACATGAATTGCACAAAAATCATGAGTGACTCTATTTTTTATTCAAATTTTAAATTGTTATTAAAAATTAAATATGAGAATTGAAAATAAAATATATCTCTATTAAGTTTAGTAGACTTATCTCAACATCTCTTTCAAAATATGATCATGAGACATTTGCCAACTCAAGAGTAGGCTCAGCGTGCAAGTTATTCAAATTAAATATTTTACCCTAATACTTTACATTTCATTCCATAAGTTAGACTTTATTGAGATTTGTAAACTTTCATATAATTTAAATTTATGTTGGCACATTTTATTTGGATTATATTATTATTATATATGGATGTCATTTGTTAGATATGTTAACTCATTGTTTTGGTCTCTGACTTTTAGTTAATTCATTTAGATTTCTATTATTTTAATAAATGATAAGAATCAAGGGTCGGACAACTCGATCCAGTTTCTAGATCGGTCGTTCTTCGTTCTGTCTCGAATTCCTTTTGTGACGTGACACGGCTTCCTCAATCATCACCTAAATCAAATTAGGTTCAAATCGTCTGTGGACTTCTGCATAACTGTTTTCTTTGTTAATTCTTGATTGTTTGAAATTAAATTAGAAATCATCCATGGATCTAAAAATCGGGTTTAAGTACCCGATTAAATAGAAATTGCAGTATATATTGTTGTATTTAACAAATAGATTAATGACAATATGTAAATTATTGATAGTTGAAAGGTGGATGTTCTATTTGTAAAAAAAAAATAGATTATGATCAAATTTGTAAATGACTTTTAAACAAAAGGGTTTAAATTGCAATTTATCCTTAAAAAATCAATTTAAAGGCCATTTAGACACCGAAATGAATGCATTTATGAAATTTCTCATAAAATAGCAATACACTATTGAAATACAAGTTATTATGAAGTAAAGAAGGATAATATGATTGAGGTAATGAGAATATGATAGATGATGTTTATATATATATATATATATATATATGCAATATTGTTCTTTTGAGTCGAATCTTGCACCATTTTGTTATTTGGTTTTAACAAACATGACTTGTACTAAATACAAATGAGAACGTTATGTGATAGTACGACTTGTGAAGGCAAAAACGAACTAAGAATTTATTAATTGTTAAGCTACCAAGGTGTACAATTCCGCATCGCTTGAAATAGTGAAAAATGAATGGTTTATAAGTAAAGTTCTCCTTCTTACCAAGTACAATGTGTTTTAAGGTAACTCCAAGAAGAAAATCGTATAAGATTGTACTGGACGGACTTGAGATTGTACAAATGATATTAGAGCTAAAGCCTAACGAGACCTTATCTTCGAGCATTGGAAGATGAATCAACTCCATAGTTGCTAGATGACCTGGGCCTTCTTTTGTGGCTTAGTGTTAGTTAATATTTTTTGTGGAGTTGCCGACAAAGGCATCAGGCCCCCAAGGTGTGGAGATTGTGACAACCCGTCATCTGAAGGTAAGGACGAACTAATACTCTATTTAATATGATGATGCATTTCATACTATTTGTGATCTGCAATCCCACATTGCTTGAGAGAGTAAAAAATGAATAGTTTATGAGTAAAGCTTTCATTTCTATCTAGTACAATACGTTTTGAGATAATGTCGAAAAAGTGAACCATCAATTCAAATACGAGATACTATCATTATCGCCTGGACAATTAGACATCCAACCCGTAATCGCAACGACCCAATTGTAAGAGCGAACCTATACTAACCGAGCTATATCCCCCCGAGCCAAGATGTGACGGCCCCAAACCCGATCGGGGCCGAGGAGCCATCACTCCGGGACATTTAACAGAAAACGGGACGTATATTTTTTTTTGAACCAAACAGACTAAACTTTTAAGAGCAAAAAACTTTACAGAGAGAGAAAACATTCTCTGGATTTGAAAGTAAAACGGGAAAACAGTTAAAATCGGACTACAGAATGAACGGCAGAAGAAATCAGAATACTTGGAACGTTTAAATAAAAGGCTGGATGGACGACGGGCATGCAGAGGACAACGTGATAAAATACATATAGCCATCATAAATGAGAAATATAAACTAGAAGACATATTGGATAAAGGCTACAGTGAATGTGATTTTAAAGGCAACGGTGGATGTGATTTTAAAAAGGGCAGCGGTAGATGTGATTTTAAAGGCAACGGTGGATGTGATTTTAAAAAGGGCAGCGGTAGATGTGATTTTAAAAAGGGCAGCGGTAGATGTGATTTTAAAGGCAACGGTGGATGTGATTTTAAAAAGGGCAGCGGTAGATGTGATTTTAAAAAGGGCAGCGGTAGATGTGATTTTAAAAAGGGCAGCGGTAGATGTGATTTTAAAAAGGGCAGCGGTAGATGTGATTTTAAAAAGGGCAGCGGTAGATGTGATTTTAAAGGCAACGGTGGATGTGATTTTAAAGGGCAGTGGGCAGCGGTGGATGTGATTTTAAAAAGGGCAGCGGTAGATGTGATTTTAAAAAGGGCAGCGGTAGATGTGATTTTAAAAAGGGCAGCGGTAGATGTGATTTTAAAAAGGGCAGCGGTAGATGTGATTTTAAAGGCAACGGTGGATGTGATTTTAAAAAGGGCAGCGGTAGATGTGATTTTAAAAAGGGCAGCGGTAGATGTGATTTTAAAAAGGGCAGCGGTAGATGTGATTTTAAAAAGGGCAGCGGTAGATGTGATTTTAAAAAGGGCAGCGGTAGATGTGATTTTAAAAAGGGCAGCGGTAGATGTGATTTTAAAAAGGGCAGCGGTAGATGTGATTTTAAAGGCAACGGTGGATGTGATTTTAAAAAGGGCAGCGGTAGATGTGATTTTAAAAAGGGCAGCGGTAGATGTGATTTTAAAAAGGGCAGCGGTAGATGTGATTTTAAAAAGGGCAGCGGTAGATGTGATTTTAAAGGCAACGGTGGATGTGATTTTAAAAAGGGCAGCGGTAGATGTGATTTTAAAGGCAACGGTGGATGTGATTTTAAAGGCAACGGTGGATGTGATTTTAAAAAGGGCAGCGGTAGATGTGATTTTAAAAAGGGCAGCGGTAGATGTGATTTTAAAGGCAACGGTGGATGTGATTTTAAAAAGGGCAGCGGTAGATGTGATTTTAAAAAGGGCAGCGGTAGATGTGATTTTAAAAAGGGCAGCGGTAGATGTGATTTTAAAAAGGGCAGCGGTAGATGTGATTTTAAAAGGGCAGCGGTATATGTGATTTTAAAGGGCAGTGGGCAGCGGTGGATGTGATTTTAAAAATGGCAGCGGGCAGCGGTGGATGTGATTTTAAAAAAGGCAGCGGTAGATGTGATTTTAAAAAGGGCAGCGGTAGATGTGATTTTAAAAAGGGCAGCGGTAGATGTGATTTTAAAAAGGGCAGCGGTAGATGTGATTTTAAAAAGGGCAGCGGTAGATGTGATTTTAAAAAGGGCAGCGGTAGATGTGATTTTAAAAAGGGCAGCGGTAGATGTGATTTTAAAAAGGGCAGCGGTAGATGTGATTTTAAAAAGGGCAGCGGTAGATGTGATTTTAAAAAGGGCAGCGGTAGATGTGATTTTAAAAAGGGCAGCGGTAGATGTGATTTTAAAGGCAACGGTGGATGTGATTTTAAAAATGGCAGCGGGCAGCGGTGGATGTGATTTTAAAAAAGGCAGCGGTAGATGTGATTTTAAAAAGGGCAGCGGTAGATGTGATTTTAAAGGGCAGTAGGTATAAATAAACTGAGGCGGTAGATGTAAATTTTAAAGGCAGAATTGACAACATTTAACGAGGAAGACATATGAACGGGGAGCATAAAAACAGAAGGTATAAAAGTTTCAAATTCTCAAAAACCGATTCAGAACATGATTTTCGGACATAACAGAAAACATGACAAGAGTTTAAGAAATCAAACTGCATGGATAACTTTAAAACCAGAGACTATCCATGCACAGACCAATAGAGAGAACTCACGGCAGTTCCATAATATTTCAAAATATATAAATACAACTGTCAAATACAGAGGTTTTAAATATCAATACAGATGTCATACATCGTTTTAAAATCTCAAAAGCAGTACAGAACTTGGCATGCTATTTCCAGAGTTCACCATAACAGAAGTTTTTAAAACATAACACAAAACTTTAAAACCTCATTCTCTCTGGTCAGGAATATGTCTAGCTACCACAACCAACCCCGAAGCTCGCACCACCAGCCACCTATTCGTCAGACTGAGGCACAAAGTCCTCATCCACGGGATCCGTACCTACATCAGAGAGTTCAACTATGAGCCTAGAGCTCAGTAAGAACATATAAAAATGCAGTGATGCATATGCTATGCATGAACTTTCAGAATACGGTGACAGTACAGTACATTACATTTCACTGGCAGAGGGGTATAAGTGGGGCTTATAGGAGAACAGGCGTGACAGGAGTGCACTATTAGGCACTAACAGAGATACGGTACAGAAATACAGAACTGAACACCAGTCTCCGTCCCACACTTAACCAATACATTACATTCAGATTTTATCTTTCTTAGCTTCAAACCGTGTACAAAAAACATTTTGCATGAACTTTCGGGAAAATTGTGTATGCATGGACATTTACAGTGTTTAAAATTAAAACAGCAGACAACAGAAATAGCACAACAAAACCTAAAGAGAAAAACAGACTACTCGAAATATAACTCCAACTTATGTATCCGAAACCTTCCGACAGAAGTAAAAACCTAGAGTCTCCGTGATGTAGGGCCTTAAGGGTCAACCTACGGGTATGAATTTACCTGTTGTCTGAAAAGCAGCAAGCTTTGCTCGTGAAACCACGGTGATGCACGAACCTATGACGTGCACGAAAAGGAAAATTGACAAGCTGCAAATGCTAACTAATAACCTAGTAGAATAAGCTTCAAACTCCATTCAAACCTTTAGAAAACAAACCAATGTGTTTTCATGTAAAAATAGTAAGTTCACTCCAAATTATAGTAATCCTCAAACTCCAACAAAACTCACATTTTAACTTATTCAAACTCGTTAGCTTTAGCAGATGTTTACCTTAGGCAGAGAAACAGAAGAAAACTGAGGAGACCGAAGGAGCTTCGAAGGGCGTTAGTCGTCTGGAAGAGAGAAAGCAGAGAGGAGTGGAAAGAAGCAGAAGAGAAATGAGGGTTTCACGTAGGAGGAAAGAGAAGAAGAACATGGCTTCTTCAACAAGTTGCCAAGTGTCGAGTAACCATAGGCCATCCCCCACCAACCTTAATTGGCTCCCGATTTTGCCATTCTATTGGTTTTTAACAAAATTACTATTTAGTTCCTCAAATCGGGTTTTTTTTACGAATCACCCACATTCAATTGAAACCATCGGTAGACTCATAAAACATACATTGTATAAATATTCCCATTAATTCCGTCTAATAATTCAAGGAATATTTACATGGCAAAATTGTTGGATGTTACACAAGAGGGACATGTTGGTTTTTGAGGTTCCTACGCATGGCGGAATTCACTATTATTCATAATAATAGTGACATGCGTTACCCTGTGACTTTAAAACTATTTTAAAATCATCAAAAAACCATTAGTTGGATCGTTAGTCTAAAAGAAATTATTTTTGAGAAATATGTAATTTTTCAAAATTTAAACAATTTACATTGAGAAAAATTATTAGATTTAGATTGTGAAATAATAAAAGAAGATACCTCTTGGAGCAACGCTTTTACTCAGGTACTCCCATCTGATCTTAACAGCTTTAACTCAAGATCAGGTGTATTTCCAGAAGACTTTGAAACCGTCGAGTTTTCTCTGAAGATCTTTACACTTAAATTTCCTGACGAGTGGGCGTCCCTCTTACAAAAATAATACACTCTTATATTTTTGGAGAGACGTATTCTCAACACATGAGACGTCTCTTTTCGATCTTAGAAAACGTTTTTCTAAAATCGAATACGGAAAGGTCACACCTTTTTCTTTAGGGATTTGTTTTTTCAGTTCATCGTCTATTTTTATCTGTCAAATCACATTTGACAATTTTATAGATCTGTTTTAAAATTAATTTTTAGATTTATTTTAATAAAAATTAATTTTTAAAAAATAAATCTTATCTAATCAAATCTAATTTGATTAGCAGTTGATTTATCTAGTAAATCGATTAATCATATCATCTAAAAACAGTTTTTAGAATATATTTATGAAAACTACTTTTCAAGATAATCTCATCTTATGAGATTTTTCAGACCTACTTTTAAATAGTAAACAAACTATAAGTCAACTGTATATCAAATCTAATTTGATCAGATTTTCCAGATCTACTTTTATTCAAATTTCAAAAATCTGATTTGATAGTTTGTTATATAACCACTTTAAATTTGAAGATTAAATCTTATCTGATGAGATTTTTCAAATCTAATTCAAATCCCTTAAAAATATCTCATCTAATGAGATATTTTATTTTGAATTCAAAATATAAAAACTATTTATATATTTTGAATAACAATATATTCATGTGAGTGTTTATAAATGATTAATCATTATTAATCATTTATATATTTATTCTTATAACATGGAAATTAAATAGTGATATAAGATAACAGAGTGACCGATGAACCTATAGTTCTAAGCTCCAATAATGTTTTTTATTAATATAAACTCTTTATATTAAATAACATAATTTTAACTCTAGAGTAATTCCACTAAATACCTAGAGTTGCACTCTTAGAACTATAAAGTATATTTACTCAAAGTAATGTCCATTGATATAGTCATTACATATGTATTAATCCTCCATTAAGATTCGTAATAGAGCTAGGTATAAAATCCGTTAACCTCTCATATTACATCATTATCCTTGACTACCATTAGTTCTTGATTGAATAATTAATTCATAACATTTATGAATTTGCGCGCTAATTATTCAATCCCTGAACTAACAAACAAGGGAATCTTGTATTATGGATTTCATTGTATCAATGTTAGCATTCCCAGCTACTCATTTAATTTATTCTCAAAATACAAGGTTTATGTAATGCAACTCATACAAAACTGTACCGAGTAAATCAAAGAATAAATTAAAATGAAATAGGAGTCTACTAAATACAATGAAATAAGATCATACATATATGACCATCATTATGATAAAATTAATTGTTCTTCATTTAACGGATATTATAAGAACAATATAATTTCATCTAGTCCAGTCCTATATAATCATATTATATAAAATACAATCACTTTATGTCACTACATATATAGTCGGGATATAACTATACGTTCTCAACGAAGTGAACTATATTTATGACTTTATAAATTTGAAGATCCTATACTTCAAATATAAGTCATGGACTATTGTGATTATTTCTTTTTAAATTTAATCCCACATATATCAACATATATGTAAATTTAAAATTGCATAAATAATCAAGGATTTTTCATTGAATTTATAAAGCATATCGAATAATGCAAACATAAAAATTAATCATAAAATTTATTTATTAATTACAGTAATAAAAATGTTCATAATATTTGTTTGTTGGGCACATTATTCCCAACACATGCATGAAGAAGTTAGATGGAGACAATATTATAGCTATGTAAAATTGTGCACCTTTACTAGTGTGAGTTATACCTCACAAGTAAAAGAATTTGTGTCGTCCTTGCTTTTACAAGTGAACTACTTCAATCTTCCTTCTTTGGGTCCGATGTTCCTTTTGTTACATTTGCAATTGAGCTTTGCTTCTAATACTATTTATAAATTTCTCAATTTCGCTCGTATAATATTGTATGTTTTCGACTGAGACCTGCATAATTTTTTTTTTAGATATTACCTTAAAACCCATTATACTAAGTAAAAAAGAAATTTATATTTTTAAACAATTCAATTTTACTTCTCTCAAACCGTGTAAAATTGGGAACCTCCCTACTATGAATTGATATTTTTGCCTTGAATTTTTTATAATAATTTTTTAAGAAGTCATGGATTTACTTTCCCATGTAGGATTTCAATTGTATATGATATAAGAAGGAATAGAATCAAATGGAAGCAAAAAAATTACAGTTAATCAAATCATTACCAATAGAAAATGCCTATATTTCAAGATGATAAAATACAAACTCATTTCATTATTGAATCATTAATAGTAAGCCCCATCTTGTCACTCACATTGCAATTGTATTCAACTTTTGAAGGCAATGCTAAAATTGTACCCACACTCATTTTGTAACTGAGATTTGTCTCCAAAGTTAAGGTGTAGCAAAAACATTCAGACAACAAATCTCCAAAGTTAAAATTCGAAAGAGTTGGTGTAGGAAACTAACTATCGTTAAATCTCCAACACCTCAAAAGCATATGAGCGACTACGTATTTAAAATGGGATACATTCCAATCAAACTAGTTCCTAAGTATTTTAGTTTGAAGGGAAAAGTTATGAGAAGCCCATTAGTTTCTCCCCAAAACGCAAACCAAAAGTATGGCAAACCATTAAAAGCTCTAAAATTTACGGAGCAGCTGTTCAAATTTGCAATCAAAACTTGTCAATGAGAGTAAGCGGCCAGCTAAAAAGTATTCTGGGCATTGAATCTTCTTCTTCCCTCTCTTCTGTAATATGGAGTTTCGTCTATTGTTTGCCTGACATAGTCCACAAATGGCTGGGGTGTTGAAGGAGAGTGTTCATTATTTGGAAGAACAGGGCGACTGCAATCAGGGGTGGCTGGAGCAGCTACGTTTGGAGTGGGAGGAATGGTGGACCGTTGAGATCTTTTTGGCCGGTCAAGATAGCAAAGAAAGATGCCAAGTGTGAATAGTATTAATGCAATGGATCCGAGCATCCGAAGCAAAAAGGTAACATCAAAGATAGTTTCAAATGCTGCTCTTGCTCTAGGTTCGTAGCTGACATCTATTTCCTCTCTCTGGCCTGCAAACAAAAAGCTCTCAAGGATCATAAACATATTCAATCATATGTTAACAAATGTAGTAACTTTTACCGGTCGCTGGGAGCGTGATGACAATTTTGTCTTTGAAACTCTTGGTTCCTGACGTTTTTACCTACAAGTAGACACGAGATATCATAAATATGAGAAGTAGGAATCGAAGCTAAAAAAAATACTTTTCATTGTCCTTTGCACCAGATCTAGAATCATCTAATTTGTAGAGCTCATTAAAGGGAGTAATTAATATAGCTTTCTGAATTGAGCATATGCAGTCGCTAATGTCACTAGGCAGTGATGCAGTTGGAAGTTGCAATTTTAATTTTGAATGCGCGATATTAGATGCTCAGTAAACCTTGAAAATCCAAATATGTGACATATTCCTTTTATCATACGCCATTGCTATTAAGTATAACAAGGATCAGTATTACCTCATATTGTGCCCGCCCACTAATACCAAAGTCATCTCTACAAATTGAACACAAGACTTCCATATCCCCCTCATGCCATTGAATTTCGACATCTAGAAATGAGAAGCAAAGATTTATCGCTGTAATCTAACTGCTTTAAATATAATATACAATTCAGATGAAGTATTTCAGCATCATAGTGTACATTTATCTTAGAATCTTGGTGTTGCTGCATTTATCAAGCGAAGTCCTAAATAAAATACGAGCATATTGGAAAAAATGGAGTAAAGGAATTAAACAAAATGAGAATGTGTTGTTGATGTTTATTATAGATAAATTTTAGGAAATGATTGATTTATTGATTCCCTTAAAAGATGTTTACTTAATAAAAAAAGTAATAAAAAGGACAATTTATACTCTCACCCTTAACCCATAAGGCACTATATATTTTTTCAGAGCTGTGTCAAGGACTATATTGTCATGATCGTGTCTCAACTCTTTAGATAATCAATCATCCCAAAGCTCGGCATAGTATTGCCCCTGAACTTATCACAATCCACAGGGACTTCGTTGTTGAGGGCAAAGAAGATATGATAAAATATGATAATGTTGAGGGCAATTTTGTATTCAGAATCGAAAGAAGGAAGGGGATGTGGTGGTGGTTCGTTTGTCCCAATGAAGAAAATCAATTCCAAACTGTCAAGAGTCTCAATATATATATATATATATATATATATATTCATTCCACAAAAAGAGAATGGATTTAGAATATGATGGAACTGGAATTCTAATATGAAGAAATCGAAAAACATAATAGAAACAACACTAAGGACTTCGTTAAACTTTCTTTGTAGAAGGGGAATGTGTTTACAAAATCACAAGTCTCGAACAATCTCGACCTAGAAAATAGAAAGAAAACATTCTCACACAAAAGATGACAAAACAATCAACAATCCCTCTCTTGGACTCCTCCCTCCTAATTCTCTCCTGACCTTTCCATTACTCAGACAAAAAAATCTTACTTAACTTGGCAGCTTAGAATGATTTTGTAAATGCAAAGATTTGCATAAGTGTTGGCATTTGATTTTTTGGTAATATATTATAAAAATAATATTTTATTCCATGATTTTCCAATTTGATGATTTATTGCTTGGTGCTCAAGAAATAGCTTATTCAGATTATTGGTTTTATTCCATGATTTTCCAATTTGATGATTTATTGCTTGGTGCTCAAGAAATAGCTTATTCAGATTATTGGTTGGTATTATACAAGCAATCATAATGATTCTGTGGAAGAGAAAAATTAAGGAAACAAGAATATTATGGAAGTTATCAAAAAAGCTATATGCACTTGTTTTTTGGAAAAGTTTTATTTGGAAAGCCGATTTGCTGGGCTCTGAGTTCCCATGATTAATGGGATGCTTTCCTGAATTTTTGGATGAATATCTGAGTTGTTATGGAAACTTTCCTAAAGTGTTACACGGTGTGTCACACAACCGAATTTGTTAAGATTTGGTTTCCTTATTCCTTGCGGCGGTTAATCTAATTTGGTAACTGAATTAAATCGAAGATATGGGAGTTACCAATGATATTTGAGCTTTAGTTTCTGTGGAAGTTACTGACAGATTTATTCCTAAATATTTGGAAAGTTGATTTTAAGATGAAAATAATATTTTGGAAGCAGATCTGTATTTTATGGTGTTGTTAAGCTTGATCCGAGATCACAACACTGTTAGGAATTGTTCCTAATATTTTGGGATTCGTTTCAGATCTGTTTGCATGGACTTTCCATAAATGTCGCACAGGGTGTCACAGATCCGATTTTCATGGGATTCAGTTTTCCTTATTCTGTGCGATCTGTTTGAAGAGAATATTTGATGCACAGTATATTATGCATTCTGGCTGAACAATTGACGCTTGCTGCAGACATTATTCTTGAGAGCTAATAGTCTTTATTTTTCCGTTCCGGGCGACTTTATTCTTCACCGACGTTTGCGTGTGTTCTGCAATTGTTAATCCTTTCATTCACGCCTATTGTGAGTCATCGGTGATTGTTCTTCAGCAGACAACGGAGTATTGTTTAACACGTGAGAAGGTTTCTTCGTTCTTTCCGAGCCGTCGGTTTTCTTTCACTCCCTACGTTTCTACGTATGGGTTTGTGATTGTTTTACACACTCGACCTAATCTGTGGATTTCATCGTTTTATTGAGTGTGTTGATTATTGCATCTGAAGACTTCGATCTGGTGTTCCAGGAGATATCCCAGGAGGCAATTCTTTGTTCTTCATTGAAGCTCTGTCTCGGGAGGAGACAGCATCCGAACTCGGGAGGAGTTCTGTTTCTTAGACAAGGGGAGCTTGTCGTTCTTGATCGTGGGCGAGGGGATCTTGCCATAACACGGGTTTCGGGACGAACCAACAACGAGGGGATCTTGTTGTTATCTAGATCTCGGGAGAGGTCGTTCTAAAGTCAAGGGGATCTCGCAAAAACAGTTTCCTTGGGGAAATTAGCTAGAGACGGCGACAAAGATAAGAGGAAGTCTTTATTTGTATAAGTCCGATTGTCTTGTAATTTCGTGAACTCAAAGAAATGTTTTTATATCTAGGCGTGGCCCCGCAGACGTAGGCTGGTTGCCGAACTATGTTACCAACCTCCCTTGTCATTTATTTCCGCATTTTATATTGTCCATAATTGCATTTATCATCGGTGTCACACGTAACACCCTGTGTGACACCGCAGAACTAATCGTAATTTTGCAATTGGTATCAGAGAGGGTCGCTTCTGTTTCTTAAGCGAGATCAGCGGGACAAGATTATAGTTCGTGTGCGATGGATTCTATGAAAGAATGAGGTTCTACAATGCGTCCACCATTATTGGATGGGAGCAATTATGCGTATTGGAAAGCAAGGATGAGGGCATTCATTAAAGCTATTGATGAGAAGGCTTGGAGATCTATTTTAACAGGTTGGAATCCTCCTATGAATACGAATGCTAAAGGTGTTATTACTCCTAAGCCGGAAGAGGATTGGTCGGCTAATGAGGATGCCTTGGCAAATAGTAATTCGAAAGCTCTCAATGCTATCTTCAATGACGTTGATCCAATACAGTTCAGACTCATCTGTACATGTGAATCGGCAAAGAGGGCATGGGAAATTCTTTAAACCACCTATGAAGGAACATCTACGATAAAGTTGTCTAAAATGCAAATGCTAACCACTCGATTTGAGAATTTAAAGATGCAGGAAGATGAGACTATTGGCGAGTTCAATGCAAAGTTATGTGATATAGCCAATGAAGCATTTGCTCTCGGTGAGATGATTTCCGAAGAAAAACTTGTTCGAAAAACTCTACGGTCTTTACCACAGAGATTTGCCTATAAAGTTACTGCCATAGAAGAAGCCAAAGATGTGTCTAAAATGAAGCTTGAAGAGTTGATGGGATCTCTTAGAACCTTTGAGCTGAATCTTGGAGGAGACATTGAAATAAAGAAAGCAAAGGGAGTTGCTTTAAAAACAGAGGTCCAGAATTACAGTGAGCATGATGAAGATGATTTGGAGGAATCCCTAGCCCTGCTTTCGAAGAATTTCAGCAGAGTTATGAAGAGATTTGGAAGGAATTCTCGCAGTGTCAAGCAGGGTGTCACACACTTCAAAAATGGTTCTTCAAGCAACAAGAAGCACAGAGAAGAAAATTATGTGTCTGATCAACCATTAAAGAATAAAGGTATTCAGTGCAGAGAGTGTGAAGGTTTCGGGCATATACAAGCAGAATGTGCTAATACCTTAAAGAAAAAGAAGAATTCTCTGAATGCACCTTGGAGTGAGGATGAGTCAGAGAATAAAGATGAATTTCAGAGCAATCATGTGGCGCTCGTTGGAAAGGCAGAACGTGAAGGAAATGGCAGTGTCATAGGCGGTGTCACAGACGGTTTTTCTAATAGCAGTGATGAAGATGAAGAACCAGTCACAGAAGAAGATCTTATTGGAGAATATAAGTTTCTGCATGAGAAATAGACCGAGCTTGTTGAAGTAAATCAGCTTCTACACGCACAGATTAGAAATTTGAAAGATGAGAAGAATAATCTTCAAAATGTTATTGATGATTTGGAGACAAAGCTGAAAGCAAGTAAGGATGAAGCTAATAATCTAACCAATGAGATAAGTCTCATGAAAAAGAACGTCAAAATGCTGAATTTGAGTTCGTCTAATCTTGATGATATTTTGAATGTTGGAAAATCAAGCGTAAATCATTTTGGATTGGGTTTTAAAAGCGAAAGTTCAGGTTCAAAAACTGTAGCAGTAAAGGAAAATCGCTATGTGATGAAGTTCGTAAAGGGAAGCTCAGTTTCACAGCCAGTGTCACAGCCGGTGTCACAGCCAGTGTTAGCACCGAGATTTGATTACAAAGGGAAGCAAGTTGCAAACAGAACTTCTAGAATTGACAGACAATCAAATTCCTATGACTCCTATCGTGCCTCAAGCAGTAAAGGTAACAAATATGTCACTGTATGTCATTATTGCCAACGCCGAGATCATATTCGCCCTAAATGCTTCACTTATCTTGCTGACTTAAGATTGGGTACTGTTAGAAATGCCGCTTCTTATAGGTTTCCTTATCAAAAGTGGGTGATGAAATCAAATTTAAAGTGCAATGTTACACATCTCTCACTAAAGGAGATCGGAACCAATGCGTGGTATTTTGATAGCGGATGTTCTAGATATATGACAGGTGAAGAAAGATATTTGAAGAATTGAGGTCTGCCTTAGGCCTATGTGTCATATGAAGAGGTTCTTCTATGTTGTAAGCTTTTTTTTTTTTTTTTTTGCTTTCATAAAAAAAAAAAAAAGGGAAAAGAAAAAGAAAAAGAATGGATTTCTTTTATTGCTAATATTTCGTTTGAGACTCTTGGTCTGTAACTTCAAGCATGACACAAGGAATTCTATGAAGCTTTCGGTGATTTTATGGAAATTTGGAGTTAATCTCAAATATATTGATGGAAACTTTTAAGGGATTTGATCGTAGCTATATCCTTGGGTTTATTTCCCAACTTATTTGAAGACTTTGGATTTATTTTCCAAAATTTATGGGAAGTATGAGATATTTTTGTGGAATCTTGGATTTATTTTCCAATTTGAGTGCGTATTTATGGTTTATTTCCATAAACTCAAAGCGACTATTTTCTATCTATTTCTCTCCAACAGTTCAAGGGATATTTGTTCGAGTTCTGCCACTAGACCTGTGCTGCCACTAGATTAATTCTGTGAAGTTTTTCTCTCATTTTTATCAAGATAACTTTTGATGTCACTGGGGGTGTCAGACGCATCTAGCCCCGTGGTAAAGATTTTTTTGCCTTGCAACTTACTGTCAAGTATGCTCCTGCACAAGACTGCTATGAGAAATTGTCATCTTACTTCTCTAGGAATTAATTGTGAATCACGTCGATTGCAAGAATGAAAGGTTAGCTCTTCCGCTTCCTTGTTTGCATTATGGTATTCTTTCTTCTCAACAAGCTGTGATTTGGATAAAAAATTGTTGATAAGGATCGGGAGGAGAATAAGAAATAGCTACAAGCTTCTGACAGATGATCCGGTTACTGTTCTGGATGGTGTTCCAGCTCTCGACAATATTTTTAATTTTAACAATGCTTCTGATTCAACATTGTTGTCTTGTTTTTTCAAGCTACTTCAAAGTGAACTGAAATTTTTGAATGATCAGCAAATGGTAATTGAAAATAGAAAATGAAAAGATAGTAGTTATTGGATGCTTGATGATCTTGTCGGAAAAATGTCTGCTAAGGAAGCTGCTGGTGATATTTTCGAGAGAAAGAAAGTTGCTAATATGAAGAAACAGGTTAAGTAGACCAAAATTGTTGAAAAGTCAGGAGTTTCAACTGATGTCACTGAGGATGTCACTAAAGTAGTAGAGGAGGATGTTCCAGTATTTTATGTTGAAGAAGAATCTGTCCAAGGAAAACAATACTAGCGAGCTGTTGCCAACAACTACAATCGAGTTGGTCTTTCTTCTGATGATATTTCCTCTTTGGATAACCTTTTTACAATTTTGGTATTATATTTCCCGTGTTTTGACTATTTCAATACGGTACTCATATGGCAATTCTGATTCTTATCTGGATATTATATTTTTTTGTGATAATGGTGCTTATATTGGTGCTGGTGATGCTTATCTGTTGTTTATGATGATATTGGTTATCTCTCTATGGTGATTATTTGGTGTTTATGGTGATTATGCTGCTGTTATAGTAGTTGTTATTCCCTTATATATATATATTTGTCTTTTTATGGCAAAAAGGGGGAGTATTTTGGTAATTTTGGGGGAGTATTTTGATGATGTTTTAAAGTCATCAATCCAGAGTGAGAAAATTCAGGGGTAGTTATTGAAATTATTAATTATATTGATTTTGCCAAAAAATACCAAAGGGGGAGATTGTAAATGCAAAGATTTGCATAAGTGTTGGCATTTGATTTTTTGGCAATATATTATAAAAATAATATTTTATTCCATGATTTTCCAATTTGATGATTTATTGCTTGGTGCTCAAGAAATAGCTTAGTCAGATTATTGGTTGGTATTATACGAGCAATCATAATGATTCTGTGGAAGAGAAAAATTAAGGAAACAAGAATATTATGGAAGTTATCAAAAAAGCTATATGCACTTGTTTTTTAGAAAAGTTTTATTTGGAAAGCCGATTTGCTGTAGATTTGGCACGATTTGCTAGGCTCTGAGTTCCCATGATTAATGAGATCCTTTCCTGAATTTTTGGATGAATATCTGAGTTGTTATGGAAACTTTCTTAAAGTGTCACACGGTGCGTCACACAACCAAATTTGTTAAGATTTGGTTTCCTTATTCCTTGCGGCAGTTAATCTAATTTGGTAACTGAATTAAATCGAAGATATGGGAGTTACCAATGATATTTGAGCTTTACTTTCTATGGAAGTTACTGACAAATTTATTCCTAAATATTTGGAAAGTTGATTTTAAGATGAAAATAATATTTTGGAAGCAGATCTATATTTTATGGTGTTGTTAAGCTTGATACGAGATCACAACACTGTTAGGAATTGTTCCTGATATTTTGGGATTCGTTTCAGATCTGTTTGCATGGACTTTCCATAAATGTCGCACAGGGTGTCACAGATCCGATTTTCATGGGATTCAGTTTTCTTTATTCTGTGCGATCTGTTTGAAGAGAATATTTGATACACAGTATATTATGCATCCTGGCTGAACAATTGACGCTTGCTGCAGACATTATTCTTGAGAGCTAATAGTCTTTATTTTTCCGTTCCGGGCGACTTTATTCTTCACCGACGTTTGCGTGTGTTCTGCAATTGTTAATCCTTTCATTCACGCCTATTGTGAGTCATCGGTGATTGTTCTTCAGCAGACGACGGAGTATTGTTTTACACGTGAGAAGGTTTCTTCGTTCTTTCCGAGCCGTCGGTTTTCTTTCACTCCCTACGTTTCTGCGTATGGGTTTGTGATTATTTTACACACTCGACCTAATCTGTGGATTTCATTGTTTTATTGAGTGTGTTGATTATTGCGTCTGAAGACTTCGATCTGGTGTTCCAGGAGGTGTCCCAGGAGGCAATTCTTTGTTCTTCATTGAAGCTCTGTCTCGGGAAGGAGACAGCATCCGAACTCGGGAGGAGTTCTGTTTCTTAGACAAGGGGAGCTTGTCGTTCTTGATCGTGAGCGAAGGGATCTTGTCATAACACGGGTTTCGGGAGGAACCAACAACGAGGGGATCTTGTTGTTATCTAGATCTCGGGAGAGGTCGTTCTAAAGTCGATGGGATCTCGCAAAAACAGTTTCCTTGGGGAAATTAGCTAGAGGCGGCGACAAAGATAAGAGGGAGTCTTTATTTGTATAAGTCCGATTGTCTTGTAATTTCGTGAACTCAAAGAAATGTTTTTATATCTGGGCGTGGCCCCGCAGACCTAAGATGGTTGCCGAACTGCGTTACCAACCTCCTGTGTCATTTATTTCCGCATTTTATATTGTCCATCATTGCATTTATCATCGGTGTCACACGTAACACCCTGTGTGACACCGCAGAACTAATCGTAATTTTTCAGATTTTTCTCTGCTTTACCCTGAGGCAATACACCCTTCATGCTATAAGTCTTTTCAAAATATTTATCCTCATCCTGCTTCTTAACATTACTCCCTCCCTTTGAAAAGACATTGTCCTCAAGGTCAACATATGGAAAACGCAGCTTCATGTCAGATAGCCGTACCCCGATAGCTTCTTCTTTGATTTTACCCTCCCACTGAATTAGAACTTCTAGCTGATTGCATGTTTCGAGTAGACAACACCTTTTTTGGAAATAACCTCTCTGGTTCAGTCCCTTGGCCTAAAACCACAGGTGTTGTTGCTATTGCATGATTGCCGATCACTTTTTTGAGCTTCAGAGATGTGAAAAACAGGATGTACCTTGAACTGGGCGGTAATTGGAGCTTGTATGCTACTGGACCAACTCGGTTTACAACAAAAACCGGCCATAATATCTGGGTGCCAGCTTCTCGTTGGAACGACCTCAAATAGTGGTTTGGCGGTACTGCTGTAATTTTAACCATACTGTACCCCCCACATTGAACTGCTGTAATTTTTCCACACGCGAACCATCTGGATATTTTTTCATTCGATTCTAAGCACACTGTAAATTGATTTTAACAATTTGAGTTGTTCATCTCGTTCATGTAACTGCTGTTCCACGGAACCAAGAGTTGTTTTTCCACCGCAATAACGAATGAGGGTTGGTGGGTCGCAACCATATAACAACTTAAATGGGGTAGTTTGAGCTGCTCCTTGAAAATTGGTATTATTCCAAACTTCAGCCCCATGTAACCAACAACTCCACTACCTTCGGCTGTTCCGAAACAAAACAACTTAAATACACCTCCAAACAGCGGTTTAGAAGTTCTATTTGTCCATCAGTTTGAGGATGATAGGTCGAACTCATGTTCAATTTGGTTTGTTGTAGACGGAATTTTTTTTGTAGAAATTACTAACAAAAATCCGGCCTCAATCACTTACCACACCCTGGGGAGGTCCATGTAAACGAACTATTTCTCTGCAAAACAATTCAGCTACCAATCTCGCAGTATATGGATGTTTTAGTAGTAAAAAATGAGTTAATTTAGTTAGTCTATCAACCAGAACCAAATTGAAAATTCTTGAACGAGTTGCTGCCATGAAGCAACAATTTGAAAGAAAGTTCGAAGGAAATGACAAAACCCTTGATAAAATTACACATATTTTGATTGCGATGGCTGTCGAGTGGCGACAATTTCCCGAGTCTCAAAGATTCAATTTTAACAAGTTAGATGAAAATCGAAAAAGCGATGAAAGATGGAGAAAAAACAATAAACATAATAGTCTAAAAAACCCCAATTTGGCTGTAGGCAGAAATCACTCAACTAGGGTATTTGGCCAGCCGCCAACCAAGATCAGACCAATCAAGTGGAACAGAGCCGAACGGCTCAGATAGAGGCAACTCATGCCCTAGGCGGCAACAAATGCTGACGAACGCCTTTCGGCCTGATCTTAGGCTCTGACTCACCCTCTGTGGACGAACCTTGCGAAGGAACCCTTAGGTTCTCAGGGCATTAGATTCTCACCAATGTTTGCGTTACTCAAGCCGACATTCTCAGTTCCGCTTCGTCCACCACTGTTTGTGCAGGTGCTTCTCTCTAAGGCGGAAGGCTCCCCTACCGATGCATTTTTACATCCCACAGCTTCGGCATATCGCTTAGCCTCATTCATCTTCAGCGGACTCGAACCGCTGACATCCGCCACAGGATAAACCACCACCTCTCAGGCCCCCAACTGATTCTACCATAGAGGCCAACGACAGACAATAACTCCCTCCCGAACACGGCTTACAACTTTCATCGTACTGTGCTCTCCAAAGAACAGCTCTTCTCAAAAGGTGTTGAGTTAGAATCTCATTCTAACCAAGGACTCTTGTGGTTCCGGAGAATCCAGCTACAGGAGAACCAGGAACGGAGAGTTTTCCCCCTTTTTCTGCCCACCTCTTTGGTTTTAAGAATGCTGGTTTTAAGAATGAGTGATTGCCCTTTTCCAACCCTTACTGCCCAATCGGAGAGCGGACAACTAATGCATTCCACTTATTGAACAAGGCTCTATGGTCGGTCCGGCCCCGAGCACAGCGGCGCGACTGTGAATCGTGCGCCACCCGCAGTTCGCGCAACCCTGCACAAGCAACGCGACCCGAAGAACGCGACCCACGATTTCAGCTAGGCAGAGCGCGAAATCGTAGGTCTGCGAACTTACCAACGCTGGACTCGACCTTTCAAAGGTCGATCAGACTTCTCCGACTTCCCGCGAGGCATTCCAGATGACTACAAGGACAACGCCGACTCTAACTACGAATTTTCCCGAAGGCAGCTAGGGTTTCGAAAAACCCAGCTCGAAACCATAACGAACGAGATGTATTATCTCCATTAGATCGAGTTATTAATTAACCCAATCGTCAACAACAATTTTTCATCCCAAAGGACACCTTCCAAACCGATGATGACAACCTCCAACAAAAGCTTTCAATCCATGGCGATATTAAATCTGAGATTTATGATAAAGCTTTGAACGAAACAAATATTGTGTTGAGCAAGACAATTGGTGTTTTAGACAGAGATGATGAGTTTGTCCACCAACAAAAGAAATTAATTTTTCCACAACAAAGTATTGAAGACGACGAAGGTGATGAAAAAAAATTTGGTCTATCAGAGCAATTTCAAGAATCAAACTTTATTATTGTCTTCGACGTGTGAGAGCAATTTAAAGTTATTAATGTGGTCTTCATCGAGGTTGAATAAAAAGAATTATGGTCTTCATCAAATTTAATATTTGAAGCAACAAACACAAAATTCGTATTTGATCCAGGAAGAATTCTTCGTAGCTATAAAACTCGAGAATGAGTTTTTTTTTTTTCAAGTGGAGGAGATTGATACAGGACAAGATTCCTTAATTAATTAATTCTTATTATATGATATTTATTTCTAGTTAATTAATATTTTATTTTCTAATTAGTTATTTCCTAATATTAGATTATTTCTCTAAGTTATTGTTTCCTAAATCTATTTAAAGACTCACTTGTAATCTTCAAAGAGAATTTTGATAATTAATAAAGTTTTTCTTATTTTGAGAGTTAATTCACTCGTGTTATTCTATTTTCTTATTTCGTTTAAGAAACAAAACTTCCGCTACACCAACAACGAAAGCACAAGTTCGCCTCGCGGCGTCGTTGTCTCTAAGCTTGAGAGGTCACCCCTCGATGAGTACCCAACTCTGTTCGTCCAGCTCTTTGATGAGCTGTCCAGGAAGTTGCTACTTTGAAGGGTTTGCTCGAGCCCTTAAACTTGTGGGTATCTCGACTGGGCTCGAATTTTGTTGTTTGCTGCCCCTCTCTAGAATCTCTTTTCCAACCCCATGGGCTTTACTTTTAGTTTCGTATTTAAGGGCTAATAACAGGGCCACGTAAACACTTCTCGGTTCCATGATACGAACATCATCTTACAATCCCAAGCCAGCCCATTTACAAACGTTCCAAGTAGGCTTCCCGATCCATGCCCCGAATCCGGGATGCCAAATCGTGGAAGAGGTTGCCATATTCTTCTACTGACCCTGTCTGCTTCAATCTCATTATCTGTTCCTGAAGGGATCTCACTTCCTTAGGCCCAAATCTCTTGCCCATAGTAGACTTCAACTCCTCCCAAGTCTGGTTTCATCTTCAATGACCCCTTCAAAAAAATCTCAAGCCCCACTTGTAAAGTAATCTGACGCCATCCAAACTCTATGCTCTAGATGCACAGCCGCCACCCTGAAATAGCATTCTGCCTTCTTCAACCAAGGGCTCCAACCCTCGCCATCGAACACACACATCTCTACCCTCGGCGGACTACCCCACTCCTGGCGCAATCGAACCCCAAAATCAATCAGACTCCGGCGATCACGCCAAGGTGGCAGTGAATATCTTATGAAACCGCGGCACCCTGGTGGAGGATCCCAATCCTATTCGCATCGCCTCTCTGGTCGAATCGTGAAACGCCGCTCCTCCACCAGATTAAAGGCTGACGACCTATCCTGCGAGGCATCGTTGGAAGGTCTACCCGCGTTCCTCCATCTCGATTCAACACCCGAATGTAAAACACCCTTACCTTTTTCTGCTGAACGAATGTTGTTTAAGCCAGCATCTGAGTAATGACGAAACACATTCTGTACTTTTGGAGATTTGCAACCAGATCTAGTAATAAACGCAAGGATTCATCTACTCGCGAGAACCCAGTAAATTGCTTAGTAATAACCGATAGTTGCTCCACTGTCTGATCCAGTTCGTCTTTAAAGCCTGCTAAATCCCTTTCAATCTCTTCCAAATGATCCCCGCGCATTACTGGTTTGGCCATGGCTGTCTCTGATACCAAAATGATGGAACTGGAATTCTAATAGAAAGAAATCAAGAAACAAATAGAAACAACACTAAGAACTTCGTTAAACTTTCTCTGAAGAAGGGGAATGTGTTTATAAAACCACAAGTCTCGAACAATCTCAACTTGGAAAATAGAGAGAAAACATTCTCACACAAAACAATCAATGATCCCTCTGTGACTCCTCCCTCCTTCTCTTCTAACCTTTCCACTACTCCTTACGGACAAAAAAATCTTAATTAACTAGACAGCTCAGCATGGTTTTTCTCTACTTTACCCTTGAGGCAATACACCCTTCATGTTATAAGTCTTTCTAAAATATTTATCCCCATCCTGCATCTCAACATTACTACCTCTGTTTGAAAAGACCTTGTCCTCAAGGTCAACATAAGGAAAACGCAGCTTCATTGAAGATATTTTTGTAAGACAACAGGTATTCTTTTTTTTCTTTTTTTTTTTTTCAATTAACAAAAAGAAATTTAGCTTAAAAAATTGTTATTCACCCGTATTCCCCAATATTGTAATGGTAGTCCTGCTAGAGTCTGCGGTCAGATTCAACAGCCTTGACCTCTGAAAATCAAATAAAAACATTTTGAAACAAGGTGCATTAGGAGGATATGATGCATCATGCTAAATGAACTTGTTTGTTCACAGAAGAAACATAATACAATGCTAGAGTTAGAATATTAGCATAAAGGTCTATTGTGTATGAGGATACAATTATTACCTTACTCATGTCCAAAATTGAAAACCCCCCAACAAACAGAGCAGAAGCAAATCCAGAAACTTGCTCAGCTTCTCTTGATGAAGCGTGGATGGAAATGGATAAATCTGGTCTAGTATCCATTGACCGAGGAATTGATTGTGCCAAATGTTCCGGTGAGTAAGGGAAAAAGAGGCAATATGAAATATTTTTGGTCAGATCCAACCACGGTTTTGCATATCTTCAGTCAGAGACAAAAGAAAGATTATACATTATTACTTAGCCATTAAACACATGACGAAAGATGCGACAAAGGGACCGGATGGAAACTTACCCAACAGAAGGAGGGTCCACCCTACAATCATATGTGATACCTTTATCATGTCCAATAACGTCAAACTTGTCACTGCAATAGTTGCTTTAATAAATAAATACTGTTTGTAAAAAATTCAAATGTCACCATAACTCATGATCAGTGTCACCACTAAGTAGGTTAGCACAATCCTTTTCAATCCTATCATAGTTGACTGCATAAACTGAATTTGTTTCTTTTACTAATGCCTTAATAATTTTTTGTTCAAAACTGTCATTAAGATCAGTCATGCAGCATCCAGCACTTTTTTGCAATAAAATCCTAAATAAGCACATCATAACATCAAGATATATGTTTTTGTATTATACTAAATGTACAACGTAGAAAAATAAATTGCTTTAAGGCACACTGCAGGGTGTTCACATGTGGGCATTATATGGAATTATTCAGGTGCCAATATATTCACAAACCTGAACTTCACAGAGAAGTTATATCCTTTTGCAGGAAAACCAACATTAGTCAGCATCACAGATGGAGCAGCCACAGAAACAATGACGCGAGGTAGTACTGCAATTATTGTTTGCAACTTCAAACTAGAACCTTCAAATTCAACTGTTCACATACAACACCCGCTAACTAAAAATGTTAATGACTTAGTTTATGGTGAAAACTGAAGCAAAATAAAGGATCTTACTTCAATGTAAACAAATCAATGGAGTGAGAAAATTTTGTTTGGTACCTTCCGTTGTACCCTCCCCAACTGCTACACCTGCTCCAGAGAGGATATCCACTAAAATAACGCTTTTGTTAGCTGCAACCCAACGTCCAGTAATTTGATCATTTAAGCCTACCATACATGGATCAAAGATGAGATTAAATCATATGATGGGATACAGAATACAAGACGGAAAATGAACAAACTAAGAAATTAATTTAATACTATATCGAGAAACTACTCTTGCCATAACTATAAAAAAGTTAAAAAATTATCATAGGTATGCGCAGCAAGATTTAGATAGGATTGAAAGGATAATTAGTTTCCTTTGATTCATCATTCAAGTATTTGATATAAACTATCATATATATACTACCTAATCTAGATTAAAGGAATAAATTACAAAAATTAAACTAGGATAATTACTAGAAACTAGGAGATTCATAATTTAAAGATTCAAAACTTTGAAGGATAGTTTAGTATTAAAAAACTTCCCTAATTTTGGTGATTTTTCAACACTTCCCCTTTAGTTTATTTGAAAATATCCTTTATACAAACTCGAATACTAGATGGTTGAATTGGTTCCTCCTTAGCACCTTTATAGATTCCACCTTATAAGGAAGTCTGCAACTTGATCATTAGTGGGAATATATGATAAACATATTAGACCAGAATACAAATTCTGCTCTACCAAGTGTCTCTCAAATTTTTTTTGAATAAAGAAACAATTTATAATAAAAACAAAAAATTACAAGTCGTCAATGGGAGAAAGCTCCGCCAGGCCAAGAACTAACTAATGAGAAATAATTTTCCTTCAAAGGAGGTTTAGTACTTAAAATGTACACGAATGCAAACTATGCTAGTTCTTTTGTTGACAGACGATTAACACGAAGTTATAGTACATTTCTACAGTAGACAGAAGAAAATTATTTTAGAAGATTTGTGCACTAAGTGGGATGGTCCTATAAAACTATATATAATAATAAATCTATAATCAGTATACCTCACAATGTGGCACAACATGATCAAACAAAGCATATTAAAATCAACAAACACTTCAAAGAAAATTAGACAATGATTTATTTGTGTTTTTAATGTGCCAACACATAGCTAATAGCTGATAAATTTACTATACTTTTGAATTTTTAAGTGTCTCTAAGCATCATCCAAATAGAGAATGAAGAATACCTAGTCACTGGCTCATGGAAGAGTATTGAAATATGCACTAATAATTAATTTTGCACATGAAAGAATATATCAGCAGTTATACCTTCTAAATTTCAGAGAAAAAGTTTTTTGTCATTCATTTTAGTGATGATATTTACACAACTTTAGAAATCAAAATAAGCCAAATCAAATCTTTTACTTTAGCTGTTAATTAAATAAAGAATCAAGTCTTCCTAATTATGAAAAATATTAAATTAAATATATACAAATCATAACACTTCCTTCTAGCTGGTGCATAGATTTCAGTAATGCCCAAGTTGTTACAAAGGTAATTTACTCGATTCCCATTTAGAGCTTTTGTGAGCAGATATCCTACTTGCTCTCTGTTGCGTGGTGGGAGAATGAACAACTGAATAGAAGATTTCCACAAAGAATAATCAAAACACAACCACAAATCTAGAGTAAAACACCCTATACTCGAAAAATCACTCTTTTCAAAGAGATAAATATTCTTTAATGATAGATAATTGATAATCCTTCATCACTACCTTTAACCCACTATATACTCTCTTGCACGGTTACACGTCACTTTCACCACTCACATCCACTCTTGTGCTCCTAACAACTTTTACCCACACTAATACCTAATATGAATTCACCATCTAATTACAATTCTATCTTAATAATTCTCTTTATCTCACTTCCTATCACTCTCTTGTCTTTATACACCGTGTGCTTCTTGGTTTTGCTTTCAATTTTTTAGTTTCACTTAATAATTCAATTACATATTTCCTTTGAAATACGAAGATTCTTTTCTTGCTTCGTACTAACTCAACTCTCAAAAAATACTTCCATTCTTCCAAGTCTTTCATGTGAAACTGAGCATGAAAAGAAGTTTTAATAGGAAAAAATCCAGCGACATCACTTTTAGTAACGACAATATCATCAATATATATTATTATACACTACTAAAAGAACAATATCAGCTTTAGATTATTTATAGAATACTTAATGATCAAACTTGCCCTTTTTCATTCCAAACTTTTCAACTGCTTGACTGAATTTTCCAAACCAAGCTCGAGGACTCTGTTTTAAACCATGCAATGATTGACGAAGATAACAAACTTTTCCATCCTCCCCTAGAGAAACAAATCTAGGTGGTTGCTTCATAAAGACTTCTTATTGAAGATCGTCATGTAATAAAACATTTTTATATCTAGTTGATAAGTGTGTATTTTTATACACTTTATTGTACTCTTTAATACTTGAATTTATGAGTTTTACTCAAGTATATGAAAATTCTGATATATTTGGTGAGTGTATAGAAAAATTGGAGAATTACCGGTTTCGGTGAAATCATTCTAGAAGAAAAGCGAGCAATTGTCGATCGATCGAATATTTTAATTGTTTTAATCTCCACCGTTGATCAATTGGCTATTTTAATTAATAGAGGTGTTTGAATCTGGACCGTTGAAGCTTGATTTAATCTTAGCCGTCGAAGATGATTGTGGGCTGGGCTTCAAATTAATTGATAAATAGGTTATATGTTAACCTAATTAATCATTCAGCCCCGGAGCGAGAGAAAGGAGAATTCAGCCCTAAAGGAGGCCGGAACGAAGCGAGAGCTTCGAGAATTATTTTCAGCATAGTTTTTCTTTCCCTTTCTCTTCTAAACTATGAACTTCTTTATTATTCTTGTTGTTTTTCTCTATTTTAGTATGAACTAAATTTATTTTCTAGGGTTATGATGTAACTGAAACTCGACTGTTTAATATTTCTAATTTAGTTTTTATTTTCCTTTTTCCGATATCGTGTTAAGTATTCTTGTCTGTTCTTCATGCTTAATTTTGTCTGATCACCAAAGTTAAGATTTTTAGGGTTGTTTTAAAAGACGGAAATTGCGAAATAACTGGGCATTGATGAGTTTACCATAAACTGATTCTAGACTAGGGATAGCTAGGACTTTTATGTAGTTTTATGATTTTCTGCACTTAATGTATTCAACTGATTTGAGTTTGAGACCGGGAGGTGATAACCTGTTAGTTGAATAATATTATTATATCTCGGGAGAGAATAATAATTAAAATAGAAAAATCGTTGTCAACACGTAGGATTAAGAAATATTAACTAAATTAGGGATATTAAATAGGAAAGCGGATGTGAAATCAAAATCCCTAGATTCTTTCTTGATATTTACAAAATCTTTAATTATTTTCCTGCCATTTATTTTAGTTTCTTAATTCGTTTATTTAAATTACTTTAGTTATTTAATTGTTTAATTTAAAATCAAATCTTTTTAATAAAAATTAAAATATTTTAGTCTAATTAATTTAAAATTAACTTAATTTAATATTTTAGTAAAACTATTCCTCGTGGGTTCGACTCTTACTTAAAAACTATATTACTTGTGCGACACGTACACTTGCGTATCACGATTTTTCGCAACAAGTTTTTGGCGCCGTTACCGGGGAATTATTTTTATTAATATTTAATTAAGTTATTTTTGTTTTAATTTGGACTGTTTAATTAATTCGTTGTATTTGCTCTTGCAGTTGCATGCGCAAATTTGGTACTGCCAACCTATTACCTATCGACCCTGAAATTGAACGAACCTGCCGAAGAAATCGTAGGGAAACAAGGCAGACAACAATGGCGGACGATCAAAACGCAAACTTACAACAGATGATCGAAGTGGCCGAAGTCGGGAGACGGACATTGCTCGATTATGTCATGCCATCTATGGACGGGGTTCAATCAGCAATTCGAAAACCTGCGATCACGTGCAACAATTTTGAAATAAAGTCGGGAACCATACAAATGATTCAGCAGTATCAATTCTGTGGTCTGCCTAACGAGGATCCAAAAGATCATATTGCAAGCTTCGTTGAGGTCTGTGACACGTTTAAATATCATAATGTTTCTGATGATGCTGTTAAACTTAGGTTGTTCCCCTTTACACTAAGAGATCGCGCTAAGAACTGGTTAAATTCCTTACCCCCGGATTCCATTACAACGTGGAATGAATTAGCTCAAAAATTCCTATCTAAATTCTTTCCCTTTGAAAAAATGGCAAAACTCCACAACGAAATTAACAACTTTAATCAATTCGATGGCGAGACGGTCTACGAAGCATGGGGCCGATTCAAGGAACTTTTACGAAAATGCCCTCAACATGGTCTACCACAATGGATGCAAATACAGACGTTTTTCATCGGCCTATCACCTTCTACACGGACTCTTGTCAACTCTGCAGCCGGTGGATCAATACTTCAAAAGACAGAAGTGGAGGCATTCGACCTGTTAGAGGAGTTATCCCTTACTAATGATCAGTACCCGGTTGAACGTCAGATTTTGAGGAAGCAGTCAAATACCCAAGAAATGGAAGCAATAAAAGCATTGACTACACAAATTGCATCCCTCACTCGGCACATCCAAGGTAATCAAGCTCCCGTTAATGCAATTCACTCCTCGATCCTACAATGTCAATGGTGTCAAGGACCAAATGCTTGTGAAGACTGTCAGCAAGGTAACCAAATGGCTAGTAGTTCATCTGAACAAGCCCAATACGTGGGAAATTATAATAGACCGACGATTCAAAATTCAGGCAATTACTATAATGGGGGGCGCAACAACCACCCAAACTTCTCATGGAAAAATCCGAACAACGCCATACAGATGCCACAAGTTAATCAACCGGAACCTCAGTTTCCTGAAAGAAAATCTAATCTGGAGGATTTAATTGCCAAAATGGGGGAGCACACAAATAAATTTATGGCTGAAACAAGAACCACCTTGCAGAATCAATCGGCCCAAATTCGAAGTCTTGAGAATCAGCTTGACCAATTTGCTAATATCATTTATGGAAGATCTCAAGGCACTTTACCGAGTTCTACAGAAATAAATCCGAAAGAGCATTGTAATGCAATTACTACTCGACTGGGAACTGTGATTGAACCGCAGCACAAAGAGCCAAGTGAACATAGAGTGGATAATGGGAGTTCAAGTGAAAATGAAGCTCAAAAGTCTATATCATCTCATCCTTCGCCAATACAAACAATTCCACCTCAAGTGTCGTTTCCACAGAGACAGAAGAATGTGAAGCTTGATCACCAATTTTCCAAGTTCCTTGATATCTTCAAAAAGCTCCACATCAACATTCCATTCGCAGAGGCCCTCGAGCAAATGCCTAAATATGCAAAGTTTCTTAAAGATATTTTATCTCACAAACGAAAGATTGATGAATATGGCACGATCGCCTTGACTGAGGAATGCAGTGCCATTGTTCAACGTAAACTTCCACAAAAACTGAAAGATCCAGGGAGTTTCACCATACCATGTGAAATTGGAAAGTCAATTTCTGAACGGGCATTATGTGATTTAGGAGCTAGTGTAAATTTAATGCCACTATCTATTTTTCAAAAGCTGGGTCTTGGTGAAGCGAAGTCCACGAATGTAATTTTACAGATGGCTGATCGGTCTATAAAGCATCCGTATGGGGTGATTGAAGATGTCCTTGTTAAAGTCAACAAGTTTATTTTCCCCGTTGATTTCTTGATTCTTGATATGGAGGAATATCGTGGCATCCCTATAATATTAGATCGACCATTCTTAGCCACAGGGGGTGCTGTAATTGATCTAAGAAAGGGAGAGCTTAAATTGCACGTACAAGATGAAGATGTCACATTCAAGGTATATAAATCACTGGAGTACCCAATAGAGGCTTCACGTCAACCAAACAATTTTCTTGAGCCTAATGGGAAGCAGTATGTTGAAAGTTTGGGGGAGTCGCCATTACGGGTCCTACCACATATAAAGAAACCACCCAACTACAACAAGCTTTTGGCGAATGATAAGTTCGCAAATTGGCAACGATTGACACCATATTGGGACGGTACATTTCAAAATACAAAGCCCATCATAAATTTCGACCCAACATGAAAACGTATGATGTCGGGGCTGTCGACCATAAATACAAGCGCTTGGTGGGAGGCAACCCACCCAAGTATCCTTTTTTAGTTCGTTATTTCAATTTTGTTTGCATTAATTTTGTTTTTTTATTTTATTTTATTCTTATTAATATGATATTACAAAAAAAAAAAAAGCAAGAAAAAGAGAAAGCTTCCTGATAGATGACTCATTCGAACGAAGCTCTACAACGCTGACGACCAACCCGAGACGTTATGAGGTACGCTACTTTTACCCTATTTTTTTTACATTGGGGACAATGTCTATATTAAGTTGGGGGGGTTTTTATTTTAATATTATTTTTTTAGTTTTTAATAAATTTATAACCTGTTTAGATTAGTAAGCTCTGCTTAATATTTTGGATTCTATGATATGATTATTTCTTTCATTTGTTTAAAGTGTCGATGACTGCACATTTGATCAATGCTTGTTTCAACTTCTGAATAGATTCTGAGATAGTATGATTTGTGATAGTAGCATTGATTGGAGCTTAGGAAGTTAGACTTGTTATGTGGAAATGTTCATTCTTGTTTAAATTTAGCTGATACTGTATTAAATTGTGTCTTGAGATCGAGAGCCTAAACACAGTAAGGGAGGTGCTTGAGTGTAACACTGAACGGGAGTGAGCCCCATTTAAATTTAGTGATGTAGAGAGTATTAATTATTCTTGGTTTAATTTTCTTGGTTTTGCCCTGCATTCATGAATACAAATTGTGATTTTTGCAGAATTAAGAGAATGACTTAGGCCATTTTTGAATCGTTTGAGCTTTTATTGACATACCTCATTTGTGTCATTTAAATGAAACCCTTAGTCTCCTATTTGAACCTTTATTTACCATTATTTTGTCAACCCTAACTTAGCCTATCCTGAAATTATTTTGACTATCCTGTTTATTGAGCACAGGGTTGTGGGTACATATTATGGGGAGAGTGGGAGAAAGTAGTGGTGAGAATCAGAGCTAATTCTTTTGTCAATTGTCTAAGTTGTTAGTATTTTGGGATTTTATTTATTCTTTTTTTATGTTTTTCAGTGATTAAAGTTGTGAAAAAAAAAAAATAATAATGAAGTTATTGGAAAGTTGAATTGTTCAGTAGTAGAACAATTTCTTATATGCTATTTAATTTGTTGTTATTTTTATTTGTATTTTATGTTTGTTAGTAAAGACATTGACAAAGGAGTTGGTTTTGAAAAATAGAGAGTGAGATAAGTTTGGGGGGATTATTGAGTTAACTGATTAGAAAAGAGTTCAAGTGAGTGTAAGGAGTGAGGGTGGCATAAGGATGGATTGTGCTCTAGAGTTTCGCTTGAATCCAAAATTTCCTACCTTATAAACCCGGCCTTACATTACAAGTTAATTAAAGACCTATCGACTTTTATTCTGTTTACTCATATTTGTTATTAGTGAATAATGGGCAAAACTAATGAACAATAAGAGTGGATGGAGTGACCCTGAGAGATATTTTTGATTTCCCTTCTCATAAGACACAATTATAGATCTATCAGTTAAACAAGAATGAGTTTGAGCATGTACACACACAAGAATTTCTGATTAAGTTTCTCTAAATGTGATATCATAAGTTGTATTATTGAAAGTGTTTATTTAGATGGTTTATTTGCATGCAAATATCAAGCTGAGACAAAATACTGCGAACTATGATTTACATAATTTTACCTTGAAATTTTAAATATTTTGCAGACTTTAAATTTTAGAAATTCCTGAATAAACTTTGCTAGATTTCTATGCTTATTTTTGTTCGCTTGAGGACAAGCTTTCATTCAAGTTTGGGGGTGTGATAAGTGTGTATTTTTACACACTTTATTGTACTCTTTAATACTTGAATTGATGAGTTTTACTCAAGTATATGAAAATTCTGATATATTTGGTGAGTGTGTAGAAAAATTGGAGAATTACCGGTTTCGGTGAAATCATTCTAGAAGAAAAGCGAGCAATTGTCGATCGATCGAATATTTTAATTGTTTTAATCTCCACCGTTGATCAATTGGCTATTTTAATTAATAGAGGTGTTTGAATCTGGACCGTTGAAACTTGATTTAATCTTAGCCGTCGAAGATGATTGTGGGCTGGGCTTCAAATTAATTGATAAATAGGTTATATGTTAACCTAATTAATCATTCAGCCCCGGAGCGAGAGAAAGGAGAATTCAGCCCTAACGAAGGCCGGAACGAAGCGAGAGCTTCGAGAATTATTTTCAGCATAGTTTTTCTTTCCCTTTCTCTTCTAAACTATGAACTTCTTTATTATTCTTGTTGTTTTTCTCTATTTTAGTATGAACTAAATTTATTTTCTAGGGTTATGATGTAACTGAAACTCGACTGTTTAATATTTCTAATTTAGTTTTTATTTTCCTTTTTCCGATATCGTGTTAAGTATTCTTGTCTGTTCTTCATGCTTAATTTTGCCTGATCACCAAAGTTAAAATTTTTAGGGTTGTTTTAAAAGACGGAAGTTGCGAAATAACTGGGCATTGATGAGTTTACCATAAACTGATTCTAGACTAGGGATAGCTAGGACTTTTATGTAGTTTTATGATTTTCTGCACTTAATGTATTCAACTGATTTGAGTTTGAGACCGGGAGGTGATAACCTGTTAGTTGAATAATATTATTATATCTCGGGAGAGAATAATAATTAAAATAGAAAAATCGTTGTCAACACGTAGGATTAAGAAATATTAACTAAATTAGGGATATTAAATAGGAAAGTGGATGTGAAATCAAAATCCCTAGATTCTTTCTTGATATTTACAAAATCTTTAATTATTTTTCTGCCATTTATTTTAGTTTCTTAATTCGTTTATTTAAATTAGTTTAGTTATTTAATTGTTTAATTTAAAATCAAATCTTTTTAATAAAAATTAAAATATTTTAGTCTAATTAATTTAAAATTAACTTAATTTAATATTTTAGTAAAACTATTCCTCGTGGGTTCGACTCTTACTTAAAAACTATATTACTTGTGCGACACGTACACTTGCGTATCACGATTTTTTGCAACACTAGTTGATGAATCAATGATATGTAAGGCTCATTAGTGATTGGATGATTGCCTTTTGAGCTAAATAATAGTTGTCGTCATCCTCGTCACAAATTAAAGATGCTACTTTTCATTTTGACTATGAGCAACGGTTGACCTATTAGAAGGTGAAACTTTATAGTTGTCAGCCATATAAGCATTTCACGAATTGCAATATTTTTTCCATTGATTGTCAACACTCAATAAATTCATCTTCATCTTGGTTTCGTGAATATTTAGCCTTCAATTAGAATATCAGCCAACAAAAAAATCCTGTTCTTCAACTGATGAATAATATATTCTCTATGTCAGCCTTGGTCATGAATCTTCAATTTCATCATCATCAAAGTAAAGGCATCTGATCTTCAATTGTCGTGTCACACGTTCACGTCTCTCTTTAACAACAAATGAAGTAACAATCTACGTGAGATTGCAAAAGGTTTTTTTTATCTCAACGAGTTTGTGATCAATTTTGTCACATCGTTGATTAAACCTATCGAGCCACCAGTCGTCGTTGATGGTTCGTTTTCCACTAGAACCGTCTTCAGCCATCAGATCAAGGTGAAAATTCTTGCTCTGATACTAATTTTGTGAAGTGGAAGTTTTGTTTCGTTATCAAAACGAGATAATAAAATGACAATAGAAAAATAACTCTCAAAGTAGAGATGTTAATTGTCAAAAAAGTCTCTAATATTCACCACAACGCTTTAAATAGAATTTGGTTTATGATTTAAAATCTCTAATAAATCTTTAAGAAAATTTATAAAAAGTTAAAGTCTAAGAAATTAAAATGAATAAAATCAAATATGAAAATAATAGATTATGAATATTAAAAATCACGGATTTATGGACATAGGCCCCAGCTGTGTCTTGCATCAAACTCAATGGCATCAAAAAACTAAAAATATAAAAATAGCTACTCATTGTGTTACTTGACAAGGAACAAGCTGTAAACCTAATGTCTTTCAAACTCACCTTTTATACTGAAGTTGAGATGAGTTCCAACATAAGCCACAGGATTTTGAGGATAAATTATTGCACCAACTGCAATCTGAAGATACTCAGGGTCAGTTAATCAAAAGATGGAATAATCATTAACTTGTCCTTTTTACAATAGTTTCATATAAATAATTTTCGCATAAAAAATATTATTGTAAAAAGAAATTGATCTGTGCTTCGAATACTTCAAGGTACAAGGTACAGTTTTTTCTAAATCCTTCATTAAAAAGAAATAAGTATGCCTTAACTGTATCTGCTATATTTTTGGAGAATTTTTATACGTACTTCTCATCTTAGTACAAATTTCTCTTTCTTATGAAAAAAACTAATAACTACAAGTATCACTTTTAGGTTATAGAACAATAGCAAATAAACGTTCTGTCAGGGTAGGTATTCAAATATCATTAAAGACAGCGTGAAGGTACCAGGATGTAGTCTGATTTCTTGGGATCATTATCAATCGATACACGCACAAGTGCTCTACCATGTTGCTTTGCCTTCAAGAAGAATATGTTAAAAAATAAAATTTCCAACATAAGCCACAGGATTTTGAGGATAAATTATTGCACCAACTGCAATCTGAAGATACTCAGGGTCAGTTAATCAAAGATGGAATAATCATTAACTTGTCCTTTTTACAATAGTTTCATATAAATAATTTTCGCATTAAAAAATATTATTGTAAAAAGAATGATCTGTGCTTCGAATACTTCAAGGTACAAGGTACAGTTTTTTTCTAAATCCTTCATTAAAAAGAAATAAGTATGCCTTAACTGTATCTGCTATATTTTTGGACAATTTTTATACGTACTTCTCATCTTAGTACAAATTTCTCTTTCTTATGAAAAAAACTAATAACTACAAGTATACTTTTACTCGACCAAATACTGCTAGAAGTGTAACAATGTAGGGTTTACAATTGTAATTCAAATTGGGATTTATCGATCAAACCCTAATTTTCAGTCAACTAAATCAATTTCAAATTTCCAAATCAGAGGGCAATCCACTAAATTCGGATTTTGGGGAAATAAGTCTAATGAACCTAGCTCATAAATTGACTAAAAACAAAAGGGATTTGAGATTCAGAGTAACAAATCAGGAAAAGAACCGGATTCTCAGGAAACAGTAGGATTTCCTTCTAGAAATCCGACGCTAACAGAATGAACTTGGCCTGGAATAGTGACCAAGTTCGACAGGGGAATCAGAGTTTGAAATCGCTGGAAATCTGAGCTCACTGTTTCCAGCTCTAGAAATCCGAGCAGTTGCGGATCTTACGGGAAGGCGCGGGGTCACCCCTCGCCCTATAAATAGAGGCTTTCGGTGGAGGAGGAAACTCACACCGAAGCTCTCCTCTCTCTCGAGTTCTGAAGAAGAAGAGCTCTTACCTCTCAGTCACCGGCGACGACACTCCGAAGAGACCGCGACTCCAAAGCCGAGCTCCGACGAAGCTCTCTCGGCCTCCATCGACGATCCACCTCCGGAGTAAGTGTTCTCTCTCCGTCGCTACCCTCGATCGATCTCCCTCTCTCTGATTCGCACCTTCCTCTCTCTGACTCTCTCTATCACTCTCTGCAGAATCGCGATCGAAGAAGAAGGAAGGAGTTGGTTTTGTTTTAAAGCCTGAACCAGCCAGCGAACCGAACCGGTTCACTTAGGGCAACCCAGACCAGAACCGACCCAGTTGAGCTGAACCAGAACCACAGTGAACCGAACCAGACCAACAGTGAACCGAACCGGACCAACAGTGAACCGACCCAACCCGTACTGTTCACCTGATCCGAACCGAACCCGACTCGACCCGATTGAAGATTTTTACGGTAAGAATTTCTGCCCAAATTCTTTTAAGTTGGAATAATTTAAGTGGGATTTTAATTTTGATATTCGAATTAGGCAGAAAATATTTTGGAGCCGTCCGATTCAATCCAAATCGAACCAAACGATCCGATCTGACCCGGTAACGCAACGTAAGTAAATTCTGCTCAAATTTCTTCGAAATGGGATTTATTAAGTGGGATATTAATATCAAAGATTTTATTGAGCAGGATATTATTTTGGAATTGTTGGAAATCCCGATAAACGCTAATTGCTCGGAATCCAAGTAAGTGTAAATACAAAGTTTTGGCTACAGCCCTATATCACAAGATATTTATATTATTTTATTTTTCAGTCACACGTTTTCAATGATTGAGCACGTATGTTAGAATATCGACATAGAATAGTTTAAAAGATAAAATGGATAGGTTATTTGCATGTGTATGAAAAAGTAAAAGAAAATGCGATAGCAAAAGCCTGAACGACAGTGAGATGGTGAGCTTGAGCATATGTTTTAACGTGATAGCAAAAGCCTGAACGACAGTGAGATGGTGAGCTTGATCGTTAAAATTAAAAGTAAAAGATGACGATGCCTGAACGACAATGAGATGGCTAAGTCTTAACAGGATTCGGTAAAAGTAAAAGTAAAAATTTTGCACGTATTTCCACTTACTGAGTTTTCTCACCTTTTGTTTTAACTTGTGATGTAGGTGAGTTTTTGTCTGAGGAAGAAATTGCTGCAATTGAGAATCCTCCAGTGGCAAGCGAGCATACAGATGAAGATCATATTGTGGATTTCGAAGAAAATGATTTAAATTAGTATGCTTTAATATTTAAAACAATATTTAATGTTTTATTTTGATTTAAGATTTAAAATAATTGTTGACTTTATTATTTAATAAAGTTTCATTAAATGTTTTGGTTTCAAGATTTTAACAAATTAATTATCAAAGCTTCCGTGATATTTAAGTTTTCAATTAATATGTTTTAAATTTTAAAAGTTTGATTTAACGCTCGATTTTAAGAAAATCAATTTGGGGAAAATTTTAGGGTTTTCAAAATTGGGGATTTCGAATTGGGGATTTTTAAATTGGGGCGTTACAAGAAGCTTTTTCCATTCTGAAGCCAGTTCGCTTCAATGCATTTACATGGAAAAAGAGATGTAATGCAAAAAGAACAATTTATGAGCTACAGTTTACACAGCTCTTTTGTGCCTGAACCCAAAGAAGAGCAATTGTGACAGCAAAATCATGAAAAAAGCAAAAACTCCCCTATATTAGATTATTCACGGTCCTGATGATTCAAACTGCTTACCTCTTTTTTTGTGGATTGGGGGAGAGGTGAGGCAATATCAAGGTTATTAGTGCCTAAAAATTAAATGAAGTTCGTAGAGCATAAACCTTGAGGTGAACATATCCATTGCCTTGTCTTGAGAAGTTCAAGGACACAACGTCAGGATAATTAGTCTCAACATAAACTTGAAGGCAGTCATGTGCTTCATGAAAGATATTTCCTGGCAAAAAAAAAACATTGTCAATCATTTCAGCACAAAATTGAAAGATAAATACGAAAACAATATATAGAATTGGTACCTATAGGATCAAAATACGTTGATGGAAGGGTAAGTTCACTGCCAACAGGAAGATGAATGATGTTGGAGCCAAATTGCTGATGTTTTATTCGTATTTGAGCCACCTAAGTTCCAAATAATTTACTCACAAAGTTAAGTGAGGAATTCTATCAAAGTAAGGAATGATAGTAAAAAGCAATATAACAAAATCAGTAGAAGAGAACCATAAGAAATAGAATATCTACCATAGTCTTCACATTTGAGATAAATAATGAATCAATCACGTCAAACATGACAATTTACATACCATAAATAAAAATAAAGGAAGTCCACGAAATTTGGAATATTTATTGAGTATTTAGAGCCCTCGTAGCTATTCCATTATCATAAATTTGTTATTCTGCTGCGTGTAGTTTCAAAACATGTTAAGTTCTGTTAGGTTAACTAAGTGAAGTAATTTTATGCTTTTATTAATAGTGTTCATCAAGTAAAACAGTTATATACTGCATGTGAATGGAAAAGTCGTAAGTACATCCGAGCTCCTTATTTCCTAAGGTTCACGGACCAGGTCTTAATTTCTTTTATTCACGATCTATTAATTGGGAATACATTACACTACATGATGTTATGACTTTACAAAAGAATGATATTAAATGTTTGAATTATTTTGAGCCCCACGGTCAGACTTTCCAAATTTCAAGAGGGTGTGCTGTCAGTGCTTTATCTCTGTTGTTAGAGCACCAAATGAGAATTTTCCACGACGAAGAGTCTTGATTGTAGTTCTTTGTGAGAGAGTATTTGTTTTTAACACCTACCTTATCATCTCATTCCATATAAGCTAAAACATAACATGCTAACACTAATGTTCTTACCTCTGAAACCCTAACACAAGCCGCGATCTCAATTCTTCCTGAAGAGCGATCTTTTGCCTGAATGCATGCAAGAGTGTTACTTTCTGCAGTCTTTATTCTGTCTCCATCAATGGATATAGCATCTTTCTGTAAAAGTTCATTTCTTTCGCCACATTTTTGTAATAGAGAATAGATTATTGCCCCTTTCATAGTCTGACCATCCAAATGGCCATATGAAACCACCGATGAAGTCAAAATACTTCCGGTAGTGTAGTATGGAGGAAGGACCCAAGTCATTGGAATTCCGAGAGCGACAGGTAGATCAGGGACGACCAATAAAGATGCAGATGCATTGTAAGATCTTGTCCAAGTTGTAGAAGCAGAAGACTTAAATTCACACCAGAAGGAAACTGAGACGTTTGTTTTGCCTGCAGATCTAGAACGGTAATTCTTATGAACTCAATAAATCAATATGAGCAAGAAAACATGAAAAAGCATTGATAACTATGTATGTGATAAACTAGTCTACCTCACATCCAATTTGTTTAAACACATTCGACAATACAAACTACAAAAAATCTTACTATATGATCAAGCATTAAGACTGAACCTAAATTTCATTGGATATCTATTGATGAGAAGAGACACTATTAAGAAACACGTATGTTAATAATATCATGACTTGATAAACATGTATTTATCAAGACTTATTTCTATTGATCATTTTGAGCATTATTGGCATACGTGTTTCTTGATATACCTTCCATAAAAAACATTCTTGAAATTGCCATCCTTCTCATAACTGCCACAATGAACTTCTTTGGAAGCAGTTGGTTGAGATCCAAATTTTTCACCATTTAAAAAATCCAACATCTGAAAGCTTAAGACCTAAGAAAGGGAAAAGGAACACTCTCTCAGAGGGCAATAAATCTGTTAAAACATAGATGTTGAAAAGAATAATTCTCCATGCTTTTCATTAATATGTTAAATATATTTATACACAAACTTAAAATAAAAATAAGAAAACTAATTCCTAATTCTATACAAAATAAAATTCTCGTTAATTAGAAAAGTATCAATCCGAATATTTACATCTTTCTAACAAAATCTATTCTCAAGGGCCGTTCAAATAATTTGAAATTTTCTGCAGCCCTTTTAAATAAAGAATGAAATCAAACCTTCTCATCTTCCACTGTCCATGTATAACTTTTGCACAGATCATAAAAAGAAAACAAGTCGCCCTGGAAAAAAAAAACCATTTAGTTATCACTCCAATACAACTTTGATTTTCCCTCCTGTTGTAGATTCTCACCTCTGGAAACAAAGGATAAATAGATATCTCTCGGCCTATGCCTAGCTGTTGTTTTTGTACATTTAATGTCACTGTAGAAGGAATTTCTACTCGCACAGTGGCATGTGCCTGACAGATAACTGATGTTCCAGCAAAGAAAAATGTGGCATGAATTGTCTGTAAACCAAGAAAAATATAGAGATTACCCATATCAGAATAGGAAGGCAGACAATGAGTGCATATATATTAGCAAGAGGATGGAAGAACAACTTTAAATGAGGTACAGCATTCCTGTCATATTGGAGCCAGAAGTAACTAAAAAACAGTAATAAGGAAATTCACTCGTTAAAAATAACCAAACAAAAGTTGAATGGTCCTAATTATTAGCAATAGACATAATCTATTAAAATTGTTCTGTGTCTAAGAAAGATGAATATTACTGGATAGAAACTGTCAAAAACTCAAACAGATGAGCCGAAACTTTAGAAAAGTTGTATTAAGAAACACGTATGTTAATAATGCTCAAAATGATCCCTTAAATAGTATTCAAGCCTGAAAAATGAAAAAAGCTATTAAATATTAGTAAAATAAAACTCTAATGTAATGTAGGCCATTAATGTGTCATGGGTCGTCGACAAGGCTGTGAGTATTTACTATTGCGTTGTGCCCCACATCACATATATTTTTCAAATAATACTAAGGTCGTTTCCTTAGAGTGTAAGTTGTAAACTTGTATATTTGTTACCTATTATCAATACAAAGGGACTACTCATTTGGTGAGCCAAGTAGAAAATATAATCGAAAGATTATATTTTGGAGTATAAAGGTGAATCATGAACTCAAAATGTAAATGAGTATAAATGTTGGCCTGTCTGAGGGGCTGAAAAAGTAGTATGGCACGCAATATTGTCTGCTCTACCTTCTTCGACCATTCTACTAAGCACAATAATTCAACAAGCATGAAAGAAGTTGCTCAATATTTGTTTGCCAATCTTGGGAATTTCACAGATAACTGTAGTTTAACATAGTGAAAAACAAGCTCCATTAAGTATCCAGTGATGAATTACATAGCAAGAATTTGTTGATCTTTTATATTTCTAATGTCGGTTCAAAGTCAGTTTTTAATTGAAGTGGTCGTGTATATAGTGCATTTTGTAGTTTTTAATCACCCAACACTGATGAATCTCTTATTTCCATGCAAAGTCGACTCGCGATCGTCTAATGATAATCCTCCCTTTTTTTTGAGTCAATGGATAAATTAGAAAGCCGTGTGTTTTATCTTTCTTTCTACTTATTAATCTTCTTTCATGTGTTAGTTATATCTTACCGATATAAATATTTGCGTTAATTTGCTCACTAATTTTAGAGGTTTCCACTATCATTGACAGAGGTGAAAGAAAACAAGAACTAGTGACAACTAGACATATATATTTAATTTGCTTACCAATTTTAGAGATTTCTGCCATCATTAAAGAGGTGAAAGACAACAAGAACCAATGACACCTAGACATACATATTTTATTTTAGAGTATGTATTGAATGCACAAAACTATGAAAACAGCTGTTAGAATTTATATGGAATAATTTTAGAGCTACAAAAGGAAGATTAGAAATTCCAAAATTGTTAGAACAATTTCTTTATACATGTAAATTAAATTATGGTATTCAATACAAAATTTTTATGTTTTTTCCGCAATTCATCTTCTGTTAACAGTATGTTTATGTAATATAGTCTTTTTTCGACACCACAAATTGGTGAATGATGCCAACGCTTCATTCAGGCTGCACTCCTGAAGTATGTCCAGCCAATTACCAGGTTTATTGAAACTAGTGAAGAGACTGTTAATAGGGGGAAAAGAATGATGCACTATAATATTCCTTTACTGAGAGTTTTCCAATAATCAAGTAGTCCCACACAACACAAGCAAACAAACAACCACAACACAAGTTCGAAAAATCCACAAACTCAGATTGGAACTATCCTCTGGATAGACAAAATAACATAACAGTCTATTTAACAAAATATTCCTATACTTTTTTTAGCCATAATCCCTCTTTATATAACCTCTCTCCTCTCCTCTAACAAACTAGGACTCCCCACCACTACCCTTTTAAGGAAAATCATTACATAGATGACAATACTCCCAAAATAGACTCAACACTAATAGTATTTATTAATCAATATTAAAAGGGAGAATAAATTTTAACTTGTTGTAATTTGATTTATTTTATTCAATATTTTGTATATTACTAATATATCATTTTTTGTTTACGCAATGAAAGTGGGTTTGAAGGTTAAAATAGTCATAAATATAGTAATTGACCACTTTTTTATTCTCTCTATATCCGTCTTTCTCTCTCTCATCTCTCTTCATTTTGTGTCTCATGAAAGAGTGAGTTTTTTCAATTTATCATTCACTCTTCTCATTAGTGCCTCTTTAGAAGAGTGGGTTTTTTCAATTTCTACTTCACTTTATAATTGTCCATTTACACCTCTCTCTCGCTCTCTCTATATAAGCCTCGTTCTCTAAAAGGGTGAGTTATTTTCAATTTCTCCTTCACTTTATAATTTATATTATAATATCATCTTCTCCCTTAACTGAAGGGTCGTTTTAGATTGTCGTTTGTCTCTGTTTTTTTTCCCGTCTCTGTATTTTTTTTCCTCTTCTACGGGGTGGTATGGCGTTTCTTCTCCAACATTTCAAATTGCATTTTCTTCTCCCTCGACTCTTTTCTTCTCTTATGAGTGTGGTGTGAAATTTCGTTTTTTTTTTTTTTTTTTTTTTTTTTTTTTTTTTTTTTTTTTTTTTTTTTTTTTTTTTTTTTTTTTTTTTTTTTTTTTTTTTTTTTTTTTTTTTTTTTTTTTTTTTTTTTTTTTTTTTTTTTTTTTTTTTTTTTTTTTTTTTTTTTTTTTTTTTTTTTTTTTTTTTTTTTTTTTTTTTTTTTTTTTTTTTTTTTTTTTTTTTTTTTTTTTTTTTTTTTTTTTTTTTTTTTTTTTTTTTTTTTTTTTTTTTTTTTTTTTTTTTTTTTTTTTTTTTTTTTTTTTTTTTTTTTTTTTTTTTTTTTTTTTTTTTTTTTTTTTTTTTTTTTTTTTTTTTTTTTTTTTTTTTTTTTTTTTTTTTTTTTTTTTTTTTTTTTTTTTTTTTTTTTTTTTTTTTTTTTCCCGTCTCTGTATTTTTTTCCTCTTCTACGGGGTGGTATGGCGTTTCTTCTCAACATTTCAAATTGCATTTCTTCTCCTCGACTCTTTTCTTCTCTTATGAGCCATGTGCCTACAAACTGATGAGGGCATCATCGACATTTTTATTATTTATGTACTTTTTATTATTTATTCCAGTTATTGTTATTTTTCGTGTTTTAGGGTTATTACGGGCCCGTTAGGGTTAGCCCAAATTTAGTCTATTTAAACGTTTTTATTGTAATGTGTTGGATAGTTGATGATTATTGAATGAAATGGTTTCTTGAAACCCTATTTTCCAATCCCCTATTCTCTCTCGAGCTTCTCCTCCCATTTCTCCTCTTTTTGGCTATAACTCTTCTTTTCTTTCTTCTCTTCCTCCCTCCTCTTCGGCTATATTTCTTATTCTAATTCCGCTGCCTGCATCAAATTGGTATCAGAGCCAGGTTTTATTGTTTTCTCAAACAATAAAATCTTGGTTTAATACCCTAAATTTCTGAGTTTGGATCGTACTGTTCATCGGGGGACTGTTCATCGACGACACTATTCATCGGCGTACTGTTCATCGGGGCACTGTTCATCGGTGACACTATTCATTGGGGGTACTGTTCATCAGCGGCGGTACTGTTCATCGCCGGTTACTGTTCATCTCGAAAAATTTGAAACTTTGTTGGGTTTGTTCTATTTTCGGTTCTCCAATATGAGAGAATGTAACACCCGACTTTATTTAAGAATTTAAAATAACAGGTAAATCTATTAAGTATAATCGATGAATGAAACTTTAGTATGATGTAGGTTAGGTTGAAGAATGAGTAAGTAAGGGCATAAGGGTAATTGGCAAATTTGAAAGTGGATAATGTATTTAAGGCAAGAGGTTTAGGGTAGCCGCCACCACTACTCATTTTCTTTCCCTTTCGGTCTTCAGCTCGAACGGCAGAAATCTCTAGGCGATTCTCCTGCCCGATTCTCCTTCAACCTAAGTAAGCCCTCATTGTTTCCTTGCGATTTTAGTAGTTAGATAGCTGAGGGAGTACAATGTGAGAAGTTTCGAGTAATGCTGTGATTTAGAGTAAGTTCGGGTTGTGTGACTAATGAGAATACCCGAGTTGTGGGGTTTCAAATTTGGTTTCCTCAAACTCCTGTATTGATTCTGTGAAGTTTAATGAAAGTTTGATATATGTACTATTATGATTTTAGGTGAGCGATCTTCTAAAGTAGCATTTAGCCGAGCAATTTCCAGGGAGCCAGGTAAGTAGAGTTTGTTTGTGCCTTCGGGCCTACATCACAAGACAGTAGGGTTTATGTATGTTCGTATGTTAAATTTCCAGTTGTCATGCATCATGTTTTGAAAGACTACGAAAATGTATTTTCATGGTAAGTGTGAGCAGGATGATCAGAACAACTGTTAAGGGGGATTAATCCGCCCCTTAACTGAGAACAGAGGATTGAGGTTTTGGGAAAAGTGATCCACTTCCCAATCCTACAGGGGGATCAGAACAGTTAACTGTTAAGGGAATTAATCCGCCCCTTAATTGAGATCAGAGGAATGTATGCTTTGGGGGATGACTGATCCACTCTCCCATCGTACAGGGGGATCAACAGAGCACGATTATGAATACAACAGAGAGGAGAAAGTAGAAACAGCATGTCTAGGAGATTTATGTTTCGGTAATGCATTTCATTCATTGCTTTACTTGCTTAGCATTAGGCTAATAGATGAGTTTTGTGATGTAGGTGAAGAAGTTACTGAAGGTATGTTCACTGACCAACATGAGGACTAAGCTGGTTGGGGGAGCATTTTTAGGCATCGGTTTGGTCATCTGTTGAGGCGGTTTAATCCATGGCTGCAGGTGTTCAGTTGAGAGTAACTAGTTCAGTATAGATGTTTTTTTGAAAATTTTATGACAGTAGTGGTTTCAAAGTTCTGAATACATTTTTAGGAATCTTCTGATATTGGCATTCCTTTGGATTTTGAAAACATTGTTTTTACTGAACTTTGAGTAATGCAATGGTTAAATCATTTTTGAATGATTTCAGTAGAGTAAGTAAATCCTTTCTATAGTTGGAGTAGTGTTTTATAACGAGGAGTTGGTGAGATGTCGTTTTGTTCTCTATCGGTAGACGATGTCTATCGGTAGATGTTGAGTCATGGTTAAGTTGTCTATCGGAAGATGTCTTCAATAGAGTCATCGGATGATGCAGTTATATTTCTATCGGAAGATGTTGTGTAGTTTTGTCGTCTAGCGATCGGCAGATGTTGGATGAAGGAATCATCCGGCTGACGTCATCGGTAGATGTCGCGTGTTCGTCTATCGGAAGATGGAAATCTATCGGCAGATGAATTTGTGTTGACTTCATCGGCAGATGAAGTTATGTTGACTTCATCGGCAGATGAAGTTATGTTGACTGCATCGGCAGATGGTGTTGCGTCGACGTTATCGGCAGATGGTATTGTGTTGTTTGTGCACGTCATCGGTAGAAGCCTTTTGTTTTCATTTTCTGCTTCTTCCGTTGGCTTTACTCATCGGCAGATACGTTAGACTTCCGTGATTTCTTCCTAGTATTCCATAGTCTGAAACTTTAATTCCAAATTGCCGATTGTCTCTTAACATTTCAAACCATGATTTATAGTTTTGTTTTACTACATTGTTGTTTAGAATCATTTCCGCTGCAAGTTTTAAACATTTTGAAATTTTAGAAAAAAAAAAAGGGGTCAAATCTTAACTGTCGAGCGAAATTTCTTTTTTTTAAATTTAGTATCAAGTCGTCATGGTTCGGTTCAGGGTTATGAGTAGCAAACCGGGTTCAGATGACTCGGGGCGTTACAGAGAAGGTAAATTTGACCGAAGTCGCACCACTAGTTTCGTTGTAGTTCTGTGTTTCTTGGTGAATTATTTACTGTGATTTTTGTGCAATTTATTTAGTCAATACGAGGATAAGGAGTGATGCGCAAAATAATCATTATCCAAAGGATAATTGGCAAAGAACATCAATTGACCATTTAAGCTCAATTTTATTTTAAAATTGAACCGGTCTTTTTAAAATAAACCAAACCAAACCGGTTCATTTAAGCTCGCACCGGCACTATTCATCTGACCTGAACCGAATCGGCACTGTTCACTGATCCGACCCGAATTGGCACTATTCACCCTAACCGGACCCGAACCAAATTTCCACCAGAATGAAACCGAACCGATCAAAGATTTAACCGGTAAGGAATTTCTACCTAAATTGTTGTGAAATTGATTTATTATAGTGGAAAAAAAATAATAGAAAAAAATAATAATATTAAGAATTGATTTATTATAGTGGAAAAAAAATAATAGAAAAAAAATAATATTATATTAAGAATTTTATTTAGGTAGAAAAATTTCTTGAAATTGTCAAAATCGACCCGATTCGACTCTCGATCACAAGTAAGAAAATTCTACCTAAACTCTGTCAAATTGAATTTATTTAAATAGGAATTTAATACCAAGATTTTAATTAAACAGGATATTATTAAAATATTGAATATTGAAAAAATCCCTATAAACCCTAACCGCTCGGAATCTAGGTAAGTGTAAATACAACGTTTTGGCTACGGCCCTACATCACAGGATAGATATTATTTTCTTTATTATTGTTTTATTTTATCACACGTTTTTAATGTTTGAGCACACATGTTAGGACATTGACATAGAATTGTTTAAAAGATAAAATAGGTAGGACATTTGCATGTGTATGAAAATGATGGAATTAACGGCAAATACATGATAGCAAGAGTTTGAACGTTAAAAGTAAAAGTAAAAGATGACAAAGTCATGATATGGCTAAGTCTTAAAAGTAAAAGTAAAAGAGGACAAAGCCAGAGATGGCTAAGTCTTAAAAGAAGGTTGACTTTCAACCAGTATGTAACTGTTAACAAGATTCGGTAAAAGTAAAAGTTTTATAACTTGCACGTATTTCCACTTACTAAGATTTATCATAGTTTTTAACTTGTGATGTAGGTGAATTTCTGTCTAAGGAAGAAATAGCTGAAATTGAGAATCCTCCCGTGGTAAGCGAGCATACAGATGAAGAAAATATTGTTGAATTCGAAGAAAAAGATTTAAATTAGTATGCTTAAATTTTCAAACTGATATTAATGTTTTATTTCAGTTTAAGTCTTGAATTATTATGTTGAACATTATTATTATTTAAAGTTTCATAAATTGTTTTAATTATGCAATGGTTTCAAGATTTTGATAAATTTATTGTTTCAAGATTTTGACAAATTTATTACAAAGCTTCCGCAAAATTAAAGTTTTCAATTAATATTTAAATTTTCAAATTATGATTTAGAGCTCGATTTCAAATGAATTTGGGGAATATTCTAGAGTTTTCAAAATTAGGGTTTCAAATTGGGAATTTTTAAATTTGGGGCGTTACAGGTAAATATTTTAATCAAAATAAATTTTTGATTATTTGTCAAAAAGAAAACAACACAATATGTACTTATGTAATCTATACATAAACACAAAGATTGATTCAAAATTAACAATTTTCCTAATATTATAATATTGAAATCAAAAGAGTCCTTTTTAAAATGACCAAAATTTACTTTACGCAAACCCATGACAAATCTTACTGAGTTCCCAGGAGCGAGTGCAGAAAGTTTTCCTGAAAACTTGTGGATATATGTAACTGCGGTATCCTCACTTTCAAATTCAACAGATGTACCAACTTTTGGACCTCCACGAACACTAACCTGCAAGATAGAATGTTTGATTGGCAAATTGATACACAAAAATGACGCCAAAGTTAAGATGAATACAAATATTATGATTGAGTTGGTTCAAACGGCAATTGACTAAGACAATTCCTAACAAGGTATTGGGTTAGGATGGGCAACTCACCTAATTTAAACTGATTAGTAGTACAAACATTTATGAAAATAGAATTGATTTCCCTATTCTAAACATAATGAAATTGTATGAGCCACAACCTAATCTATTAGACATTATAAACAAGCTATCCTGAATATGAAAAATAAATAAGTTTATACCATCCACAAAATTCATGATCTATGATTCAGTCCATGTTAGGCTAGCAAAGCAGACAAGCCAAAGCAGACAAGCGGCAATGCATCTTTTTTATCTCCCCCACATTTTTTTCTACAAGTATATTTCATTTACCCTGAAAATCTTTTAATTAATAAAGATTGACTTCTTCACTATTCCGTACAAAACTATCTGGCCTAATTCATTAATTATAGGAACAGTTCGTTTCCTAATTATAGAAAGATATTGAATTCTTGTATTGAGATAGTTTATGAACTACTTAAAAAATTTATAGTTAGGACAATCATATCTATGGTATATAATAACCTACCAATTCTCTAGCTTACCACGTATGATGCACCAGGAAGGAGGAATATATCACGAGGATGAATTCTTGGTGGCGCATAGACTTCAATTTTTATGGTTTGACTAAATATTTCACAACCAGAAAGTTGCGACACCCCAACCTGATTTAAAGCTCAAGTTGTGAGTTGAAAGTTTCAAGATTTCAAATAGATAAAGTTCACAAACAATAAGAAATGCTGATGACTATTGGAAAAAAAAAAAAACAAGAGCATACAAGCTACTTACATAAAGAGTTGTGACCCCAAGGCCAATCGCTTTAATTTCAAAATTTGGCGCATTAACATAATTATTACCAGAACTCAAAACATCAGAGTTGTCCACCACTTCAACTATATCATCCTCAGTATGCACAGTTAGAGTCATGTTGGAAAACTGCATGACGACAATCCAGTAGTTTAAGCTTTTATTATATAAAGATTATTAGATAAAATGACAATGACAAATATTCAAGTGCTAAAACATGATTAGAACATTTTGTGAGATAAAAAATTGACAAATTCAAAACAAATCCAGAAAATATGAAATACACATGTTTAATCGGTACTCACATCGTACAGATTTAACTCAGATACCATGATAAAAAGTGAGAGGGTAGAACTCACTCCAAAAGTTAACTCAAGGAGTGAAAGAATCCACCTCATATTTATACAGAATCATTTGTTTTGGTTATATCGATATGGGACAACAATTTTATTTCTCCGTCCAAAATTCATCATTCTCTATTTATTAGCTTACAAAAAGGACCAAAACATTAGTAAACTCTAAATAAATTAAAGTCATACCTGGGCAGAGTCAAAAGTCTTTCCATCATTAATCCCAACCATTAAACTGATAATTTGGGAGCTCCCTTCCTGAAAATGTTAAGATCCCACAGTAAATCAAGTTAAACAAGTGACATATATGACATTAAAAATACATACCACGAGGCTTATTTCTTCTTGCGATGTAATTCTGACCCAATCTATATCAGCAACTTGAACCTATATTGCAATAACAATAATCCACACAGATGCAAATGTAAAAATGTGTAAAAAACTTTGGTATCTCATTGAGTCGTATATCTAATAGAATTAGTACAAGCATCTCTCCACGAAGGGATCAATTAGTAACTTTTTCTAGAACAAAGACTATGGAGAAATTACCAGGGCAGAAACTTTTAGGGGAGCAGTGAGCCCCACATCCAAAACTGTAATTAGTGCAGCCCCCAGTCCTTTAAGAGACAACGTTAGCTCTTGGCGTAGTGTCCCAGAAACAGGCTGAATAACTTCCACAACTTGCGTGTCATTAACAACGGCCTCGAGCAAACTGCTCCCACCAATAATTGACAAATTTACCTGAAAAGAAAATTTCATATCGCATAAACTTAAAGTAACCAAAAAATAGACTATCCTGAAGTTAAAAGAGACATCTTTTATACAGAAACACATAAAATATAACCATAGAAAACAGAGAACTCAGTAGGCAACGGACTTTGAATTTTCTAATTTCCTAATTTCACACAAGAAGAATAGAAAAACTAGGATTCTCCTCTTTATTTCAAGAATACAACTGTATTCTGGTATTACACACTAATCCAGATCTTCGAGAGTCTGGTATCTCCACTTCTTCAGTACTTTCCTACCTTCTCCTCATCTACTAAGCAATATATGTATCTATCTTAATATAATCGAATTATAACTAACACTAACTGCCTTTTTTCTAACCATTACAACTTACTTTTAACCACTTTATTTCTCCCTCTTCTAGCCACCTTTAGGTTTGCTTCTCCTTGCATCGGTAAATTAAATAGGTGGCCTATCATGCAACAACCAAACCCTATTTAAGTCATATAGTTCAATTCATCACATACAAACTCAGTGACGAGAATTTACTGCGAAGGTCAATCAAGTAAATGAGATAAAAACTAACCCTACACTTAAATCATCTCAGTCGTCAGAACAAACAGTATCTCTTTTAGTTCTTTGTGTGTTTATGCTATACAAAATCTTGACTGGATCATAAATTACTATGGATATTAGTTAGAAAGACATCCAGCCTATTTCACATACAGAAGATGTAAATAGGGTGAGATTGATTCGTTGGTTGTTATTTTATGGCATTTTAGTAATTAAGGGATTAATTAGGGCCACAGTTAAATAGTTGCATTAGGCGTTAGTCAGGATTGCGAGAATAAGTAGAGAGAAAGGGAGAAGACCGGATAAGGAAGCTTTACTTTTGAATTTGAGCTTTGCTCCGGAAGGGATAGCAAATCCTTGAATTTTTGCAAATTTATCTTGTAACCTTCGATTGCTATCAATAAGAAATGTTCATTCAATTTCTTATAATGAACAAATCCTGATAAAAAAAAAAATTCCTTGAACTTTGATCTTTATCAAGGAGATCTTACCTCCTTGATAAAGATCAAAGTTGAACAAAAAATTTATCTTGTAATTTTTTACTCATTTAGCAACATCCTCCTCCCTTTGAAATTTTATGCATCGGGAGTCTATTTGAAAATCTGATTCATGATTAAAGTTTAGGTCTTCAATTGGATTCTGACACTTAAAAGGCTTAATTGTGAGATTTTCTCTATCTTTGCCTCATTGATGTTTGATTAGTAAGAAGGCATGAGCAAATAGTGAGCCATAACATTTAGAACCAGGAGTTTAACACTGATTGGCATGAAATTTCATAACTTTTTCCTATTTTATTTCTGTAATGCTTTAAGTGCCTCCAGTTTTTGATAATGCAAGTGTAGCAAGGAAGGTCTGCAGACTAAGGAAGTCCTTATACGGCCTCAAGCAATCCTTTCGTGCATGGTTTGCGAGGTTTGCAAGGGCTGTCAAGAAGCACAACTATTCACAAGCTCAATCAGATCATACACTATTCTATAAACACACTACAAGAGGTAAAATTGGTATTCTGATTATGTATGTGGATGATATAGCAATGACAGGAAACGATGAAATGGAGCTAGCAACATTGAAGAAGCTTCTAGCTCCTCAGTTTGAGCTTAAGGATTTGAGAAATCTCAAGTTCTTCATATATATCAGAGTAACTAGATCAAATAATGAGATTGCTATATCTCAGAAGAAGTACGTGTTCGATCTCCTCAAAGAGATAGGTCTCCTCGGATGCAAGTCTGCCTCAACACCTATTGATCCTAATCAGAAGCTCGGTCGAAGTAAGAATGAGGTGTCTGTGGACAAAGTCAGGTAACAAAAACTTGTGGGAAAACTGATTTACTTAGCTCATACAAGGCCTGATATAGCCTTTGTTGTTGTAGGCTTAGTAAGTCAGTTCATGCATTGTCCAGCTGAAAATCACCTCAAGATTGTCTACAGAATTCTACAAAACCTCAAAGGAAGGTCGGGCAATGGCATTATGTTCAGCAAAAGTCAAAACTGACAGATTAAAGTTTTTACGGATACTGATTGGGCAGGATCTGATACTGATATGAGGTCTACATCAACCTATTGCACATTTGTAAACCTTGTGACATGAAGGAGCAAAAAGCAACATGTTGTGGCAAGGAGAAGTGCAGAAGCTGAGTTCAGAGAAATGGCTCAAGGAGTTTGTGAAGTTATTTGGCTTAGAAGTATCTTAAAAAAACTATAAATCGAGACTGATAAGCCAATAAAGTTGTTTTGTGACAACAAGCCAGCCATCAACATTGCAGATAATCCAATGCAATACGACAGAACAAAGCATGTGGAGGTTGATCATCATTTCATCAAAGAAAGACTCGAAATAGGGGAAATTTGTATGTCATATGTTCTAACATCTGAACAACTAGCAGATGTCCTCACAAAAAGACTATACAAGGCCAAATATAGCCTTTGTTGTAGGCTTAGTAAGTCAGTTCATGCATTGTCCAGCTGAAGATCACCTCAAGGCTATCTACACAATTCTACAAAACCTCAAAGGAAGGCCAAGCAAGGGCATTATGTTCAGCAAAAGTCAAAATAGACAGATTGAAGTTTTTAAAGATGCTGATTGGGCAGGATCTGATACTGATATGAGGTCTATTTCAGCCTATTGCACATTTGTATGAGCAACCTTGTGAGATGAAGGAACAAAAAGCAACATGTTGTGGCAAGAAGAAGTGCAGAAGATGAGTTCAGAGCAACGACTCAAGGAGTTTGTGACGTTATTTAACTTAGAAGTATCTTAAAAGAACTAAAGATCGAGATTGATAAGCCAATAAAGTTGTTTTGTGACAACAAATCAGCCATCAACATTGCACATAATCCAATGCAACACGACAGAACAAAGCATGTGGAGGTTGATCGTCATTTCATCAAAAAAAGACTCAAAATAGGGGAAATTTGTATGTCATATGTTCTAACATCTGAACAACTAGCAGATGTCCTCACAAAAAGACCCTACAAGCAAGTGTTTGAAAATCTTCTAATCAAACTACGCATGATTGACATCTTTGCTCCAGCTTGAGGGAAAGTGTTAAGATATGCTACTAACTCAGCATTGAATAGATAATTTTGAGTTGTTAGGTGTCCCTAGTTTATAGGGATTTGATTTCATCTGTACATGCCTATTTGATTTTATTTTCTAGATTAGTTTATTCGATCCTATTTACTAGGCATTAAGTTAGTTCAGTACACCTATATATATTTTAAATCATGAATAAGAATATATTTTTTTCTGCTCTAATATTTTATCTTTTAGAGTTATTAACACTCGAAAATTTTTCATCTGAAAAAAGCGAGAATCAGTTGCACATGAAAATAAATAAAATGTAATCAAACCAAGTGTGTCAAAGTCAACCTTTGCATTCATGCTGAAATATAATAAGTTGAATTCTGGGATGACTCTAAGAGTAGAAACAAGCTGCATGATTAAACCAATTAAGAGGTAAGAAGCAACCATAAAAATAAGATTTCAAAAATAGGGACAGTGAAGCACTAATAACGTCTAAACTGAAAAGGAATGGTATTATGAAACATACCAATTTTTTTCCATAGGCACACAACACAATGTCAAAAAAGAATTGATGGGTCCAAACCCCATACCTGCAAAGGTACTGCATCGATAAGAACATTCTCTAAGGATTGGGGCAGCCCAACAGCACTACAGTCGCTCATGGCATTGCAGAAATTAGTTACAGCAGCACGAACAATGCACTGAGAGGAAAATGGCTCACGATAAATTGCATATAAAAATTCATTACTTCACTTCTCGAATTTTATAACTACTAGCACGAATTTTAGTGGCTACAGGATTTACCAACAAAAGTAGAATACAGAGGAAATAAAGAGAAGCTTTAACTATTGATTTCTAAGAAACTCCATATCTCACGTTGAGACCCAAGATTTATAAGATGTTTAGTAAACAATCTTCCTTTTAAACTTTTTGTTTCTTTTTTAGTAATTGAAGATAAACGAATTTCATTAAGAAGAAGAAATTACAACATAAAAGAGAGGAAAATCCCCACTCAAGAAAAAACATATCGAAACAATTACATTACAACAATTTCTCTTCAATTGGAGAGAACAAAACTAAATGAATAAATTTTAAAACCTTATAGGTATAAATTCATTTAGTGACAGTGAAATTAATGTTATCCAAAGATCATTACTAAGCTCTTTATAAAACTTATATTCAAATTAAGATAAAACTAATTTAATCAAATCTAAAGCTCATTAAATCAAATCGAATTCAAATTTAGTTTGAATATCATCAAATTAAATATTATTTAAATTTAACATTCCTTCCCTCGAGCTGGTAGATAAATATGTATATTATTTCCAGATTGACTACTAAGTTTTTAAACATTAGGAAGTGTAGTCCTTTGGTTACTTTCGAAATCATCCTTCTTTTCCTTTTGTTTAAGCAAGTCAACACTTCATATACTATAGTAATGACTTTTCAATTGTATTGTTTACATTAGTTGTTATCTTATGTTTAAAACATTAGTATTCACCCAGAAGTTTTCAGGGAGTGTACAACACTATCAGGGAGTGTACAACACTATCAGGGAGTGTACAACACTATCAGGGAGTGTACAACACTATCAGGGAGTGTACAACACTATCAGGGAGTGTACAACACTATCAGGGAGTGTACAACACTATCAGGGAGTGTACAACACTATCAGGGAGTGTACAACACTATCAGGGAGTGTACAACACTATCAGGGAGTGTACAACACTATCAGGGAGTGTACAACACTATCAGGGAGTGTACAACACTATCAGGGAGTGTACAACACTATCAGGGAGTGTACAACACTATCAGGGAGTGTACAACACTATCAGGGAGTGTACAACACTATCAGGGAGTGTACAACACTATCAGGGAGTGTACAACACTATCAGGGAGTGTACAACACTATCAGGGAGTGTACAACACTATCAGGGAGTGTACAACACTATCAGGGAGTGTACAACACTATCAGGGAGTGTACAACACTATCAGGGAGTGTACAACACTATCATTAAGAAGAAGAAATTACACCATAAAAGAGAGGAAAATCCCCACTCAAGAAAAAAACATATCGAACAATTACATTACAACAATTTCTTCATTGGAGAGAACAAAACTAATGAATAAATTTTAAAACCTTATAGGTATAAATTCATTTAGTGACAGTGAAATTAATGTTATCCAAGATCATTACTAAGCTCTTTATCAACTTATATTCAAATTAAGATAAACTAATTTAATCAAATCTAAGCTCATTAAATCAAATCGAATTCAAATTTAGTTTGAATATCATCAAATTAAATATTATTTAAATTTAACATTCCTTCCCTCGAGCTGGTAGATAAATATGTATATTATTTTCGAGTGTACAACACTATCAGGGAGTGTACAACACTATGTTTATTAGTATGTCTATCAATATAACGCGCACTTGCATCGCAAGTGCACAGCCTAGTATTGAGAAAAGAATATACAAAGAAAGGAAAGCGAAAGATATCCTCTCTTACAAAGCTCCTAAACTAAAAAATAATTTTTCTATAATTGAAGAGAATTAAAATAAAAAGAAAATGATAAGCTCTTACTATATTTTTGAAGAAAACAATGAAATTAAAATAGATAGATAACAACAAATTTTTTTAGAGAGATTTGTAAGTCTCCCTTCCAACACAATTCTTAATGTCTGAATGTCCCTTGTGTGCTATTAATTTCCCATTTAATTGTCAATATGATTGAAATGCTTACCCTCATTGTGAAGGTTTCTTTCATTATATAGGAACTTAATGAGCTGATAATCAACAATTACATTAAACAAAATAAGGAAATTACACGTGCCTAATTGTATAATTAATCACAATATTGACAATTGTAATATGCATTAATCATATAATCATAACTAACATCCCCTCAAATTGATGCTTGCTGATTTAGAAGCATAAATTTGTCTACAAGAAACTGATGTTATTGTCATATCATGGTCTTGGTAAAGAGGTCAACAATTTGTAGGTTAGTGGACATGTGTGGAAGAGAATAATTCCAATGTTCAAAACTTATCGAATAAAATGACAGTCTGCTTCAATATGTTTTATGCACTCATGAAAAACTAGATTAGTTGCGATTCTAATCGCACTCGTGTTGTCGGCATGAAGAAGAGTAGACTCAGATTGTCGCCTAGAGATTGGTCAAGTTGTCTAACTTTTTATTGGTTATATCTCTATGAAAGGTCAATACCTAAGGGCTATTGTGCGATGAACTCGTGCTGTAGAGAGAAGCAATAGAAAGTTTTTACTCCAAGAAAGATGATAAATGTCTAGAACTTTAGCGTGCATCCCCCATTCGTACTCACATCGTACAAATTTAACTCTAATAAGCTCTGATACCATGATACAAAGTGAGAGGGTAGAACTCACTCTAAAAACTAGCTCAAAGAGTGAGGGAATCCCCTCATATTTATACCGGACCTTTTTGCTTTGGTCTGTCGATGTGGGACAACACCACTGATATGTAAATAGCTGATATATTCACAAAAGCCATGAAACAGAAACGTCATCAATTTATTGTTAGCAAATTGATGTTTCTTGACCAACCGGCATTAATTTGAGGGGAGATGACAATTATATCTTCAATTAATCTTAATTATTGCATTATAATTGTAAATAATTTCAAATATATATTCTTTCTTTAGATAGGCACAATTTAGATAAATTGATGATTTTCAGCAATGAATGTAAATTCTAATTTTACTCCACAATGACAGCAACTCTCACAAGGAGAGTATTCGATCTAATTCAAAATTGACACCAGGATGTCACCTTTTTGAAACAACACCATATTTCTCAAAAAATTCGAGTAAGGGGAGATGTCGAGTGATTCTTCTTTTTTGAGGCGTTCAAACTTATTAGCTCATCTAATTGGGAATATTTTTGGTCTTCAAATACAGATCCACAAACTTCACCCCAACTTGATTTCAATCATTTATGAACCTCTTCTTCAAAATCCCTCCAAAGATGCATGTGCCATCACTTAGCCTTTTGCATTGACTTACAGCAGTAAGAAAACCTTGCCAAAGGAAGTCAATCCAGAGCCTTCTGCATCCCAAGAACTAAACTTGAGTTCCGGTAATGAATCAGATTTAAAGAATGTTGACATTCCAATTGCTTTAAGAAAAGGAATTAGATCTTGCACTCAACATGCTATCTCCAATTTTCTGAGATACTAACACTTATCCACAGTCATGAAGTACTTCGTCACTTGTCTCTCATAATCTAAGCTTCCAGAAAATATTAATGAGGTCTTACAAGATGATAATTGAAAAAAAGTCATTATCAAAGAGATGCCACCTTTACAAAAGGCACGAACTTGGGAAGTGGTAAAAAGACCTCAAGGAAAAAATCTTGTATAATGTAAATGAGTGTTCACAGTCAAGTATAAATCTGATGGATCTATTGAACGATACAAAATCTGACTTGTAGCTAAATACTATACTCAAACATATGGGATTGACTACCAAGAGACTTTTGCACCCGTAGCTAAAATCAATAGCATTCAAATTTTGCTATAACTTGCAGCCAATCTTGATTAGAATCTACAAAAACTAGATGTTAAAAATGTCTTAATGGATATTTGAAAGAAGTCTATATGGATCTCTCACCTGGTTTTGATCTTGAAAGGAAAAAAGGCACGGTGTGCATACTCAATAAATCATTATATACTCAAAGCTTAGTTTGATCATTTTACAAAAGCCATGTTAGTGCACATGTACAAGCAAGCACAAACTGATCATACTTTATTTCATAAAAAGATGGATATGAAGATTACCATATTAATTGTCTATGTAGATGACATAATTCTTACTAGGAATGATGATGAAGAAATCAAGAATATCAAGAAAAAGTTTGCTCAAAACTTTGAGAAGAAAGACTTGGGAAACTTAAGGTATTTTTTGGGTATTAAAGTGGCTAGAAGCAAAGTTGGCATTGCAATTTCACATCGCAAGTATGTTCTTGATCTCCGTAGCGAACCCTGGATATAATGGAATATAAATCTGTTGATACTCCAATGGACCCAAATATAAAGTTGGAAATGAAACCAATTGATAAAGGAAGATATCAACTACTAGTGGGAAGGCTAATTTATTTAACATATACCTGGCCAGACATTTCATTCGCAGCGAGTTGTGTAAGTCAATTTATGCACGCTCGTAGTTCTCACATGCAAGCCATTTATCGAATTTTCAAGTATCTCAAAGGTACACCAGGATAAGGATAAGGACTTTTGTTTAAAAAGAATAAAGAAAAATGTATAAATGTATTTATTGATGCAGATTGGGCTGGATCAGCCACAGATAGAAGATCCACATCTAGATATTGCTCATAAGTTTGGAGAAACTTGGTCACATTGCGCAATAAAAAACAAATTGCGGTTGCTCGAAGTAGTGCTCAAGCTGAGCTACGATCCACTACCCATGGGATTTGCGAAGCCTTGTGGTTGAAAATGTTACTGGAAGAATTAGGAGCAGAATTGCACACGCCTATGAAAATTCACAGTGATAATAAGGCTATAATCTCTATTTGCCACAATCTCGTCCATCATGATAGAACTAAACATGTTGAAGTCGATAGGCATTTTATTAAAGAGAAAATCGAAGCAAATATAATCAAAGTGGTTTACATTCCAACTATGCAGCAAACAGCAGACATTCTAACAAAGACTTTATTTAGACTAATGTTTGAAAAAATAGTTGACAAGTTGAATATGTATAATTCGTACTATCCAGTTTGAGGAGTATTAACGTGTCTCAATCAATGTGACAAGAATAAATTTTTTGATTTTTAGATTAATCTATTTTTCTTAAGAGTTAGTTATGGTAGTCAATTAGAGTAAATATATATATATACACACCAGATTACATGTAATTTATAGATGAATAAAAACATTCTCCTTCAGCAGTGTGCTTTGTTTTTCTCCTATCTATATGCTTTCAGTTTGAAGTGTCATTGTTAACCCAGTCAAGTAATCATCTTTGCCTATGTCACATATTCCACCCGATTGAGTCGGTAAATAACTCAAAGACAACCACCTTTCCCTCCCACTAAAGAAGGTTTATAGTTCAGTAGTCGGTTCTGATACCATAAAAGTATAATAGAAACGAAATTAAAGAAGCTGCTTGATTATTCATCTCTAAGAAACACTTAAATCTCACACTCAGATTTATAAGAAAGATGATTAAATAACAATCTTCCTTTTGAACTAATTTCAAACTAGGATAAAACTAATATTGAAACTGAGATAAAACTATTTAAATCAAATCTAAAGCTAATTAGATCAAATTAAATTCAACTTTTAGTGTAATCAAACTAAATATTTTTCAAAATTAAACTATAATATCCAATGAACTTCAACAACACATTATGTACAAGTGTACTAAGATTCTAAAGAAGCAAAGGAGGTGTATCTATTCACTAAACCTAAGAAAAAACCAAGAAAAAAAATATCTCAAAAATTAGTCATTTACCAGTCCTGATTTGTTTTGCAAGCTCAATAACCTCTCCCAGCTGTACTTAGTCCTCTCTGAATCATAAACGTCGATCCAATGTGCTAAGCCTTCACAGCTGCTAAGCTCCCACCTTAACCAAAGAGAAGATGAATTTGCAAAAGGTTCTTCAGAATCACTAATCCCAACAGCAGATATTCGTATGGATCGCCCATTTGACACAGAAATAGGAGCCACGCGAATTCGTCCTGGACTACGGTCTGCTTGAATTGCACTTCGAATGACATTGTATCCATTCACTGAAGATTTACATCAACTTAGTACAAGGATATTAAAACAGCTTCTAACTTTGCTCAACTTTAGTGAAAATAATTTCAATTATACCAGGCTCATCGACTATCAGTGAAATTGAGGTAGGAAAGCTACACGCTACCGACAAGAAAACTCCGGCGATTGTAGGCAAAGGATGGTCCTCTCCTACCAAATTACCACGTCTAAAAGCAATTTTCTGGGCCATTCACAAGCAAAAAAATTTTCAGAAACTTTGATTTGGTAGAAGTACATTTATGAAAATCATTAAAAACTTAACCTGAAATATAAAAGAGGAAACATACATAGGTACCCGGTGTTTGACAAAACACTCTGTACAGAGTTTCATAGTTGCTGAATAATCGATTCACAAGAACTTCATCTTTAACTTCAGCATCCACTTCATCCATTACTACTACAGTTTCTACAAATTCAACATCTTTATTCCACTGCTTAGGTCCACCTCTAAGCATGACATCTAAATGTGTTCCAGGAACTAGATAAAATTTATCCAATCTTCTCAACCAATTACCATCATCTGATTGAGATAAATTAAACCAGTAGCCTCCAAATTTACTTCCATCACTTGCCTGTTGAACTACGAGAGGTGGATACGCTGCAATTTGCGAAGATGCTTTTAGAACAGTATACCCATGCAAAGAGTGATCAATGTGGTGGTATTCATTTGCAAGTGTTGCGTGCAGCATAGCACGACCAGAAACAGAAGCATAAACATAGGTCCATGAACATGGGGGACCCTGGAATGATATATGGTTCTCAACATTTCCAATCAAATCCAGCAAAGGTTCCACCTTAGTTACATTGACAATAATGAAAGACTCACTTCCAACTGTCCACCTTATAAGATAATTGAAAGCATCACATCGATAAAAGTAGGCACCTGCAATTAAAATATCTTTTAGGATGAAAATGCAGACAACAAGAATAAGAACTGAATTTGAAGCATTCAGGTACGTGTACCCACCATTTGATGCTCTCATTGTCACAGAAGGATGAATTTGCGTCCCTACAACAGTCTCCACAGGGAAGTTGTGAAGCATCACCAAAGACGAAGGGATTGACACCTCAATGACAACCTGTTAAAAAGACCAAAAAATGCTTCCCAACATGCAAGCCAGCAGAAAATAAAAAATAAAAAAGGCATTATGAGGAGCCTCAAACTTCAGGTTATGTTACACGCTAGATTATTGCCCCCCTCAATGTAATTGTATCAAGACTTCACAGAGAATGCACCAGCTTTCATGTGCTACAATTTCCACATGTTAATCAGCAAATTTTTCATGGAAAATATCTTTTTACAAGCTTAAAGAGGGAGTATGAAATATCAATTTTTTGGACTCCTCTTGTATTTAGCTCTACTTATTCCTAGCACATTGTAGATTGCAAATCATTTATTCTCCTATGTGTATATATCCCCGTTTCAGTTTCTTTTTTATAAAGAAACTATGAGTATTTAAAGGAAGAAGATACAAGAAAAGAGATGGGAAGAATTCATCACTAAAAGTGGAAAGAAGCACACTTAGTTTACAACAATTTCTCTCCAATTAAAAAAAACAAATCAAATGAATAATTTCTAAGAAACTTAGAACTATACGTTTATTTAGCGATAATAAGATTAACATTTTCTCAAAGATCGAGACTTAGTTCTTTGTCCTCAAAGATGGTGTTGCGTTGAACCAATAGCTAAGGCACCACTTCTTAAGATAAATTTTCACTTTTTAGATCTTTCTTCCAAAATCTCAATAGAAAAACTCTAAATGTCTAGATGCATCCCAACAATCTAATTTCTAAGAGAGAAAAAGTGCAGTCGAATGCATCTTATAAGCTTACAATTTATCTTAAACGTAAGTGTTAGGATCCAAGTAACTTTTCCTTTACAATGATCCAAGCAAACACTTGGATCATGGAAAGGGCTCTTTTCTACAACCACCATAATTCCTAGAAGAACTAAAAGTGAGCCAAGAAATGAAGACCTTGAGGAAAAATTTGTTGAGGTATCATATAATCATCTTCTTCTGTCAGTGATACCCGTTCTTGTTGAGAGAGCATATGACCATGGAAAGTGTGACAAACTCTAAGACATTCAGCTCTCTAAAGGTCATTTGCCAAGGATTGTTGTGTTTGTTCCATGTTGAAGAAAAATGCAACCAAGTAATTTTTTTACATCACACGCAAATTTTAGGTTCTTTTCGATAAACAAAATAATCGAATCTTTTTCACCATTATATGGAAAATGAGCACCCAAATAGGATCATGAAATCCTAAGGAGCAAAGAGGCAAATCTTTGTTGCACTTGAAAGTTAAAAAGAAAAAGTGTCCACTTGAAGTGAAATAATCCAGCATTTATCAAAAAAATTATACCTCATCATAGTTGGATAAATCAAAAACTGATAGAACTTTGACTGTTGCTTTACCAGGCCTCTTGGCTTGGACAACCCCAAAGGTGGATACTGATACAATAGAATCGTTTGAGGACAACCACTTGTAGTCTGTTGATCTTTTTGCACAACCTTAAAAATGACAAAAACTAAACTTGTATAATTCAAACAAACAGATTGGCAAACCAAGTGGAAAGTAGTAGCCAACCTCCGATAGCCTTAAGTTCCACCTCCTGATAAATAGAAGGAGCCCAGGGAAGAAGAATGCTTTGAGATACATTATTTTCTGTGTCCAGCCTAAGTTGTACACTATCACAAACGATGATTTCTTGTGCAAACTTGAGAACCTGCTCAAAAGAATGACCAATTAGAAATAGACAAAAAAAATATTTATTTCTAAAAAGAATAAAATTCAGCAACCTTGAGGACAGTGAAGCTACAACAATAAAAGAGATTGAAAAAAAAAATTACACAAAGAAAAGTAGGGCAGTAGAAAATAAAGGTGGCAACCTATTACCTCCTTTGATCCATAATCTCCACTAGAGTAAGACAATAAAGCTGTCAATATTCCCCTTCCTTGAGAAGTTGCACGTAAAATTCTGCTATTTCGCCATCCGTGTTTAGCAGCAACATCATCTGGCATAAAAGAAGTTTCCCAGCACTCAGATGGCTCATCCAACTTGATTTCATCATTCTGCAGAATAGGGATGAAAGTTTTGAACACACGCTTTTTTACCAATCTAGAAGAAGAAAGATGTATGGAAGTTCCTTCTGATGTTGGATTGGATCTTGAGAATAATGAAGTATTTATATTGAAAAAGGCAATGTATAATTAGAAACAATCGCCTAGATCTTGGTTTGTAAATTTGCCAAGGTAATATTATCTGTAGGGTACAAACAAAGTTACGGTCATCACAACTTGTTCATTAAACACTAGAGATTAGGGGTAATGACTATTTTTTATAATATATGTGAATGATATTTGTTAAAAGCTTAAATATTTAATTAGGATTTATTATTTTATTCAGGAGCTAAATTAGAGGAATTTGACTATGAACCAAATTTGATAGATTTGATAAGGCTAATTTCCTTGTTTAGATAATAAATCTTCAATTCGATTTACGCAAAAGAGGAAAATGGATGTGGAGAAGACAGGTGGGCCGGTAGTTGGCAAAAAAGTTGGTAATAATTGTATAGTAGTTATAAAGGCTGATAATCTTAAGGGGACAGAGGAAGGAATAGGGAGGGAAATTATTTTCCCATCGCAATTCCAGTTCAATAGTACTTTTATTATTTTCTGAATAATAAAAGTACTTGATTTATGCCATCAATATGGAAATTCAGGTCATAACTGTGCAAGATGATCAGGAGATAGCACCTCTTACTGGAAACCAGGAATCTAAGGAAGAAGGAGAGACTGTAACAGCTGAAAATCCAATTGAGCAGTCCCGTATTACGATTGTGGGTTTGACTGATCCACACCATGAGGCTGACAGGGAATATAGCACAACAAAAGGTGATAGTGTTGATTAAGAAATTGAAGATACCAGTGATGGAAACTCCGAAATATGGCACTTTAATGGGGGATAAAGAACAAGTAAAGAGCACTGGAGTACGCAGAAATGTACAATTAACATTACCAGAAATGGAGCTAATTACGGATTTCCTTCCTTGGAGTTGGGAAAATCCGATGTCATACTTGGGATGCAATGGCTAGAGTCAGCTGGGAGTATGCATATAAATTGGAAGAAATAAACAATGAAACTGATTATAGAAGGCAAACCGGTTATGATTAAAGGAGAGCCGGTGGGGAAAAGTTAGGTATCTTTAAAAGTTATGTGGAGAGCTATTAAGCACGGAAAAACAAGATGGGTGGTTGAGCTGTGCACACTGTTATCTGAGGGAGAATACCAGTTCAGTAAGAAAAATATACATGCTGAGGTATTGGAAATGTTGAACAGACATAGAGAAGTATTAAATATGCCAGTAGGTCTTCTCGCCAGCAAAGTCAGGATCAAGCAATAATTTTTGAATGAGAAACAAAACATCGAATTTGGTGACGTTACTAAAAGAAAAAGTTAGTTAGGTGTAGATGGATCTTTACTGTGAAATATAATTCTAATGGCTCATTTGAGAAATATAAAGTTGACATCAATGAACTTGGTAAGTTGAAATACTATCTTAATATAGAAGTGGCTCATTCTCATCCTAGAATTTTTATGTCTCAAAATATGTGATTAATCTTTTGAAAGATATAGGCAAACATGATTAAACATGATGAGATGATTTTGAAAGATAAAGGCAAACATGATGAGATTTTCTCGCCTCAAAATCATTTGCACTTTCACCAAATCATCATAAACGACGAATGTGGCGAAACATGATTAAATTTCTTTAAGCAGTTTAAAGAATGAAACTCTATTACCGTGTTCATGATTTGAGATCAATTTTTGAAATCTCCACCAAGGATAAAAAAAGTACAATATAGTATTCACCAAACTCAATTTCTAAAGCAACAATCTTCAACTTCGTATTTAATCCAGGAGGAGTTCTTCTTAGCTACAAAATTTGATGACGAGTTTACTTCAAGGAGAGGAGATTGATGTAATACATAGTTGTAGCTCAAGCTCATAGATATATTATCTTTTAATATTTTATCTTATTTATTATTTTAGTATTTGATTTTATTTGTTTTAACTTCTTCGATTCTGATTAAACGTTTTTATTTTTAAATATTTTTTTAGTAATATACTTATTTTACTAGAGATTTCAAATCATAATTCAAACTCACTAGTTGACTATTAAACAAATTATCCCTAATTTGATATTATTTCTTTGTTTTTTTTTTTTTTTACTTTTTTTTTATCTCGAAACAAAACTTCTGCTACACCAGCTTTCTAAGGAAAATTTGTCTATCTTAAGGTGCATCCATATAGACAGAAATCGTTGACATGGTAGAGGCATGGTGAGAAATTAGCACCTTAATTTTATGGGTCGTTTCAAATGTTGCAAAAGTAGTCTATTAATTAAAGTTACCGTGTTCTTAATTCATCCAGTTTTTCATGCATCTTTTTTGAAAAAACACAAGGGAGAAGGCAATGTTATATGGGAATTAACGCTGGAATTCTTTAATGAGGGGGCAGAATTTATAGAACCTAAGATATTGTTAGAGGTACAGAGAAATTTTCAATAGTAAAAGGATCGTTCGTCTTGATTAAATGGAAATAAAAACCAACTTAGGAAGCAACTAGGGATCATATTGAGATCCAATTTTCAAATTAAAACATTAAGGACAAGGTTGATCTTTGGACCAATGGTAATGATAAACCTCATATTCAATTTCTATATCAGAGGAAGAACGAAGAAAGGTGAGTTGGCCAAGAAGTTGGTAATAACTGTATGCGAGTTATTAAGGGTGATAGACCTATGGGAGCAGAGGAATCATAGGGAGGGGAGTTTTTTTGTAAGAAAGTGAGTAGAGAGGGGACAGTTGCCTGCACTCTCGAAATTCCACTGCCATTGCACTTCTATTATTTTCTGAATAATAAAAGTGCTTGATTTCTGCCATCAATATAGAAATTTATCTAAATTCCTATCATTTGATTTCTAATCTTAAGTTAAAATATATCAAACACTATGAATGATATTCAAATAAATAATTTCATTTCTTCTTCAAAGATTTACATGGTATCAAAGCTTTGAAAAATTTTCAGAATTTTAGAATTCTGAATTTTTTTTTCTGCCCCTTGGTAGAGTGTGGAAATTTTTTTTGGTCACCCCTTTGGAGTGACAGTTTGAATCTGAGTTTACTGTTACTGGATTAAGGAAAAAGGGGAATGATCTCCATTGTTCCTATGAATTTTGCGAGAACTCAGACCCACATATTGGTCAGATTTTTGCTCAGATTTCTTGTTGGAATCTGTTCTCTCCAACTATTGAGCCTACCTTGTGTGAAAACCTTAATTTGGATAATATATTGATGGCCAGAAACAATATACCAACGGCCGGTAGATGCGATAGCCTCCACTCCTTTTGTAAAATCATTTGTACTGGTAAACGGTCTTACATATAAAAATAAAGAACCAGGAACGACAACATTAACCACTGACATTTGAAAGTGGCCAGAAATTCTGGTGTCCTCGACCATGACTGTTGTTACACCTAACCTTAGAGCATATGCCAAACCCATCAAGGAATTAACTTCAGCAACCGAAATGTTTGAAACAGACCACTGGTAATGTGAAGATGGTAAAGCTACCTCTGTGAACGACAAAAAAGAATGCACTGAGGTTATAAGCACATATATATAACAGAGAATGTCACGCTTCATCAGCACAAACGACGACAAAATTTCTAGAGAAGTGTTCTCACTAGAAACATCAACAGAATTAATGAAATTATTTTTTGCGTAGGAAAATGAGAACATATAAGCTCTAAAGATCGATGAACTAAAATAATATATGATTGTTAGTCGAGCTCTAAAACAGATCATACATATTTCAGACAGTAAGTGTACAACAAACTTGATAGCATATAAGTCATGTGGGTATGTCCAGAGAAACCTTGAAACTTGTTAGCACGGATAATTTTAAGACTATACTGAACAGCTGCACCAATAAGGACATAAATGGGGGAGGGTGGATCAAGTGACATTGCTTCAGCTACAGTCAGAACTATTCTATCCTCCAAGTGAGTAATTTGTGGCTCAAGCAAACCCACAGAGACTATCTCGTGACCAACTTCAATTCCTTTAACAACAAATAAATCAGAAAATACACCCTGCATCAAACATCAAAAAAAAAAGTTAAACATAATCAGAAAAGTACGTTGCAGCTATTTCCTTATTACTAAAAGTTTTTATCTATCTTTTTTTTTCATTTTCTGCCGGAAAAGGGATATGGTAAGCGGTAGGAAAGAATTTTTGACACCAAGTACCAGCATACGTACACTATCTTCAAGTTTTATTTGAACGTCCAAGTCTCCGCATAACCCACCACAATCACTCAGAGGAGATTCCTTTAATGGAAGATGAACTAGATGATGAGGCAATCCCGAAGTCAGAGGCATCAACTCCCACATAAATTGTACACCCACTAATGATGAAAACACATTTTCTGCAACAATAATCAACAAACTTTTAAATTTTTGCGATCAAAGCAATTAAAATAAAAGTAAATAAATGACAGTGACTCATGACATGTTGTATATGTAAATGAAATGCAAAAGCTACCTCATAAGTTATGGATTATTAGAGAGAAATTAGAAACAAATTGTATAAGTCAAGTCAGTTGATAAGATTTTCGCCACTAGAGAGAAGTATTCCACCATACAAAAAATGACCAATATAAGTCAGCATCACTAAAATGGATTTGATTAATAGACAATGAAAATCAAAAGACCACTGTTTCCTGTCCATTCACTCTATGTTCTCTATACATTTGTCTATTTGTTATTCCTAAGAGAGTCTTTTTCTGAAAGATGATACGTCGTCTTCCCTTCATTTTGAAGACCATATTTGTTCAATATGCCCTATCCAAGATCACATTATAATCCTTATTTTTCTTAAAAGGTTTCACACCTGACTTTCATTTGGTTTCATTAACTTTCCATTATACCTACAAAACTTCTTAAAACCACTGGAAATATTTTCTTAAGCAGGGGAAATTTTCTGATAGCAAAAATTGTTACTATGAAATTGGTCGCAAGAAAAGAGGTCTCAAAGCGTATTTGCATGCATTAAGAAAAATCAACAAAATAGATAAGAACCAGTGTATGTACATACTTTAAAATGAAAGCAAGGACAACATAGCATTATTATTACACTGCATTCCCAGAGCTTCAAAATGATAAATTGTTGACATTCCAAAATTACCTTCGCTGTCGAAGGCACGAACTCGTAGAGTAGCCAACCCATCAAGGTCAAGTTTCACAGCATTATGAAATATTTGTGTTCTATAAAGCTTGTCAATAAAAACTTTACAACGTAATACAATTCCTGAGCGTACATCCGCAGCATAAACAGCTGTTTCCTTTCGACCACTATAAGGGGCGATTGACCGCAACCGTGCACTTGTTGAGCAGTGACGACTAAAATTATATTCAGGTAGAACAGATAGAATGTCGTGATGATCCCATGACCTGTAACAGTATATGATTTTAAAAAGAAATGATAAACATACATTGAATCCTTCATTATGACAGTTGAAACAATGAAAGGCAGATAATACAGTTTTCAAACTTCTTAAAGACCTGTTTCCAATTTCACAATTGGTGTTTAATAAAATTTTCTATTTATTGGTAGCACTAGCACCAAGTTAATTCAGCCAAAATTCTATATCCACCTCACTCATGAACAGTTTCAATTCCTAACTCCGTTATTAAACAATAAAGGACTTCTTCCTCATTTTGCAATCACTTGAGTAGATTTTCTTTACATGAGTTTATAAATTGCATCTTAGTTCCGCATAACTTAATAACAAGGATTTATAGTACCATAAAACACAGAAACTATTGTTACCATTCAAAGCAACCATCACTTCCTTGTAGCCTATACTCCACATCGTTTGTCATTTTGGGAGGCAGTAATATATTAACGTCTGTGATGTGTGGACCGGAGACGGTATGCGACATAGTTTTCCCCAGCAAAAGAAGATGAACTGCAAAAATAACCGCCAAGTGCAACATCTTGTAGTACCCGAATCTAACAACAAACCATAAACAGCCGAGCGTTACACAGAGGAACAGTGGTCCAGCCAAAACCTTAGAGTTGGAAATAAGGAACAAAACCCTAAAACCCCGCGCAGAGGTTTACGAAAGTAGAAATGTGGCCGCTCCCCTCCCCCTCACCGGAGCATTGTCACAATGAGCCCCGTCTGAGGTAGCCACCCTCGTTTGAGGCTCGTAATCAACCAATTCCTCTTAGCAGAAACCAGTGCAAAACACTCCTAGCAGCTCAGAGAAACCCCCCCTCCACTTGTTTCGTGCACCTCCTGGAATCACTACCTGTTTCTTCTACTTCTCGAGTTTTCGTCAAAGGAAAACATTTGAAAACATCGTGAAACTGCTTAAACTAAGTACCTGCTCTTCCTCTGCTCTACAAATAAGGAAAATTAAAATAAAAATATTGATACTCACAATTTAAGAACGGTTGGCTTTAACTCGATCATTGGGCTAAAGTATGAAATAAAACCGTCAAATTTGAGATTGCTCCTTGCTTACAATCTTAATTTTATTTTTTTTTAACAAAGTGAATCTCAAATTTTAGAATTTATTTGACTTCAAATTTAATTTTTTCTTTAACAATCTTGAATTTTATATCATGAACAAATTAGACTATACTCGATTTTACTCTAATCTTCATTGAACTGAATCGATATTATAATAGTTATATATTTGTTAACATTAATTTTAAAAATTACAAAAATAACCAAAATTAGATCCGAACGAGCCTAAACCAACTAAAACTGACCCAAAATAGAGTCCAAATCTATTCAATTTGAGTCCAAACTAAAAAAACACTAATACTGAAATTGAATTATAATCAAATCAAGTATAATTGAAAAAATCGGTGTGAGATTCATTTGGCTCTTGGTGCAAATTTCAAACTTTATTTTGTTCAAAAATAAAATGTTAAAAGTTTAAGTTGAACAAGTTCCAAAGTCTGAAATTTATTTTCTTCGAAAACAAAAATTATAGGTTAAAGTTGAATAGATACCAAAATTTCAAGGTTCAATTTGTATTTTACCCTTAACGATTTAATATTTTTCAACAACCTTGTGATGATTTGCCATAAATCAGATTCATTAGGATAGATTTTATGTATGATATAAGATTCATTTATGGATTATTTTTTAATTTTTTTTTATAGACGAAAATCTATCTTTCAACTAATAGTAATTTGGACATTACAGTTAATTTATTCATTAAATTCATTACATATATACATATTTTTATTTAATGAGAAGATTGGTGGAGGTTATTTGTTAAAAAAAAAAAGTTACCCAAAAATGGTTAGAGATTATATCAATTTGGAGGATGGATTTGGCAGAGAATCCAATTTCATGAAACATTATTTCTCAATTGAACATAGATTTAGGGTGGATCCACTTACATGCTCTTAAACTTATTGATAAAAATTTATACTATGAAAAACCGAATTGAAAATTTCAATGACTTAAGCTAGGATGATCAAATTAGAACTAAAAATATATTTTACTTAAGTTTTATAATTTTCTTATTTATAAAATGCATTACTTAAAAATGCATCTTACATTAGCATTAAATTATTGCGAATTCATTTTTTTTTATTAAAAACATTATGCTTCTAGATCATGCTTGTCACGACCCTCACGGGCCGCCATGATACTTGACCCCCGCGGGCTGCCACGATACTTGACATAACTTACATGAACTTAGACACATTTTTAGACGTAAAATTTTTTGACTTTCTCCCTAAAATTTAAAACAGATTTTGGATTTTCGAACCACCGTTGAAAATCAAAAAATATTGGGAAATGTTCGTAAGAAAAATATTGCTACCTTATCTGGAATTGACTTCTACTAAAATCGGATGACATGAAATCGGAAGACATAAAATCGGAAGACATAAAATCGGAAGGAATTGACTTCTACTAAAATCGAAAGTCATAAATCGAAAGGCATAAAATTGAAAAACATAAAATCAGAAGATATAAAATCGGAAGACATAAAATCGGAAGACATTAACTTCTACTAAAATCGGAAGGCATAAAATTGAAAGACATAAAATTGGAAGACATAAAATCAGAAGGAATTGACTTCTACTAAAATCGGAAGACATAAATCAGAAGGCATAAAATTGGAAGACAAAATCGGAAGTGTAACACCCCTAATATTGTTCCCGTTTTTCTCTTATAAATTTTTCATTTTATTTTACACTTTAATCGGAAATCAATTCGGAATTAAAGTCAACATTGTAAACCGCTTAAAACAAAATCATTTATAACTTAAAACTATTTAAAAAACAATTAATAAAACAATTAAAACATTTATCAAACCTGGGAGGGCAAAACTTATCTAATTTTCATGTCATCAATCAACGAATTTAAACAACCTAAACATACGTTAAACTTTCGTAAAAACGAACTGCATGGATACGTTTAAAAGTTGTCTAATCCCCCTGTTTCAAATTCCAAGCAGTTCCAGTAAAAACTATCAAAACACAGGCTATAAACAGATTCCCTAAAATGTTAAAACATCAAACATATCCTAACATCCTAATCTGTTCATCTATACATTCGTTAAATCCCCCAAAATACTTACGCAGACATCCCCACGGGTCAAAACGCACCGACTGCTCAGCACACTCCCACGGGCCATTCTCCGTCAACTGCATCAGGCATCAGGAGGAGGAACGTCGTCCTCACCTGGTTCTATGTCACCTAAAACGTCACCTACACCATACAGATACACTATGAGCTAACAGGCTCAGTAAATTCTACGTAAATGCAGATGCGTGCAGTGCATATGGAGTTCAGAAATCATGCATAACAGAGCGTCGCAGACAGTATATCACCGAGATCTCATCCCCCTAACCGAAGGGGGCCCATCCAGCGGTCGGACTACCCCGTGCGGTTAGAGGAGGGAGGTACACGCTTACAACACGTACAGCCGTGCCTGAGCCCCACCTCGCGTGACCAGATAACAGATTACGTTCATTAATTACAGTACATGAGATGTGGTATCGGCCAGACCCTTAATCGGCCCGCACGATAGATCAAGAGCCCCCAATTTTTGGGCCACATGGTTTTCAGAAAACATCGTGCAGTGCAGAAATTCATTTTCATGCCAAGTTAAAATATGTGATGCATGAACAGTTCAATATAAAAGTAAACAAACAAGCATGCGTACCATCAAGACTGTAAGTGAAATAACCTACTAATCATCTACACCTAACTACCCAACCAAAGCATTTAAACAAAACGTCACCAAATTTCCTCGAGACGACATTGACGTACGGTGTAGGCCAATCGGCCAGAGAAGATCACGAGAACTTACCTCGCGTCCCTAGCATAATTATAGCACTTGATCAATTTCTTTTTGAATTTGATAAACCTACAACATGTCAACTAAAAATATCAATATTCACATTTATCACAATAAAATCTTTGATTATAACTATAACCAATCCAACATATTCATACTATCCAAAGAGAACCAATGCCAAAGTCCATTATAATCATTTATACAACTATCTATTCCAACCACAACCAATCTATATCCAACTAATCCAATTTGAGTAATTTATCCAAAATTTCCAAAAACGTGGCATGATACATAACTCAATTTAAGGATCCAGATCCAAGTGGTTTTCCTTTACTAATAAAAATTCGGATTATATCACAATACATTATGCCAACTTTAAAAATCTATAACTAATTCTATACATATCGAAACGCTCCGATTCTAAAGCCCATAGATTCATTCAAATGTATATTTTATCCCATTAAAACAGTTTGACAAGCTAAAATCGGAAGGAGGGGCAAAAGCATCGGAACAGTAACCTGCCCCGAATTTCGTTTTACAATTTAGGCTAAACTTTGAAAATTCATAACTTTTTGTATACTAATCCAAATTCAATGATTCAAGATCCTATTTAAACCTTAACGTGTCTAGTTTCTAATGGTAAAATCTATTTTATAACCCACTTCAACAGCATAACAGAAATTGCCAAAAACCGAACTGTCCTGTTATTTCGAAAATTCCAGATTTCATTAAACTTTAACTATTTCAAAAATTCACCATAAATCGTATACATATCCGAACTCATCGATTCAAAATTCTACGTAAACCTTAGGATGTCTATTTTCAAATGTTGAAATCCATTTATCACTTTAATCTAAACAACTTGGACGAAATAAATAAAACCTAGACCTGCCCTGTTTTATCAATTTCTCAAATTTCTAGTTTTACATCAAACATCAACCAATTTAAAAAAATCGTAACAAATCGAATATAGGTCCAAATTTGATGATTCAAGATGTTATAAAAACTTCAAAGTGTCTAGTTTTTCCTAGAAAAATCCATTTAACAAACCAGGACAAATAGCTTGGCCGAAAATGGTCAAACCCGTAACCCCCTGTTTTTGTCAATTTTTCACAACCCAATTCCAATTAATAATCCAACATGAAATTTCTTTAATCCATACCATCCATGGTCATAATCTAATCCTAAACATGATGGAGCATCAAAATGGAGGAAGATTTCAGCAAGAAATCGAATCTTCATGCATCTAAAACCCACCTTCAAAATCTCATTAAAAAACACTAAAGCTCACAATTATTTATCCTTCACAAGCATAAATCATAATCTAACTTTTTCATACCTTAAATCTCAAAAGGAAGGAACTTGGCGTATAAAACTTGATGCAGCAATGGAGGAAAGCACTTTTCGTGGAAGGAGAAGATTAGGGATGGTTTTATCACTTAAAAGTCTCAAGGAAAAAAAAGAAGCAATAATAATAAAAAGTGGTGATGTGGCCACTTTTAAACCAAGGGTTAAATTTCACTTGTCTTTCACTTTACACCACCAAGCTACGTGTAGCTTTTGCTTGCTACATGTAATTTTACACATTTAACTTTCAACGTAAAGAATACACTCCACTTTTCACTTGGTTTTGTTGACTTTTCAACAAAACCATCCCTTTGACTCGTCCATTTATCTTTTATTCTTCTATCACTTTTCTTTATTTATCAAATGCCATGATGTCTTCATATTACTTTCCTTCTTTCCTTTGTTTTCTTTTGTTTTTCTTTCCTCATTTAACGTGAAAGTCCTCATTATTGCTATCAATAGTTGACTCATTTATTCCATGAAAATTATAAATTCTCTTCTAATTTATTTGCTTGACTTCTAAAACAAAATCTTTAACTAATAGCAAATAATATTTTTAACTTTCATTACTAAGCATATGAGAAAATCCATACAATGAAATTGTCGGGTATTACAGGAAGACATAAATTCGGAAGATATAAAATCGAAAGACATAAAATCGGAATGAATTGACTTATACTAAAATCAGAAGACATAAAATCGGAAGACATAAAATTGGAAAACATAAATTCGGAAGACATAAAAATCGGAAAGAATTGACTTCCACTAAAATCGGAAGACAAAAAATCGAAAGACCTAAATTCGGAAGATATTGACTTCTACTAAAATCGAAAGACATAAACACCTCAGTATTTCGGTCGACATAGACACCTCACTGAGCGTATGACACATGGGGTCGATATTTCAACCCTTATAGAGTCCACTTCCATGCAATTTGGTCGATGTCGACACTCTTTATCTCAATATTCCGTCAATCGATCGGCTACCCCAGTCGATCAATCGACTACCCCTCTGTCTGACGATCTACTTCTTCATCCTACCTATTTTCTTCTTTCACATCTTCATGACCTGATAACCTCACAACATTACTACTAAACTTCTTCCCAGCCTCTTTAGACACAAAATGTTTCAAACCCCCAAAAATCTGATTCAAAACGTAATTTTAAACGTGTTAAAAAACGTGGCGGAAATTTGAAAAATCAAACAGTTTGGATCAATCTAAAAACCAAGCGTATCCATAAAAAAACCTAAAAGCCCCAAACATTTCAGTATGTTTTTCAAAAAGGCAACTTTCAAAACAAAAGTTTTAAAACAACGACACTAAACCTATACATCAACTAAACCCCAAAACTATACAACATGACCTAAACCTCGAGACGTCACCCACGGGTCAAAAAAATTGTCTGACTGCCTCAACCAACCCCGCAAGCTCATCCTACCAACCACCTACACATCGGCCTGAAGCTCTGAGTCTTCACCCGAACGATCCGTACCTACACCATAGAGTTCAACTAATGAGCCTAAAGCTCAGTAAGGTCATAAAATGCGAGTGATGCACGTGCTATACATGAACGTTTGAAATACATGAACATTACTTTATATTACATTCAAGTACACATGTTGGTATAAGTGGAGCTTATAGAAGAATTGACGCACATACATACATGACATAACATTAGTTAGTAGTTTTGTCGGGTCCTAGAGAGGGATAAAAGACATATTGTCCTTGGTGATGACGGTTTTACACAGTTCTAGTGAAGGACAAGAACATATATCAGTCCTCATCTCACACTTAATTATACTTTATATTCACATTTTATCTTTCTTAACTTTAAATCACGTGCACAAAATATTTGCATGACTTTCCAAAAAATGTGTATGCATGAACATATAATGTGCGTAAACGTAATATAATAAAGAACAAGTCAAAGCATAAATGAACAACAGGTCATCGAAACTATACATAGAGCATTACACTTAACTTAAGACGTAATCTACGACCTAACTACCCAACGACAACCCGACAACATAAAAATCTAGTACCTCTGTGATGTAGGGCCTTAAGGGTCAACCTATACGTATGAACTTACCTGACATACTTAGCATGTTTTGATCTTCTTGAAATCCTTGGTGGTCAACACTTTTAGATGTCCAAGAGGTGGTAAGGTTCGGCCAAGCTCCAAGGGGGAGAGGAAATTTCAGAGTTCCTATGAAACCTACTAAAAACATCAACATTTTCCCTTTTTTTTTTTAACTCTAAACCAGAACTCATCAACCAAAACTAAATACTTACCTTTATTCTTCACAAAAGGAGTGGAAATCTTGAAGAAAAGGGACAAAACCGTGGAGGAGATGAGAAGTTTTTTCTTGGCTAGTGAAGAAAAAGAGAAAAAGTGAAAAGAGAGGGTTTCACGTGGAGGAGAGGAGAAAAGAGGAAGAGAGAGGGAGAGCCATGGCTTATTCAACAAATTTGGACAAGTGTCATGCATTCATTGGCTCCCTCCCAACTACCTTAATTGTCTTCCTAATTTGCCCCTTCATTGGTTGCTAACTAATCCGCTATTTAGCTTGTCGATTTGGTTTCTCTGAAATCTTCTTTTTCCACTAAACATTCCAACAAATTCCAATAAAATATTCATTATATTAGTCTCAAATTAATCCCGTTCAATAATTTTAGGGATAATTACATGACCAAAATGCCGGGTGTTACATAATATTCAACGAACTACTTCATAGCATACAATGCACAAATATATATTTACGAACATGATAAATTTTTCGGGTGTTACAATGCTTAAGTTTATTTTTAGGGTAATTTACATGGTAAATCCGAAACTATAGGGTCATTAACGAAACAAACCTTGAACTATTTTTCTTGACAAAACAAATATTAAATTATTAAAAATTTGACAAAATAAAGCTTAGTGGAAGCACGTTCTGGAGAACGAGTCCCAATTTTCCTATGTATCTTTTTTTCAAAAAAATCTCTTGGGAACGGGAGCTCGTTCTCGATAACGGGAGCTTGTTGCCGAGAACGGAAGCTTGTTGCCGAGGAGAATATTTAAAATATTAGCATTTATCTCTGAAAATATACTAAACAATATTAGATTTTCTTGAAATTTTTACCACATATCCAGCATATCATGGGAATAAATGCTAAAAAATTTCGTGATTTTTTAACACTTTCATGATTTAGCATAATTTTTTACGTCTTTTTTAAAAACAAATTTATTAAAATTATGTATGTTATCCAAAAATTATGAAACTTTCGCAATAGACTCTACTTATACTCACAATTTGAGTTGAAAAATAACTAGCAAAAAATGCTAACATGTATTTATCTAAAAATCATGAAACTTTTACAATAGACTCTTATTTACCAAAAAATCTGGATAATTTTTGGATAAATGAATGTTATATTTTTTTACCAGCCATTTTTCAACAACATTACAAAACTTTTCAAAAGAAATTTCATAATATGGTGGACATGTAGTGAAAATTTCAGTAAAATCCAACATCATTTAATATATTTTCTGATATAGCCATTAATATTTTGGAGATTCTCCTCCGGAACGGACTCCTGTTCTCGAGCTTTGCAGAGAAGAATGCTTGAGAACAGGAGCCAGTTCTTGAGAATGCGAACCCGTTGACTAGAATCTCCAAAATATTAATGTCTATCTCAGAAAATATAACAAACAATCTTAGATTTTCTTAAAATTTTTACCACATATCCACCATATCTTATGAAGACATTATGGAAAGCTTCATAATTTTTAGATGTCATATGTAATTTTAATAAATTATTTTGTAAAAAAGACGTAAAAAATTATGATAAATCGTGAAAGAATTAAACAATCATAAAACTTTTCAGAATTTATTTCCATGATATCTTGGACATGTGGTAAAAATTTCAGAAAAATATGATATTGTTTGATATATTTTCTAAGATAAATGATAATATTTTGAAGATTTTTCTCGGGAACGGACTCTCATTCCCGAAAGCTCATTGTTTTAAAAAGATACACGAGAGAACGAGAGCCCATTATCAAGAACGATCTTCCTCTGGGATTTGTTTTGTCAGATTTTTTTATAGTTTAATGTTTGTTTTGTTCAGAAAAATAGTTCAAAATTTGTTTCGTTAATGATCCATAGTTCGGAGTTTACCATGTAAATTACTCTTATTTTTATTAGTCAAATGGTGATTTTTAAATAGATATGCAACAAAGGTTTTGGCGACAATCATTAAAATATAAAATTTATAGGAAAAATATATGTCACGTATTCATTATAGTGCTGCTGTAATAATTCACATATTTTAATTATTGTGTCTGTTTGTGTCCAGTTTAAAAGTTTATAAAATGGTATGATTTGTTTTATTGTTAACTAACTACTTAGATTTAAAACTTAATTATTAACTATAAACTAAATCTTCAAATTCAAATATCCATCAATTTAAAAAGACTAAATTTTGAGCTTTTAGACATTACAATATTTTAGCAAATTCCATACCATAACTTATATAATTATTAGTATTTGAACGTGCTAGGCGACTATGATAAATAATGTTTTAAAGACCGTTCTTTTGTTGATACTACAATCAATATTAGCCATGTCATCGGTCATAGCATTATTATGCTTTCTTTAGTTATTGCAAGTTGGTTATTTGTGAGCAGATTTATCTTGTGATGTTTTGAAAGTTTCTGTCCAAATGAGTGTTTTGCATAAAACGTACAAAAACTTCCACTGATAATTTGGTCCTTGGAATAACAAAACGATGCATATATGACACATTTATGAATTCATTGTCATATTAAGCTTTTTTTTTTTTTTTTCTGAGACGATATATGTCACAACCCGAGAGGGGGCCTAACAGAAACGCCAGGTTAACCACCGTCTAACCTAAGGCTAAATGCGAAAGTTTAGCACTAATCCAGGAACCTCCTCGAAGCAACAAACATAAGAGAGTACAGACAATCGTAGAAACACAAGATAAATAAAAATAATTACATGCCAAATTAAGGTACAATCTCGAATGTTTACATAGTACAAAGCTGCAAGAAATAAAAGGTGAGACTCTAGGGAAAAGTCCAAAATACGACAGAGCTCACTTCCTAGCCTTTCTTCCTTTACCTGTAGAGGGGGAGTCATTGGGGTGAGTGACAAACTCAGTATGGGATGTTATACCTACCACTCAAGAATGCATGCCTTATCAAATCAATGCACGTTTTAAAAATCAAACCCACATTTTCTTATTATCTATTTAAAACGGTTAATGAGGCTAAGGATAAAATAAGTATATATAATGAACATAGGCCCACATCAACAATGCCAACATAAAAATATATATATCCGGGTGTACAGTGAAAAGAGAGGTCACTCACGGATCCTCCGAGCCACACCAATACAGAAAGACCGCGACAACACCAGACAGGGCCTCATAGGGAGAAGAGAAAAGATCAACCACCAGGAGGGACGAACCACTCAGCCCTAGACCACCAGGACACACGCGCTAGGGCACACCAAGAGGGACGAACCACTCAACCCTGGGCCCAAGGGGACCACACAGTGGGCTTATAATATCGGGGGTAGCAACGAACAGACACTGGCCAGGTTGGGTAACAGGGCTAGCATAACTCAGAGCCCAAGGGTAGCATAGCTCAGACCCCATTCCTCCAATCGCGGGGAGTACCACACAGGACTAGCATAGCTCAGAGTCCCTTCCTCCTATTATTAGGGGGAGTACCCTATACAAACAAAGGTGGAAAGTACCACAGCAACCCTCAAACACGGTTGCAACTGGGCAAAAACCCTTTGATACTCTTAGCTGGGCCCCGCTAAGAGTGCCAGACGGTTACCTCCAGTATCAACTCCAAATGGCACAGCAGAAAATCAATGCATGACAATAACAAATGCATGTATGAAACTATCTGCATGCCAAACATAATAAATCTCATGACAAATCCCAAATACAGCCCGTCGACATAGGCAAGTAAAACATGGCATCTAAATCCAATAGGTAGTATAAATCAGTGAAAAAGTATACGTGCCACAATATGCAAAAATAATCATGCCAGTAAGAATGCCGACATCAATACTAGTGGTATCCCACCAAAAATAATATACGCGCAAGCAAGGCTAGGTATAACGCGAAAAGTATAATAACCCATGCCCCTGCGGCGAGTCCTCCTATCTTCGGTAAACCGTGGCTCCTCAGGAATTACTTCCAAATCAGCAAAATCCTCTGAATCTAAGAAACAACATAAGGAAGGAACCCTGTTAAGGTCCAATTGAGTCTAGAAACGATATAAACTACGAACTGGGGCAAAAACGGGCCCAAATGGCTCGGGTTGACTTTTGGTCAAAAAGTCAAAGTCAACGGTCAAAGTCAACTGTCAATGTCAACGATCGAAGTCAACGATCGAAGTCAACCATTGACTTTGACTAACCGGATCGGTTCGGGTCGGACCGGTTCGGGTTAAGTTGAACCTAAATTGGTCCGGTCTGGTTCGGGTCAAACCAAGCCGGTTCGAGTTGGTCCGGGTCGGATCGGTTTGATCCGAACCAACCCGTTCCAACTGGGCTCGGGCTAGACCCGTCCCAAAACCAGATCGGGTCAGACCAGACGGGTTCGACCCGTAATGGGCTGGGTTGACCCGACCTGATGGGCTGGGTCAAACTCGGCCCAGAAGACCATAGGGTCTGGGCCCAGCTTGGCCCGAAGCCGAATCAGACCTGGCCAAACCCAACCGGGCCCAAGTCGACCCAGGCCCATCTCAACCCTGGGCCCGAGTCAACTCGGCCTTGGGCCTGAGTCAACTCGACCCAGCACTCGAGTTGACTCAGCCCACCGTTGAGTTGACTCGACCGTTGACAACCAAACGCCGGCGACACTCCAACGACCCGCCGGCGACCAACCTGCGTCGGAAAAATCATGATTTCTTACCTGTTTTTTGCCAAATTTCATTTTCAACGCGTTTCTAACCACTTTTCGAGTCGATCCCTGTCAAAAACACCGAGAAATCGACCCCAAAAACTCAGATCTAACAAAACCTAAAACTAGAAACTTCTCGGGCAAAAATCGGGAGAAAAAGGTATTACCTTTGAAAACGCCCTTCACAAACGTTGATCTACTCTTCGAGATGAACGTTTTGACACCAAAATCTCGACAAACGGAGGTCGTTCCGGCGTTGGCGTCTTTCTCTCCCTCGCGGCTCTCTCTTTCTCTCTCTTCGTTCTTTGTGGTGTTTGCAGAAGAAAATGAAAAGATAAGGTTTCATTCTCTCTCTTCGTTTTTTGTGGTGTTTGCAGAAGAAAATGAAACGATAAGGTTTCATTCTGAAACCTTATCTTTTCATTAAAAAAAATTATTTTATTTATTTTATTATTTTATTTATAATTTATTTAATTCTTTTAATTATTTTATTTTATTATTTTGTTTTAAGTTATTTAACTTTTATTAAATTCATTTAACGTTCGGTTTCACGATCTAATTTCTTACCGTAAATTAGCGAAATTGATCCCAATTATTTATACTTAAAATTTGCGAAAAATTTATCTAAATTTTTACAACTACTAAAATTTGGCGGATCTTACATCTTTTCCCCCTTTTTATGAATTTTGTCCCCGAAATTCGTCTCAACTACACATCATAGAAAAGTCTAGGGTACCTATTCGCCATATCGGACTCTAGCTCCCATGTAGCTTCTTTGTCGGTGTGGTTCCTCCATCGCACCAGAACATACGGAGCCTCCCGACGACGAAAACGCCGAAGCTCACGTCTGGCCCTATCTAGATCGGTTTGTGGTAGTCTTCATTGATGACATCCTGATTTATTCGAAGACTCATCATGATCATCGTGAGCATCTCCGCATTGTCCTACAGACCTTGAGGGAGCATCAGTTATATGCGAAGCGCAGCAAATGTGATTTCTGGGCTTCTGAGGTGAAGTTCTTGGGCTATATCGTTTCGCGGGATGGTATTTCTGTTGATCCTGCGAAGATTGAGGCGGTAGTGGGCTGGCCACCACCCAAGAACGTCTCGGAGATTCGTAGCTTCCTCGGGTTAGCTGGATATTATCGGCGCTTTGTGCAGAATTTCTCTTCTATTGCGGCGCCGCTTACCAAACTCACTCGTAAGGATGTGCGGTTTGTTTGGGATGTCGACTGTCAGAATGCCTTTGAAGAATTGAAGCAAAGGTTGACTAGTGCTCCTATTCTGACAGTACCTGATGGAAACCTTCCATATGCTGTGTATACCGACGCCTCCGGGGTTGGTTTGGGGTGTGTATTAATGCAGCAAGGTAAGGTAGTGACTTATGCCTCTCGACAGTTGAAGCCCATGAGCAGAATTATCCTACCCACGACCTAAAGCTCGCTGCCATCGTCTTTGCTTTGAAGATATGGCGGAGTTATTTATATGGGGTCAGCTTCCAGGTTTTCTCCGATCACAAGAGTTTAAAGTACTTGTTCACTCAGAAGGACCTCAACTTGAGGCAGTGCAGGTGGATGGAGTATTTGGAGGATTATGATTTTAGTCTGGAATACCACCCAGGCAAGGCTAATGCAGTGGCTGATGCATTGAGCCGGTATCCTCGGGCTTCCATTTCCTGCATAATTCTGGATGAGTGGAGGAAGTCTTTGGTGATTAGGGATTTTCAGTTGCAGTATCATGATACTGGGAGCCAGGCTTACATCTACCATGTAGTGGCTACACCATCGAAGCTCACAAGGGTGAAGCAGCTACAGCGGCAGGATGAGAAGCTTGTATTCAGGGTGGGACAGCTTCAGAATGGGGAACAACTTGAGGGTTGGTCAGTGAACGCTGATGGAGACCTGTTCTATCATGGTAAGGTGGCGGTTCCCAACATCGCCAACTTGAGGCAGGCTATTTTGGATGATGCGCACAGATCTAGTTTTTCCATTCACTCCGGCAGTACCAAAATGTATCAGGATCTGAAGCGTCAGTACTGGTGGGCTGGCATGAAGAGAGAGGTGGCAAAATTGGTTACCCGATGCATGACCTGCCAGAGAGTCAAAGCCAAGCACCAGCGGCCAGCGGGGTTGCTTCAGCCATTACCGATTCCAGAATGGAAGTGGGAGGAGGTTACCATGGACTTCGTTACCCATCTTCCCAGGACTCCTCAGAGATTTGATTCTATCTAGGTTATTGTGGATCGATTGACGAAGTCGGCACATTTCATTCCTGTTCGGATGACTTTTTCTGTTGCCAAGCTCAGTCGGTTATATGTGCAGAACATTGTTCGTCTTCATGAGGTACCTTTGAGCATTGTGTGTAATACCCAGTTTTACGAGATATTAATATTATATTATATGATGACATTTTTGTAAATATGTCAAATCAAGTCCATTTTACGAAAAGAAAGCGTCATTAGAATCCTAATTATTAATAGAAATTTTAAGGAAATTATGAGAATTTTCGGAGTAGTAACGCTTAATTCCGAGTAATTACGTTTCTCGAAATGTAAAGGACGTTGTAGTAAAAATAGTAAACGAAGTCCGATTTGCGAACGGACAGTTTTAATAAATCTCAAATAATAAGTTGGACATATTGGTGAAATAAGGAGATTTGGTGAAACCGAATAGCTAGTTAATTAACGAAACAAAGGATGAAACAAATATAAAATTGAAGGAAGGGTAAAACGGTACTTTACCAAGCCAATTTAATTAAAATCAAACTTTTCTCTCATCACCAGAACACTTCACGATTCTGGTTTTCTCTCCCTCTTCTCAGGCGACGATTTCCTTCTCTGCCATCGACGATCCTTCAACATTCCGACCTCCGTTCATCCTCCGCTCTTCACGTTTTCTTCTCCAATTGACGCTCTTGGTATGAATCTATAGTTTTAGAGCGTTAGTTTTTGGTTTTTCGCAAAGTTATACGGTTAGGGTTTAGTTTAGGGTTTCGTTAAAAACGCGATTTAGGTTTTGAAATCGATAGGTTTGCCTTAGTTATGAACATAATGGACGTATTGAATGTTATTGGACGAAGTTAAATCGATTTAGGACGAATATTAGAGATTTTTGTGATTTTCGAGTTGTGGGGGAAAACTCGTAAATCGATGTTTCATAGTATCGAGCGCGTATTGGTTGTGGAAACGCCTCGATTAGTTGACTTATAGCTCTAGGAGAAATTCCTTAGTTAAGGATTTCGCTAGTTTGAGCATTTAATTGTTTCAGCTCGTTTTAACGACAATTTGGCGAAATTGCTTAGGTAAACAACGCTCGTGGACGGAGCTTGGCTTGCAATGGACACGAGGTAAGTTCTCGTTATCTTCTCTGGCCGATTGGCCTACACCGTACGTCGAGGTCGTCTCAAGGAGTTTTGGTGACGTGTTTCTTTAATCGCTTTGGTTGGGTAGTTAGTGTTCGATTGTTTTATAGGTTGATGTTGTGTTTTGATGGTACAGTGTGACAGCCCGACACCGGAACCCGATCGGAGTCCGGATCGGAGCCATCACTCCAAGACAGATAACAGAAAACGGGGACTATTTTTTTTTTAACATAAACAGGATGAGCTTTTAAAGTAAACTCGTAATCTTTTCAGAGGAAGGGAAAGACGGGCTTCAGAAATACATGACGGAATTACAGGATAAAGCAGGAAGCAGAAATAAATAAACTGGCGGAAGACTTAGTTTAAGAGGGGCAGCGGTGAATTCAAATAAGACAAAATTGAACAGTGACCGGTGGATTAAAATGTGAACAGGGTTCAGTGGAAGAGTGTAACACCCGACATTTCGGCCAGGTGATTTTCTGACCATTTTCATTGTCACCCTCTTATTTAACCGTTATGATTTAAATTTAATGTTAAGACAAATTTATTACAAGTTGATTAAAACTAGGTTAGGTGGCAGTTTTGTAATTAGAATTGATGGATTAAGTATAAATAGGAAATGGAAACCTTAAACCTCATTTACTACCACTGTAGCCGACATTCCCTCTCGGCGATTCCTTCTTTCCCAAGTTTTTGCTCTCGGCTACCAGAACTTCCCTTACCGACGGCTGGTTTCGAGCTTGCTCTTCTCTGCAAATCCACACCCGAGGTATGAAATGGACAATGTAGTCATTCATTAGTAAATAGAGCTCTGTTTTCAGCTCGGCACTGAGTTCGGATATTTCTAGCAGTGGCCGAGTAGTTTAAGACTTTTCAAAATCTGAGAGTAAAGATGTCATCCTGAACCGATTCCGAACATTTTAAGTAACCAACTCGGATTTAACCAATGGTAAAACCTGTCCACCTAGTTTCAGATTTCAGACTGCAGTGTGCCAAACAGAGTAATCGGAATGACTTTAGCTATTAGATCCTAGGATGGTTTATGATTAGGACTTTGTTTTAACTACTGTAATGTACATGTTTTAGGTGAAGAAGTTTAAAGGAAAGAAGCTCGGATTGCTGAGGAATCCAGGTAAGTGAATGTGTTAAGATTTCCGGCCACTAGGGCCCTACACCGCAAGGGTATTAGGAAATCACTGAAATGTTAACTTGTTGACTATGATTTGTTATTTCCACGACATGAAGAAGTTGTGTAAGTAAATGTAAAGTTACAGGATGTTCTACTTGTCCTTATGGTATGACTTTTCTCTGTGAACCTCATGTCTATGCATTATGCCCACGTTTATGATTAAGTAGAGAACATGAAAAGTAAATGTAACCATGATTAAGTGCAGAACGGGGAAAAGACTATGCTATGTATGACTCGCGAATTCTCCCACTGGTGGAGGCCGAGTAATGATATGTATGACTCGCGAAATCTCCCACTGGCGGAGGCCGAGTAATGATATGTATGGCTCGCGAATTTCCCACTGGGGAGGGCCGAGTGATGTATCATGGTTGCCGCGATAGGCAAATGATTATGTATGACTGCCGCGATAGGCAAATGACTATGTACCCCTGTCTTCCTCCCTCGTTCCCTGCCTTAATACATGTTATGTAAAAGATAAAGATGAACACGAATGATGAATGGTTTATGAACTTATGTCTCTTTAAATTGTGTACTCATGTATATCTGACAGCATGCATTCCTTACTAAGCATTAGGCTTATAGTTAAACCTTATGGTGTAGGTGAAGAAGGTTCAGGTGAGGATGTTATGTTCAAGGAGGATGCTTAAGGCTGGTTGCTGGAGGATGCTCAAGGTGACAGTGCGGGACTGGAGAGGCGATTTATGACCCCTGGTTAAGACTCTTATGTTACAGTATGTTAAAGAATATGGTAGTTTAAAGTAGGATGAGATTATTTTAAACGTTGAGCTTTGAAACTGTCTAGTGGACCACTGAGTCAGGGAATGATTATATAGATTTATAAATGGTCTGTTGCTTAAGTCTTCCGCTATATGCATTTTGAATGAGTTGTGTTTTCTTTCTGTTGGAAGGAGTTATTTGATGATTTAGAGTTCTCTACCGTAAGACGGAAGCTGGAAGGGGTAGTCTTCCGGCTGACGTCATCGGCAGATGCCAAAAGAGTAGTTGTTGATGGTTTAGTCTTCCGGCTGACGTCATCGGGCAGATGCCGAAAGAATAGTTGTTGATGGTTTAGTCTTCCGACTGACGTCATCGACAGATGCCGAAAGAATAATTGTTTGATGGTTTAGTCTTCCGGCTGACGTCATCGGCAGATGCCGAAGGGTAGTTGTTTGATGGTTTAGTCTTCCGGATGACGTCACCGGAAGATGTAAAATGTGTTTTGTCGATTAGCGACCGGAAGATGTAAAGTGTGTTTTGTCGTCTAGCGACCGGATGATATTTTAAATTAGCACGCGAGGCCCACGTGCCCACCGGAAGATGTCTTCTTTTAGGCGATGTTAAGCGAGTCACGCGTAATGCACGTGATTGACCGGATGACTGAATTGACTTTGACTGGGGCGGATGACTGAATTGACTTTGACTGGGGCGGATGACTAAGGCATATAACTGGGCGGATGACTGGGGCGGATGACTAAGGCATATAACTGGGCGGATGACTAAGGCATATAACTGGGCGGATGACTGGGGCGGATGACTAAGGCATATAACTGGGCGGATGACTAAGGCATATAACTGGGCGGATGACTGGGGCGGATGACTGGGGCGGATGACTGGGGCGGATGACTGGGGCGGATGACTGGGGCGGATGACTGGGGCGGATGACTAAGGCATATAACTGGGCGGATGACTGGGGCGGATGACTAAGGCATATAACTGGGCGGATGACTGGGGCGGATGACTGGGGCGGATGACTAAGGCATATAACTGGGCGGATGACTGAATTGACTTTGACTGGGGCGGATGACTGGGGCGGATGACTGGGGCGGATGACTAAGGCATATAACTGGGCGGATGACTAAGGCATATAACTGGGCGGATGACTGGGGCGGATGACTAAGGCATATAACTGGGCGGATGACTGAATTGACTTTGACTGGGGCGGATGACTGGGGCGGATGACTGGGGCGGATGACTGGGGCGGATGACTGAATTGACTTTGACTGGGGCGGATGACTGGGGCGGATGACTGGGGCGGATGACTGGGGCGGATGACTGGGGCGGATGACTGGGGCGGATGACTGAATTGACTTTGACTGGGGCGGATGACTGGGGCGGATGACTGGGGCGGATGACTGGGGCGGATGACTGGGGCGGATGACTGAATTGACTTTGACTGGGGCGGATGACTAAGGCATATAACTGGGCGGATGACTGGGGCGGATGACTAAGGCATATAACTGGGCGGATGACTGAATTGACTTTGACTGGGGCGGATGACTGGGGCGGATGACTGGGGCGGATGACTGGGGCGGATGACTGGGGCGGATGACTGGGGCGGATGACTGGGGCGGATGACTGGGGCGGATGACTGAATTGACTTTGACTGGGGCGGATGACTGGGGCGGATGACTGAATTGACTTTGACTGGGGCGGATGACTGGGGCGGATGACTAAGGCATATAACTGGGCGGATGACTGGGGCGGATGACTGGGGCGGATGACTGGGGCGGATGACTGGGGCGGATGACTGGGGCGGATGACTGGGGCGGATGACTGAATTGACTTTGACTGGGGCGGATGACTAAGGCATATAACTGGGCGGATGACTGGGGCGGATGACTAAGGCATATAACTGGGCGGATGACTAAGGCATATAACTGGGCGGATGACTGGGGCGGATGACTGGGGCGGATGACTGGGGCGGATGACTAAGGCATATAACTGGGCGGATGACTGGGGCGGATGACTGGGGCGGATGACTGGGGCGGATGACTGGGGCGGATGACTGGGGCGGATGACTGGGGCGGATGACTGGGGCGGATGACTAAGGCATATAACTGGGCGGATGACTGGGGCGGATGACTAAGGCATATAACTGGGCGGATGACTAAGGCATATAACTGGGCGGATGACTGGGGCGGATGACTAAGGCATATAACTGGGCGGATGACTAAGGCATATAACTGGGCGGATGACTAAGGCATATAACTGGGCGGATGACTGGGGCGGATGACTGGGGCGGATGACTAAGGCATATAACTGGGCGGATGACTGGGGCGGATGACTGGGGCGGATGACTGGGGCGGATGACTGGGGCGGATGACTGGGGCGGATGACTAAGGCATATAACTGGGCGGATGACTGGGGCGGATGACTGGGGCGGATGACTGGGGCGGATGACTAAGGCATATAACTGGGCGGATGACTAAGGCATATAACTGGGCGGATGACTGGGGCGGATGACTAAGGCATATAACTGGGCGGATGACTGGGGCGGATGACTAAGGCATATAACTGGGCGGATGACTGAATTGACTTTGACTGGGGCGGATGACTAAGGCATATAACTGGGCGGATGACTGGGGCGGATGACTGAATTGACTTTGACTGGGGCGGATGACCAAATTGACTTTGACTGGGGCGGATGACTAAGGCATATAACTGGGCGGATGACTGGGGCGGATGACTGAATTGATGGACATGAACAGGGCCATGATCAAGAAGACCATATAAAAACAGAAGTTAATTAAAATTTTCAAAATTATTAAAAACCCGATTTCAAAACATAGTTTTAAAACAACATATTTGACAACATGACAGACAACATGATAGAGATTCGAGAAAACAAACTGCATGGATAGCTCTAAAACTCGAGACAATCCATGCACACACTAACAGAGAAAACTCAAGGCAGTTCCAGAATATTTCAAAATATACATTCAACTGCCAGACAGAAGTTTAAGGAAAAAACATCAAACACAGATATTTTATACATGTTTTAAAGATCCCAAAAGTTTTACAGAACTTGACATACACTTCAACCATTTTAAAACCCCAAAACAACTTGTACAAACTTGACATAACTTTACATAAAACACATTCTCACAGGAATGACATTTTTCTGACTGCTGCAACATCCCGTGAGCTCCTCCGCCAAACTACATCAACTCATCAGTTGAGGCTCAAAGCTCATCATCTTGAGGATCCGCCCCCCCCCCCACCCCCATACCACTAACAAACAGAGAGTTCAACTATGAGCTACTGCGCTCAGCAAGAAACATACGATGCAGAGTGATGAACGTGCTATGCATGAATCTTTTTCAAATACATGAACATTACATTACATTTCACTGGACAGGAAGGTATAAGTGGGAAGAGGAGCTGGCGCAACAGGAGTACATGCCACAACAGGACATAACAGGAGTACATGACAGGATGCCAGTCCGTCCACACTTAACCATACAGTAAATTTACAGGTTTTATCTTACTTAACTTCAAACCGTGTGCCAGAAAACCTTTTCATTGACTTTCAGCGAAGGAAAAACGTGTAGAAAAATATTCATGAACAGACAACAGGATAATAAGCAGAATATAAAACGGAACACACTTAACCTAAACATAACCTTGGCTTAACTACCCAACAGAAATCCGACAACATAAAACCTAGTACCTCCGTATTGTAGGGCCTTAAGGGCCAAACCTCTACGTATGAACGTACGTTGCGGCTAGTGTCAGTGGCTCGAATGTTGAGGGTGCCGGACCTTAGTATGCAATGTAAAGGAAATTAAACAAGCTGCAAAAGCTAACAAATAACTTGTTGGATATGCAGGAAGCCCATTTCAACTCTTTAGAAAACACACTAACGTGTTTTATCCAAAACAGAGAGTTTTCACAGAAACAATATTTCTAAACCTCAGTGAAAAACCCGCATTAAACTTGTCCAAAATCGATAACCTTAGTAGGTGATACTGGCTGGAGAGACAGAAAGAAATCAGGAACAGTGACCGGTGGATGAAAAATGTGAACAGTGACCGGTGGATGAAAAATGTGAACAGTGACCGGTGGATGAAAAATGTGAACAGTGACCGGTGGATGAAAAATGTGAACAGTGACCGGTGGATGAAAAATGTGAACAGTGACCGGTGGATGAAAAATGTGAACAGTGACCGGTGGATGAAAAATGTGAACAGTGACCGGTGGATGAAAAATGTGAACAGTGACCGGTGGATGAAAAATGTGAACAGTGACCGGTGGATGAAAAATGTGAACAGTGACCGGTGGATGAAAAATGTGAACAGTGACCGGTGGATGAAAAATGTGAACAGTGACCGGTGGATGAAAAATGTGAACAGTGACCGGTGGATGAAAAATGTGAACAGTGACCGGTGGATGAAAAATGTGAACAGTGACCGGTGGATGAAAAATGTGAACAGTGACCGGTGGATGAAAAATGTGAACAGTGACCGGTGGATGAAAAATGTGAACAGTGACCGGTGGATGAAAAATGTGAACAGTGACCGGTGGATGAAAAATGTGAACAGTGACCGGTGGATGAAAAATGTGAACAGTGACCGGTGGATGAAAAATGTGAACAGTGACCGGTGGATGAAAAATGTGAACAGTGACCGGTGGATGAAAAATGTGAACAGTGACCGGTGGATGAAAAATGTGAACAGTGACCGGTGGATGAAAAATGTGAACAGTGACCGGTGGATGAAAAATGTGAACAGTGACCGGTGGATGAAAAATGTGAACAGTGACCGGTGGATGAAAAATGTGAACAGTGACCGGTGGATGAAAAATGTGAACAGTGACCGGTGGATGAAAAATGTGAACAGTGACCGGTGGATGAAAAATGTGAACAGTGACCGGTGGATGAAAAATGTGAACAGTGACCGGTGGATGAAAAATGTGAACAGTGACCGGTGGATGAAAAATGTGAACAGTGACCGGTGGATGAAAAATGTGAACAGTGACCGGTGGATGAAAAATGTGAACAGTGACCGGTGGATGAAAAATGTGAACAGTGACCGGTGGATGAAAAATGTGAACAGTGACCGGTGGATGAAAAATGTGAACAGTGACCGGTGGATGAAAAATGTGAACAGTGACCGGTGGATGAAAAATGTGAACAGTGACCGGTGGATGAAAAATGTGAACAGTGACCGGTGGATGAAAAATGTGAACAGTGACCGGTGGATGAAAAATGTGAACAGTGACCGGTGGATGAAAAATGTGAACAGTGACCGGTGGATGAAAAATGTGAACAGTGACCGGTGGATGAAAAATGTGAACAGTGACCGGTGGATGAAAAATGTGAACAGTGACCGGTGGATGAAAAATGTGAACAGTGACCGGTGGATGAAAAATGTGAACAGTGACCGGTGGATGAAAAATGTGAACAGTGACCGGTGGATGAAAAATGTGAACAGTGACCGGTGGATGAAAAATGTGAACAGTGACCGGTGGATGAAAAATGTGAACAGTGACCGGTGGATGAAAAATGTGAACAGTGACCGGTGGATGAAAAATGTGAACAGTGACCGGTGGATGAAAAATGTGAACAGTGACCGGTGGATGAAAAATGTGAACAGTGACCGGTGGATGAAAAATGTGAACAGTGACCGGTGGATGAAAAATGTGAACAGTGACCGGTGGATGAAAAATGTGAACAGTGACCGGTGGATGAAAAATGTGAACAGTGACCGGTGGATGAAAAATGTGAACAGTGACCGGTGGATGAAAAATGTGAACAGTGACCGGTGGATGAAAAATGTGAACAGTGACCGGTGGATGAAAAATGTGAACAGTGACCGGTGGATGAAAAATGTGAACAGTGACCGGTGGATGAAAAATGTGAACAGTGACCGGTGGATGAAAAATGTGAACAGTGACCGGTGGATGAAAAATGTGAACAGTGACCGGTGGATGAAAAATGTGAACAGTGACCGGTGGATGAAAAATGTGAACAGTGACCGGTGGATGAAAAATGTGAACAGTGACCGGTGGATGAAAAATGTGAACAGTGACCGGTGGATGAAAAATGTGAACAGTGACCGGTGGATGAAAAATGTGAACAGTGACCGGTGGATGAAAAATGTGAACAGTGACCGGTGGATGAAAAATGTGAACAGTGACCGGTGGATGAAAAATGTGAACAGTGACCGGTGGATGAAAAATGTGAACAGTGACCGGTGGATGAAAAATGTGAACAGTGACCGGTGGATGAAAAATGTGAACAGTGACCGGTGGATGAAAAATGTGAACAGTGACCGGTGGATGAAAAATGTGAACAGTGACCGGTGGATGAAAAATGTGAACAGTGACCGGTGGATGAAAAATGTGAACAGTGACCGGTGGATGAAAAATGTGAACAGTGACCGGTGGATGAAAAATGTGAACAGTGACCGGTGGATGAAAAATGTGAACAGTGACCGGTGGATGAAAAATGTGAACAGTGACCGGTGGATGAAAAATGTGAACAGTGACCGGTGGATGAAAAATGTGAACAGTGACCGGTGGATGAAAAATGTGAACAGTGACCGGTGGATGAAAAATGTGAACAGTGACCGGTGGATGAAAAATGTGAACAGTGACCGGTGGCCAGGAAAAGAGAAAACAGAAAGGGGAGGTAGAAGTGAGCTTCACGTAGGAGGGAGAGAAGACATATCTTCTTCAACAAGTTGCCACTTGGCACACATCCATTGGTTTGCTTCCACCTACCTTAATTACTTCCACATTTACCCTTCCATTAGCTTTTAACCTAATTGACTTGTTTTGATTACACTCAGTTTGGTTTTTTCCTTAAACATCCCATCATTACAACCAAAACATACGTTGTATTAATATAATATTAATCCCGATTAAATGGCCTGAGAAAACTATTACATGGCAAAAAAATACCGGGTGTTACACTTTGGATACAGCTGGCGTTGACTCAGAATCTGTAAAACGATCCTCAGATGCTCCTCTGTGCTCTTCCTTCATCTTAGAGTAAATCAAGATGTCGTCGATGAAAACCACCACGAACTTGTCCAGATACTCATTGAAGACACGGTTCATCAGATCCATAAACGCTGCAGGGGCATTAGTAAGTCCAAAAGACATGACAAGGAACTCATAATGCCCATACCTCGTTCGGAATGCCGTCTTCTGAATATCATCCCTCTGGACTTTCAGCTTATAATAACCCGAGCGCAGGTCGATCAGGGAAAATACTCGGGCACCTGTAGCTGATCAAATAAGTCATCAATTCGGGGCAGTGGATACTTATTCTTCACTGTGAGTGTGACAGCCCCAAAACCGATCGGGGTTCGAGAGCCATCACTCCGGGTCCTTTAACGAAAACGGGTACATATTTTTTTTTGAACATAACAGACCGAGCTTTTTTTTTTTAAAAAAAAAACAAACCCTTAAAACTTCTCAGAATAAAACAGGGAGACGTAGGCGGAAGACTGGTGGAAGAAGACTGACGGATGACGTAGTTTCGAGGCAGAAGCGGAAGATGTAAATAATGGATAATGAGAATAAGACAAAAAGTGAACAGTGCACCGGTGGATATAATATGTGAACAGTGACCGGTGGATGAAAAATGTGAACAGTGACCGGATGATGAAAAATGTGAACAGTGACCGGATGATGAAAAATGTGAACAGTGACCGGTGGATGAAAAATGTGAACAGTGACCGAATGATGAAAAATGTGAACAGTGACCGGTGGATGAAATTTTAAAACAGCGGAGGATGCAATCGGAAGACATAGCTTTAAAGGCAGAATTTGACAACTTTTAACAGGAAGACAAACAAACAGAGGGCATAAAAACATAAACGTTTCAAACCTTCAAAACCGATTCAAAATATGATTTTTCAAACATAACAGTAAACCACGACATAAACTTAAGAAAATCAAGTTGCATGGATAGCTCTAAAACCAGAAGCCATCCATGCACAGGCCAACAGAAAATATTCAAAAAAAGAATTCCAGAATACTTCAGAACATAAATTCAACTGTCAATTACAGAGGTTTTTAAACAGCAATACCGAACTGAACATACAGAACTGAACCTACATTCCAAATGTTTTAAAAACCATTTCAGAATACACCAATACAGAGTTTGTGCATTATTTTAAAATTTCAGAAGTTAAGCAGAACTTGACATACATTTCCAGAATTCCTAACAGAGTTTTTTTAAAACCAAAACACCAGAATCTAAGTAGAATTCACAGACATAATTTTCACTTTCAAAAACTTAAACCTCTGAACAGAAACATGTCTGGCTGCAGCAACCACCCCGAGAGCTCGAACCACCAGCACCTAATCATCAGACTGAGGCACAAAGTCCTCATTCTCAGGCTCAGTACCTACATCAGAGAGTTCACCTATGAGTCTAAAACTCAGTAAGAACATATTATAAATGCAGTGATGCAAAATGCTATGCATGCAGTTTTCAGAATACAGTGGCAGAACAAAATTTTACGTTACAGTGGCAGAGGGGTATAAGTGGGGCTTATAGGGGAACTGGCAAACAGAAGGTGCACTATCAGGCACAGCAGTTTTCAGAATCCCAGGGAGGGATAAAACTAGAGGGTCCTTGCTAGGGACAATAAATTTTCAGATTCCCAGGGAGGGATAAAACCAGAGGGCCAGTCCCCGTCCCACACCTAACCAGTACATTTTCAGTCAGATTTTATCTTGTTTAGTTTCAAACAGTGTACAGAAATCGGTTTTGCATGAACTTTTAGTGAAAACGTGTATGCATGAACTTTCACAGTGCATAACTTGAAGCAGCAGTTAACAGAATAATACAACAGAATCTAGAGAGAAAACAGATAACTCAGAATTTAACTCTAACTTTCTACCCGAAAACACCCGACAGAAGAAATTCCTAGTACCTCCGTGATGTAGGGCCTTAAGGGCCAACCTACGGATATGAACTTACCTGTTTGCAGCAATGCAGTGTGCTCGAACGTCCCTAGAGAGCTCGGATCTTTACTGAAGAAGACGGGAAAATACAGGAGAAACAAAGCGTGGAAGTTTTGTTTCAATCGCCTGGAAGAGAGAAAACAGAAGATGGGAGGTAGAAGTGAGCTTCACGTAGGAGGAAGAGAAGACATATCTTCTTCAACAAGTTGCCACTTGGCACTCATCCATTGGTTTGCTTCCACCTACCCTAATTACTTCCACATTTACCCTTCCATTAGCTTTTAACCTAATTGACTTGTTTTGATTACACTTAGTTTGGTTTTCCCTTAAACACTTCATCATTACAACCAAAACATACATTGTATTAATATAATATTAATCCCGATTAAATGACCCGGGAAAACTATTACATGGCAAAAATGCCGGGTGTTACAGTGAGCTTATTCAGCTCTCTGTAATCAATGCACATCCTGAGGGTCGTGTCTTTTTTCTTGACAAACAGAACGGGCGCGCCCCAGGGTGAAACGCTGGGTCGAATAAATCCCTTTTCTAACAGCTCGTCAAGCTGAGTCCTCAACTCTCTCAACTCAGCTGGTGCCAACCGATACGGGTTTTTAAACCTCGGCGCGGAGTTAGGATAGACATCAATGGTAAACTCAATCTCCCGATCCGGCGGTAATCCGGGAAGATCATCAAGAAATATATGAGAAAACTCTCTGACAATAGGAATGTCGCTCAGCTTTTCTCCACTGAGCAACTGACAATCAAACACAGAGACCAAATAAATAGAGCACGCACCTTTGAACTGCTCGTTGACCTCCATAGAATAAGAAATAGGCGAGCTACTCAATCGGTTCATCGCTGATAAGAAAACTCGGCTTTACCCGGGGGTCGAAGGTCACTATCCCGGATCGACAGTCGATGGTGGCGAAGTGCTGCGCAAGCCAGTCCATCACTAAGATAAGATCATACCGCTCTATGCTCATAACTATCAAACGAGCATAAATGGTAATATCCCCGACTGAGATGACGTTGCCCTGGAGAATACGTTATGACTGCATAAGCTCTCCAGAAGGCAGCATCACTCTATACTCGACCCCAGCTAACTCAGACTCTAGCCTCAATCTAGCCATGCATGCAGTCGATACGAAGGAGTGCATAGCTCCTGTATCCATCAAAGTAAATACCGCAACGCCCATAAGTAAGATAGTACCTGCAATCACGGCAGACTGAGCCTCATCATCTACGTCGCCAAGCTCGATGAATGCAAAAATTCTGGGCATAACCCTCCTCTGATCACCTCCTGGCAGATCTCGAGCCGGATGCGAGCAATCTCTAACAAAATGGCCGACTCCACCACATCTGTAGCATTTGTTAGAGCCAACACGGACACTCACCGCTGTGTTCTTTCTGGCACACGGGGCACCACGGTATCTGAGGAGCTCCCTGTACCTGCTTTCCCTTGCCCCTGTCGTTACCTCCCTCAAGAGGTCTCTTCACACCCCTCGGCTGCTGCTGGGGCTGCGCTCTAGGCTGCCCACCTCGGTTCTGCGACTGAGGTCGTATCTCACGGAAGAAGCCCTTAGCTGGCTCCCTCGGTCTAATACAAGTAGCTCTGGCAGCCTCAATATCCAGAGCTCTAGCTGTAATATCTGAATATGGCGCATCGATAATACCTGAGACAACCACGTGCATCCGAATCTCCGGATTAAGTCCCTCCATAAACTGGTGCACCTTCTCCTCATTATCGCTAACAAGATGAGGTGCAAATCTGGATAACGCCTTAAACTTCCGAATATAATCAGCAACTGAACCAGTCTGCTTCAGCTGCATAAACTCATTCCTCTTGGCCACCCTCACTGTGCGGCTGAAATACTTATCGAAGAATAGAAACTTGAACCGATCCCAAGTCATAACTGATACATCCGTCGTCGACTTGATCGAATCCCACCAGAAACGGGCATCCATCGCTAAGTGAAAGGTAGCATACGCCACCTTCCTCCCGTTCCCTACCTCAGCATAAGCTAACATATCCTCCATAACTCGGATCCATTCCTCCGCAACAGTAGGATCCGATGATCGACCATCGAACACTGGAGGCCGTAGGCCCTGAAACTTCTACATGCCCTGGTTATTGGGAACTATCAAATCCTGGGCCCTCTGGTTCTCCCGATTCATAAGTCCGTAATCTGTTGCGCTTGCCGGTCCATATGCTGAGACTGGCGATCTATCAACTCCGTAAATCGATCTAGCGCGCCATCTCTAGGATCTCTTCCTCGAGTCATAGTGTATAAAGCTTAAAACAAATTAAACAGATAATCCTAAGAAACAAAATCAAATAAAGCTATAAACAGACTTACAGTTGATGAAGGATGTCTGCGTAGTGGCTGTGCAGTCGAGCAGTCTACAGAACCGATTTTAAAACCCGGGGGCTCTGATACCATAATTGTAACATCCCTAAAACTGTACCCGTATTTCCCGTACTATATATATATATTTTTTATCCTTATACTTAATTAAACTTAAGCGGAAGTCAAACCGAAATCTAAACCAGAATTGAAATCGAAATTCATTTAAAACATATTTCAATTCAATTTATTAAAACTAGAAATAATGTTTAATAAAACAAATAAAACAATTATCAAACATGGGAGGGCAAAACCGGAAAGCAGAGGAAAAACAAAGCGGCGACTAATCGCTGCAGGCGCTGCACAATGCAGCGCCCGATCGCTGCATTGTGCAGCGACCAGTCGCTGCACTTTGCAGCGACCAAATTCCCTCTGGAATCTCGGATTCCAGAGGGCTAACACAACATTTCCAGAGAGAATCCAGAGACTTTCTTCCTTACACATTCTCCACAAAACTTATCTCATTCTTCATGTCATCAATCAACGAAATAAACGAACTCAACATACATTAACTTTCGTAAAAACGAACTGCATGGATACGTTTAAAAGTTGTCTAATCCCCCTGTTTTAAAATTCCAAGCAGTTCCAATCAAAACTATAAAAACACAGATTATAAACAGATTTCCAAAAACGTTTAAAACATCAAACGTAACTAACATCTAGCCAAATCCAACGTCCTAATTTGTTCTAATCGTACAAAATACTTACGCAGACATCCCCACGGGTCAAAACGCACCGACTGTTCAGCACACTCCCACGGGCCATTCTCCGTCAACTGCATCATACGTCAGGAGGAGGAACGTCGTCCTCACCTGGCTCGACGTCACCTACAATGTCACCTACACCATACAGACATCTATGAGATAATGAAATCTCAGTAAGCTTCGTAAATGCAGATGCATGCGTGCGGTATGCCTTTCAGAAAACATGCAGATTACAGATTCAGATTCAGATACAGATACGATACAGATACAGATACAGATACAGATACAGATACAGATACAGATACAGATACAGATACAGATACAGATACAGATACAGATACAGATACAGATACAGATACAGATACAGATACAGATACAGATACAGATACAGATACAGATACAGATACAGATACAGATACAGATACAGATACAGATACAGATACAGATACAGATACAGATACAGATACAGATACAGATACAGATACAGATACAGATACAGATACAGATACAGATACAGATACAGATACAGATACAGATACAGATACAGATACAGATACAGATACAGATACAGATACAGATACAGATACAGATACAGATACAGATACAGATACAGATACAGATACAGATACAGATACAGATACAGATACAGATACAGATACAGATACAGATACAGATACAGATACAGATACAGATACAGATACAGATACAGATACAGATACAGATACAGATACAGATACAGATACAGATACAGATACAGATACAGATACAGATACAGATACAGATACAGATACAGATACAGATACAGATACAGATACAGATACAGATACAGATACAGATACAGATACAGATACAGATACAGATACAGATACAGATACAGATACAGATACAGATACAGATACAGATACAGATACAGATACAGATACAGATACAGATACAGATACAGATACAGATACAGATACAGATACAGATACAGATACAGATACAGATACAGATACAGATACAGATACAGATACAGATACAGATACAGATACAGATACAGATACAGATACAGATACAGATACAGATACAGATACAGATACAGATACAGATACAGATACAGATACAGATACAGATACAGATACAGATACAGATACAGATACAGATACAGATACAGATACAGATACAGATACAGATACAGATACAGATACAGATACAGATACAGATACAGATACAGATACAGATACAGATACAGATACAGATACAGATACAGATACAGATACAGATACAGATACAGATACAGATACAGATACAGATACAGATACAGATACAGATACAGATACAGATACAGATACAGATACAGATACAGATACAGATACAGATACAGATACAGATACAGATACAGATACAGATACAGATACAGATACAGATACAGATACAGATACAGATACAGATACAGATACAGATACAGATACAGATACAGATACAGATACAGATACAGATACAGATACAGATACAGATACAGATACAGATACAGATACAGATACAGATACAGATACAGATACAGATACAGATACAGATACAGATACAGATACAGATACAGATACAGATACAGATACAGATACAGATACAGATACAGATACAGATACAGATACAGATACAGATACAGATACAGATACAGATACAGATACAGATACAGATACAGATACAGATACAGATACAGATACAGATACAGATACAGATACAGATACAGATACAGATACAGATACAGATACAGATACAGATACAGATACAGATACAGATACAGATACAGATACAGATACAGATACAGATACAGATACAGATACAGATACAGATACAGATACAGATACAGATACAGATACAGATACAGATACAGATACAGATACAGATACAGATACAGATACAGATACAGATACAGATACAGATACAGATACAGATACAGATACAGATACAGATACAGATACAGATACAGATACAGATACAGATACAGATACAGATACAGATACAGATACAGATACAGATACAGATACAGATACAGATACAGATACAGATACAGATACAGATACAGATACAGATACAGATACAGATACAGATACAGATACAGATACAGATACAGATACAGATACAGATACAGATACAGATACAGATACAGATACAGATACAGATACAGATACAGATACAGATACAGATACAGATACAGATACAGATACAGATACAGATACAGATACAGATACAGATACAGATACAGATACAGATACAGATACAGATACAGATACAGTCAGATTCATTTTATTACGTCGTAGATAGATTGTTACCGAGATATCAGCCCTCTAAATGAAAAGGATACATTCCGCGGCGAACTACCACTTTCCACCTAGAGGAGGAGGGTACATGCTCACAAACCCTACAGCCATGCCTGAACCCCACCTCGCGTAACCAGATACAGATTACGTAGATTAATTACAAAGGTTCGTTTCTTTTCTTAAAAACACGTGCAGAAATTCATTTTTCATGACATTTGAAATACATGATGCATGAACAGTTAATAAGCAGAAAGTAAGTAATCAACATACATTACCATCAAGACCAATAAACGAAACCTATAGACAATTAACCTAACTACCCAACCAAAACGTATAAACAAACAACACTCTAATGATCCTCGACGCGACATCGACGTACGGTGTAGGCCAATCGGCCAGAGTAAGTCACGAGAACTTACCTTGAGCGCGCGGAATCTCGAGCTTCGTCCACGGGAGTCGTGTGTCTGAGGCAAAACACGATATTCGTCGTTAAAACCAATTTAAGCTATTGACGTCCAAATTACAAACCTTAACTAAAGAACTTTCCTAAATTCTTAACTTAGGTAATCGAAGCGTTTATAACGTCAATTAACGCTCGATAATCCAAAACCTCAATTAACGAGTTTTTCCTTAAAAAACCCGAAAATCTACAAATTTTAACTTTTTCACAAATTGATTTAACTTCGTCCAATAACGTCCAATACGTTCAATATATACTTAATCACGGCTAACCTATTAATTACGAACCCTAATTCGCATTTTTAACGAAAATTAATCGAAACCCTAATTGCCTAAAACGCCGTAAACGTCGAAATAAAAGCTCTAAGATTGTAGGCTCATACCTAGGGTTGCGAAAGGAGGAGAAATCGCAAAGAAAACGGAAGGAACGGAGGTCGGATCGGAGGTCGGAATGAGAAATCGTCGGCGGCCGAGGGAGAGAAATGCTCTCTATCGTTTTCGTGAAACAGAGAAGGAAGGAAGAAGTGAGGAGAAAAGGAGTTTAGGTTATTTTTATAAATTTGGTTTGGCAAATTACCGTTTTGCCCTTGCATTGTTTTTATATTAGTTTCGTCACTCGTTTCGTTAATCGTCCAACGATTCGGACTTTTCAAATTTCCTTATTTCACTAATAAGTCCAACTTATTATTTGGGATTTAATGAAACTGTCCGCTCGCGAATCGGACCTCATTTACTATTTTTACTAACACGTCCTTTACATTACGATAGAAGTTATTACTCGGAATATAGCGTTCTTACTCCAAAAAATCCCGTAAATTTCCTATAATTCCTATTAATCGTTAGGATTGAAATGACGCTTTCTTTTCGTAAAACGGATCTAATTTGACGTATTTACAAAAATGCCAACATATATATTATAATATAAAATCCTGTACAAGCCGGGTATTACAGGTACTCCCCCTGATAATAGGAGGAATGGGACTCAGAGCTATGCTAGTCCTGTGCGGTAGTCCCCGCGATTGGAGGAATGTTGTCTGAGCTATGCTACCCCTGGGCTTTGAGCTATTGCTACCCCTGTTACCCAATCTGGCCTGTGTCTGTTCGTTGCTACCCCCGATATTATAAGCCCACTGTGTGGTCCCCTTGGGCCCAGGGTTCAGTGGTTCGTCCCTCCTAGTGTGCCCTAGCGCATGTGTCCCGGTGGTCTAGGGCTGAGTGGTTCGTCCCTCCTGGTGGTTTATCTTTTCTCTTCTCCCTATGAGGCCTTGCCTGGTGTTATCGCGGCCTTTCTGTATTGGTGTGGTTCGGAGGATCCGTGAGTGATCTCCCTTTTCACTGTACACCCGGATATATATATTTTTATGTTGGCATTGTTGATGTGGGCCTATGTTCATTATATATACTTATTTTATCCTTAGCCCCATTAACCGTTTTAAATGGATAATAAGAAGAGAAATGAATAACATTGAATTTGGGTTTGATTTTTAAAACGTGCATTGATTTGATAAGGCATGCATCCTTGAGTGGTAGGTATAACATCCCATACTGAGTTTGTCACTCACCCCAATGACTCTCTCCTACAAGTAAAGGAAGAAAAGCTAGGAAGTGAGCTCTGTCGTATTTTGGACTTTTTCCTAGAGTCTCACCTTTTATTTCTTGCAGCTTTGTACTATGTAAGACATTCGAGATTGTACCTTAATTTGGCATGTAATTATTTTCATTTATCTTGTATTTCTACGATTGTTTGTACTCTCTTATGTTTGTTGCTTCGAGGAGGTCCTGGATTAGTGCTAAACTTTCGCATTTAGCCTTAGGTTAGACGGTGGACCTCTCCGAGGTTGATCGTTTAACTTGGCGTTTCTGTTAAGCCCCCTCTCGGGTTGTGACAGAAATTTATTGGTATCAGAGCGCAAGGTTCAATGACCTCTTAGTGACAAATGTTTGAGATCAAGTATGAGCAGTTAGTAGGATACGCGGAAAGGATGATTTATGAAAAATGCTAATGTGGTACAATCTCATGTTTTGCAGAAGTGTCACGATGCCACAAAGGAGGAGAGTTCCTCGTACCCCTGATCAGGACCCTAGCACCATGTCTTCTATATTGGATGCTTTGCGGAACCTGGTGAGCGGTTCTCAGGCTCCACCTCCGGCTCCTGTTTCTACCCCTGATCCCACCCCTGCTTTGACGACCACCCGAGGGGTATACTTTTGCGAGTTCTGGCTCCTTCTCAAACGTCGCGTCAGCCTGGACGGATACCTCATCCCACGAAACATTATGAGACGGATCAGGAATGTACTTCCTCAGTTGGGATATATGGAAAACATTGTGCACATGCCCCAACTGAGGAGGTAACTCCAGCCGGTAAGTCACCACTCCAATCCTCTCAACAATCTGGAACGGCCCAATGTACCGCGGGCTAACTTTCCTTTCACCCCAAACCTGCTGACACCACAGGTAGGATGAACCTTTACAAAAACAAAGTCCCCAGCATCAAACTTCACCTCACGTCTCTTCAGATCTGCATAACTCTTTTGACGACTCTTCACGACCTTCAGCCTCTCACGAATCTGGTGGATCTTCTCTGTGGTCTCTCGAATGATATCAAGCCTCAGCGCAAGTCAATCTTCTTTTTCAGCCCAACACAAAGGAGAATGACATGGCCGACCATACAATGCCTCAACTGGAGAAACCCCGATGCTGGTCTGGAAGCTGTTATTATACACGAACTCAACCAGTGGCAAGTGGTCTATCCAACTGCTACCAAAATCCAGAATACAGGACCTCAACATATCCTCTAAGATCTGAATAGTCCTTTCGGACTGCCCATCTATCTGGGGATGATGTGCAGTACTCATCTAGGTCTTCGCACCGAGCTCCTTCTGCAATCCTCTCCATAAATCCGAAGTGAAACGAGGATGACGGTCAGACACAATGTCACGACCCTAAATACTGTACCCGATTTTCTATACTATTTTTTTTATCCTATATAACTTTAAACGAACTCTATGCAGAAATTGAGTAAAAGTCGGAATCGTTAATACCGTTCGAAACTAATTTTAGAACCGCTTAATTTCAATTTTAAAACAGTTTAAATAAAACTTACAACAAATTATTAAAACAATTAAAATTTAACAAAAATCGTTTCGGGGACAAAAGGGGACTTTTGTCCCTAAAACGTGGTGGCGATCAGCGATCGCGCCTAGCCAATAGGAGGCGATCGATCGCCACACGCTCTGGAATTTCCAGAGCGTGGTGATCAGGAGGCGATCGCGTCGCCACCACTGGCGATCGTGCCGTAGCGAGGGGCGATCGATCGCCAGAACAGGCGATCGATCGCCACCCTCACTGCCTCCCTTCATTTTTCTTTTTTTTTTTCTCTATTTCTCTTCCCCTACTTCTCTATACTCCTAACATCCTACTCACCATTTCATCTATAACAACCATACGTTCCAACATAAATTCATTTCAACTCTCATTCAAAACCACGACTCGAAACACGTTCAAAACATAGCCTATTTTCATGAAAAGAAAACGTATGGATATGTTTAAAACCTAAACAAACCCTCCTGTTTTGAAAACAACCAAAGGTTATAAAATCGATTTCCAAATCATTCCAAAACATCAATACATAAACCTATCCAGATCCAACAACCAAAAATGTATCTATCTATACAATAAATCTGTCTAATCCACCATTAGCCCAAAATATCACCAAAACCCTTAAAACATCTAACCATGAGTCCCACGGGTCAAAATGAGTCTCGACTGCGCCAACGCACTTCCGCGACCATCCTCCGTCAACTGCATCACTCCTCGGGTGGAGGAATCTCGTCCTCACCTATGTCGAAGTCACCTACACCAGACAGACACCTATGAGATAAAAATCTCAGCAAGTTTTAGTAAATGTAAATGCATGCTATGCACATGAGTTCAGAAATCATGCAGCATTTTCTTTATCTTTACTCTGTGGGTGTCATCGAGATCTCAGCCTCCTAACCGGAGAGAGCACATCCAGCGGTCGGACTACTCTTTCCAGCTAGAAGAGGGGGGTACACGCTTACAACGTGTACAGCCGTGCCTGAGCCCCATCTCGCATGACCTATAACTGTATGAGTATGCAATAGATGTTGTATTGTAACAAACCCCTAATCGGTCTTCACAATAGGTCGTGCCCCTCTCCAGGCCACATCGCCATTTTCTTTAAAACACCATGAAAAAATTCATTTTCTATATTCTTTTAAAACACGTGATGCGTGAACAGTTCAATACGACAGAAAGTAAACATACATACGGAGCGTACTGTGAGGACCCGACTTGACACGTATGTGGTAGAACCACCCATTCTCCGCCTCAGAGGCGTTCCCGATTGTTTGGGGTCAGAGATGGGTTAAAACTCCGCGGATCCCAGAGGGTTGGGCCGGAGGGTTCAACGAATTCTCCGCGGATCCCAGAGGGTTGGGCCGGAGAGTTCGGTCATTGAAAGTGGAGTCGTCACAATCCCACATCGCTTGGGGAAGTATGTGGAAATGAAACATATGTAAAGGGACCCTCCCAAGATAGCAAGACGCGTTTTGGAGCTCAATTGACAACGGATCCTATAAGAACTCCGAAGTTAAGAGGGCTTCGGCGAGAGTAATTCCAGGTTGGGTGACCTTCCGGGAAGTGCTCTCGCCAAACAAAGCCGTGAGGGGAGGATATTGGGTTGCGGCCCAATCCAAAGAGCGGACAATATCTTGCTGGGAATACGGGTCGTTACAAATGGTATCAGAGCCTGTACTCAACCGGAAATGCGGCCAACGAGGACGTTGGGCCCCCGAGGGGGGGTGATTGTGAGGACCCGACTTGACACGTATGGGGTAGAACCACCCATTCTCCGCCTCAGAGGCGTTCCCGATTGTTTGGGGTCGGAGATGGGTTAAAACTCCGTGGATCCCAGAGGGTTGGGCCGGAGGGTTCAACGAATTCTCCGCGGATCCCAGAGGGTTGAGCCGGAGAGTTCGGTCGTTAAAAGTGGAGTCGTCACAATCCCACATCGCTTGGGGAAGTATGTGGAAATGAAACATATGTAAAGGGACCCTCCCAAGATAGCAAGACGCATTTTGGAGCTCAATTGACAACGGATCCCATAAGAACTCCGAAGTTAAGAGGGCTTCGGCGAGAGTAATTCCAGGTTGGGTGACCTTCCGGGAAGTGCTCTCGCCAAACAAAGCCGTGAGGGGAGGATATTGGGCTGCGGCCCAATCCCCAGAGCGGACAATATCTTGCTGGGAATACGGGTCGTTACACAAAGTTTTCGAAGTGCGAGTTTTGGCTTGACAGAGTGAGCTTCCTTGGCCATATTATATCACAGGACGGAGTTTCTGTGGATCCGAGCAAGATTCAGGTGGTCAGAGATTGGCCACAGCCGAAGAACGTACGTGAGGTGCGTGGATTTCTCGGATTGGCCGGTTATTATCGGAAGTTTATAGAGGGATTCTCGAAGATCGCACTTCCTCTTTCACGGTTGACTCGGAAGAAGGAGAGGTTTATATGGTCGTCTGCTTGTAATGATAGTTTTATGGAGTTAAAGCAGAGATTGACCACCGCTCCAGTACTGGCGTTACCTGTTGAAGGTGTCAGATACAGTATTTATTGTGATGCATCTGGAGTGGGACTCAGCTGTGTATTGATGCAGGAAGGGAGAGTTATTGCATATGCTTCTCGGCAGTTGAATCCGTACGAGCAGAATTACCCTACGCACGACCTTGAGTTAGCAGCTGTGGTCTTCGCACTGAAGATATAGAGACATTATTTATATGGGCTAGCAGTGCGAGATATTTTCTGACCACAAGAGCCTGAAGTACTTATTTACGCAGAAGGAGCTGAACATGCGACAGAGACGATGGCTTGAGTTCGTCAAAGATTATGATTTTGACATCAAGTACCATCTGGGGAAGGCGAACAAGGTTGCTGATGCCTTGAGTAGAGTGCCTTCTGCGAGTCAGCCTTCACTTGCAGCGATGTCAGTTACGCTGCGGTCTGAGATTGAGAGGTTAGATGTGGAGATAGTGGCAGAGTTGTCCAGTATGCTCGCCAACATTTCTCTCAGGCCGACTATTCTTGATCGTATACGCGAAGCTCAGCAGAATGATACGGAGTGTATGGAGCTTCGATCGAGTATGACGCTGGGTGACTCGACGGATTTCCACTTAACAGATGATGGTATTCTGAAGTTCAGGCATAGGTGGTACGTGCCTAACGATGAGGATCTGAAGAATGAGATATTGGCCGAGGCACATTCTTCGGCATATTCAGTGCACCTGGGAAGTAGAAAGATGTACCGGGATTTGAAACAACACTTCTGGTGGCCGAACATGAAGAGGGAGGTTGCTAAGTACGTTGAGACCTGTTTAGTATGTCAATAGGTGAAGGCAGAGCACCAGAGACCGGGCGGAACGTTATTGCCACTGCCGATTCCAGAGTGGAAGTGAGAGCAGATCTCCATGGATTTCATTGTGGGGCTCCCGAGGACTATGAGAAGCCATGACGGCATTTGGGTTATTGTGGACCGATTGACAAAGTCGGCTCACTTTTTGCCTGTGAAGATGACATCGTCTATGGATCAGTTCGCCGAGCTATATGTGCAGGAGGTTGTCAGACTGCATGGAGTTCCGGTTTCTATTGTCTCGGACAGAGATCCGAGATTCACATCGAAGTTCTGGAAGAGCTTACACAGAGCTATGGGGACTCAGCTTAATTTCAGCACGACATTCCATCCTCAGACTGATGGCCAGACGGAGAGGACGAATCAGATTCTTGAGGATATGCTCAGAGCTTGTGTGCTGGAGTTTCAGGGCTCGTGGAGCCGATATTTACCCCTGGTTGAGTTCTCGTACAACAACAGCTTCCAAGCTACTATTGGCATGGCTCCGTATGAGGCGTTGTATGGTCGGAAGTGTAGGTCTCCGTTATATTGGGACGAAGTTGGCGAGGCCAGCATCGTTGGTCCAAAGATTCTACAGCAAACGGCAGAGAAGATTGCCATTATCCGACAGCGCATCGAGGTAGCTCAGAGCCGGCAGAAGAGGTATGCTGACACTAGGCGGAGAGAGCTAGAGTTCGAAGAAGGAGATGAGGTGTATCTCAAAGTTTCTCCGTTCAAGGACGTTGCAAGATTTGGAAGGAGGGGTAAGCTAAACCCTCGTTATGTGGGGCCCTTTCCTATTCTGAAGAGGGTCGGGAAGTTGGCGTATAGACTACAGCTTCCAGCTTCTATGGAGAGTATCCACGATGTATTCCACGTATCTATGCTTCGGAGATGTTTACGTGATCCATCGCATGTAGTGGAGGCTACAGAGATCGAGGTACAACCTACCTTGACATATGAGGAGAGGCCGGTACGTATTTTGGAGACTTCCATCAAGGTATTGCGCAACAAAGAGATTCCGCTAGTCAAAGTCCTGTGGCGGAACCATGAGGTGGAAGAGGCGACGTGGGAGCGACAGCAGGATGTGATGACTAAATATCCTGAATTGTTTGTATAATTTAATTTTGTGGACAAAATTCTGAATAAGGAGGGTGGAATGTAATACCCGGCTTGTACGAGATTTTATATTATAATATATATGTTGGCATTTTCGTAAATACATCAAATTAGATCCGTTTTACTGAAAAGAAAGCGTCATTTCAATCCTAACGATTAATAGGAATTTTAGGAAATTTACGGGATTTTTCGGAGTAAGAAGGCTATATTCCGAGTAATAACCTCTATCGTAATGTAAAGGACGTGTTAGGAAAAATAGTAAATGAGGTCCGATTCGCGAGCGGACAGTTTCATTAAATCCCAAATAATAAGTTGGACTTATTAGTGAAATAAGGAAATTTGAAAAGTCCGAATCGTTGGACGATTAACGAAACGAGTGACGAAACTAATATAAAAACAATGCAAGGGCAAAACGGTAATTTGCCAAACCAAATTTATAAAAATAACCTAAACTCCTTTTCTCCTCACTTCTTCCTTCCTTCTCTGTTTCACGAAAACGACCGAGAGCATTTCTCTCCCTCGGCCACCGACGATTTCTCATTCCGACCTCCGATCCGACCTCCGTTCGTTCCGTTTTCTTCGCGATTTCTCCTCATTTCGCAATCCTAGGTATGAGCCTACAATCTTAGAGCTTTTATTTCGACGTTTACGGCGTTTTAGGCAATTAGGGTTTCGATTAATTTTCGTTAAAAACGCGAATTAGGGTTCGTAATTAATAGGTTAGCCGTGATTAAGTATATATTGAACGTATTGGACGTTATTGGACGAAGTTAAATCAATTTGTGAAAAAGTTAAAATTTGTAGATTTTCGGGTTTTTTAAGGAAAAACTCGTTAATTGAGGTTTTGGATTATCGAGCGTTAATTGACGTTATAAACGCTTCGATTACCTAAGTTAAGAATTTAGGAAAGTTCTTTAGTTAAGGTTTGTAATTTGGACGTCAATAGCTTAAATTGGTTTTAACGACGAATATCGTGTTTTGCCTCAGACACACGACTCCCGTGGACGAAGCTTGAGATTCCGCGCGCTCAAGGTAAGTTCTCGTGACTTACTCTGGCCGATTGGCCTACACTGTACGTCGATGTCGCGTCGAGGATCATTAGAGTGTTGTTTGTTTATACGTTTTGGTTGGGTAGTTAGGTTAGTTGTCTATAGGTTTCGTTTATTGGTCTTGATGGTATGTATGTTGATTGCTTACTTTCTGCTTATTAACTGTTCATGCATCACGTATTTCAAATGTCATGAAAAATGAATTTCTGCACGTGTTTTTAAGAAAAGAAACGAACCTCTGTAATTAATCTACGTAATCTGTATCTGGTTACGCGAGGTGGGGCTCAGGCATGGCTGTAGGGTTTGTGAGCATGTACCCCCCTCCTCTAGGTGGAAAGTGGTAGTTCGACCGCGGAATGTATCCTTTCCATTTAGAGGGCTGATATCTCGGTAACAATCTGTCTGCGACGTAATAAAAATGAATCTGAATCTGTATCTGTATCTGTATCTGTATCTGTATCTGAATCTGAATCTGTAATCTGCATGTTTTCTGAAAGGCATACGCACGCATGCATCTGCATTTACGAAGCTTACTGAGATTTCATTATCTCATAGATGTCTGTATGGTGTAGGTGACGTTGTAGGTGACGTCGAGCCAGGTGAGGACGACGTTCCTTCTCCTGACGTATGATGCAGTTGACGGAGAATGGCCCGTGGGAGTGTGCTGAGCAGTCGGTGCGTTTTGACCCGTGGGGATGTCTGCGTAAGTATTTTGGTGGATTTAACGAATGTATAGATGAACAGATTAGGACGTTGGATCTGGCTAGATGTTAGGTTTACGTTTGATGTTTTAAACGTTTTTGGAAATCTGTTTATAATCTGTGTTTTCATAGTTTTCATTGGAACTGTTTGGAATTTTAAAACAGGGGGATTAGACAACTTTTAAACGTATCCATGCAGTTCGATTTTACGAAAGTTATTGTATGTTGAGTTCGTTTATTTCGTTGATTGAGGACATGAAGAATGAGATAAGTTTTGTGGAGAATGTGTAAGGAAGAAAGTCTCTAGATTCTCTCTGGAAATGTTGTGTTAGCCCTCTGGAATCCGAGATTCCAGAGGGAAATTTGGTCGCTGCAAAGTGCAGCGACTGCAGCGATTAGTCGCCGCTTTGTTTTTCCTCTGCTTTCCGGTTTTGCCCTCCTATGTTTGATAATTGTTTTATTTGTTTTATTAAACATTATTTCTAGTTTTAATAAATTGAATTGAAATATGTTTTAAATGAATTTCGATTTCAATTCTGGTTTAGATTTCGGTTTGACTTCCGCTTAAGTTTAATTAAGTATAAGGATAAAAAATATATATATATATAGTACGGGAAATACGGGTACAGTTTTAGGGATGTTACAGTACCCTATACAAACAAGGGTGGAAAGTACCACAGCAACCCTCAAACACGGTTGCAACTGGGCAAAAACCCTCTGATACTCTTAGCTGGGCCCCGCTAAGAGCGCCAGACGGTTACCTCCAGTATCAACTCCAAATGGCACAGCAGAAAATCAATGCATGACAATAACAAATGCATGTATGAAACTATCTGCATGCCAAACATAATAAATCTCATGACAAATCCCAAATACAGCCCGTCGGCATAGGCAAGTAAAACATGGCATCTAAATCCAATAGGCAGTATAAATCAGTGAAAAAGTATACGTGCCACAATATGCAAAAATAATCATGCCAGTAAAAATGCCGACATCAATACTAGTGGTATCCCACCAAATATAATATACGTGCATGCAAGGCTAGGTATAACGCGGAAAGTATAATAACTCATACCCCTGCGGCGAGTCCTCCTATCTTCGGTAAACTGTGGCTCCTCAGGAATTACTTCCAAATCTGCAAAATCCTCTGAATCTGAGAAATAACACAAGAAAGAAACCCCGTTAAGGTCCAATTCAGTCTAGAAACGATATAAACTACGAACCGGGGCGAAAACGGGCACAAATGGCTCGAGTTGACTTTTGGTCAAAAAGTCAAAGTCAACAGTCAACGATCAAAGTCAACCGTTGACTTTGACTGACCAGACCAGTTTGGTTGCAGACCGGTTCGAGTTGGACCGGTTCGGGTTAAGTTGAACCCAAATTGGTCGGGTCTGGTTTGGGTCCAACCAAGCCGGTTCGAGTTGGTCCGGGTCGGATCGATTTGATCCGAACCAACCCATTCCAACTGGGCTCGGGCTTGACCTGGCCCAAACCCAGATCGGGTCGGACCAGGCGGGTTCGACCCGTAATGGGCTGGGTTGACCCGGCCTGATGGGCTGGGTCAAACTCGGCCCAGAAGACCATAGGGTCTGGGCCCAGCTTGGCCCGAAGCCGGATCAAACCTGGCCAAACCCAACTGGGCCCAAGTCGGCCCAGGCCCATCTCAACCTTGGGCCTGAGTCAACTCGACCTTGGGCCTGAGTCAACTCGACCCAGCACCCGAATTGACTCAGCCCACCGTCAAGTTGACTCGACCGTCGACAACCAAACGCCGGCGACACTCCGACGACATGCCAGCGACCAACCCGCGTCGGAAAAATGACGATTTCTTACCTGTTTTTCGCCAAATTTCGTTTCCAACGCATTTCTAACCTTTTTTCGAGTCGATCCATGCCAAAAACACTGAGAAATCGACCCCAAAAACTCAGATCTAACAAAACCTAAAACCTGAAACTTCTCGGGCAAAAATCGGGAGAATAAGGGATTACATTTGAAAACGCCTTTCACAAACGTTGATCTACTCTTCGAGACGAACGTTTTGACACCAAAATCTCAATGAACGGAGGTCGTTCCGGCGTCGGCAGCTTTCTCTCCCTCGCGGCTCTCTCTTTCTCTCTCTTCGATCTTTGTGGTGTTTGCAGAAGAAAATGAAACGATAAAGTTTCATTCTGAAACCTTAATTTTTCATTAAAGAAATCATTTTATTTATAATTTATTTAATTCTTTTAATTATTTTATTTTATTATTTTGTTTTAAGTTATTTAACTTTTATTAAATTCATTTAACCTTCGGTTTCACGATCTAATTTCTTACCGTAAATTAGCGAAATTGATCCCAATTATTTACACTTAAAATTCGCAAAAAAATTATTTAAATTTGTATAACTACTAAAATTTGGCGGATCTTACCATATACATTAACAAAAAAGAACATGTTTTTTCTTTTTAAATCTTATTGTTGTTAAATTTAATGAACTGGCGCACGTATTGTTTGTTGACAAGTAATGCAAATTATAGAATGATTATCGATCCTTAATTTAGCAAAATACCGAATATTCAAAAAATTAAAGAATTTCCTTAATTTTATAATTGATATATGTAATAAAAAGGCAAAGTTTACTTAACGAATTAGACATAAAAACCCCACTATCTAAACTTCCTAATTTTATTAGTCAAAAATTCAATATCATATACTAAGTTTTCACTATAAACTATTATTTTTGTGACTGTTTGTAATGTGAAGGTTAGGTAAGTCCAGTGTGAGAACTCGTCTCGTACCAGTGAAAGTGTACAATTCAAATTCGGTCGGGAGAGTGGAAAATGTATTGTTTATATGTATGATTCTTTTTCATTTCTAGTACAACGTGTTTTGGGCTAACTTCAATAACAAATGCATGCAAGCTTCGACTCAAAGCGACAATATTATACTAGGAGTACTAAGTGTAATACCCGGCTTGTACGGATTTTGAATTTAATATATTATATTGATATAATATATTATATAATGGCATTTTTGTAAATATGTCAAATCAGGTCCGTTTCACGAAAAGAAAACGTCATTAAGATCCTAACGATTAATAGGAATTTTAAGAATATTACGAGAATTTTCGGAATAGTGACGCAATATTTCGAGTAGTTATGTTTCTCGTAATGTAATGGATGTTTTATTAAAATTAGTAAACGAGATCCGTTTTACAAAATGAAAGCGTCATTATGACCCTAATTATTAATGGGAATTTTAAGGAAGTTTTGGGAATTTTCGGAGCTTAAACGCTATATTCCGAATAAATACGCTTTTCAAAATATAAATGACGTTTAGTAAAAATAGTAAACGAGGTCCGAATTACGAACGGACAGTTTTAATAAGTCTCAAATAATAGGTTTGACTTATGGGTGAAGTCGGGACGTTTGGAGAAGTCGAATGGCAGGACGATTAACGAACCGAAGAACGAAATCTATATAGAAATCAAAGAAGGGCGTGTTGGTAATTTACAAATCAATTTTATTAAATATCACAAATTTCCTCTCTCCCCTCATTCTTCTTCTTCTCCTCTGCCTGCGCACGAAACAGAGAGCAAGCTCTCCCTTTTGGCCGCCGGCGATTTCCTCCTCCGAGCTCCGATTCGAGCTCCGTTCGTTTCGTTTTCTTCACGGTTCCTCCTCCTCTCGCTATCCTAGGTATGTATCTACGTTCTTAGAGCTTTAAATTCGGTTTTCGGATCGATTTAGCGTTAGGGTTCCGATTAGGGTTTCGATTAAATCTCGTCAAAAACGCGAATTAGGGTTCGTAATTAATAGGTTAGCCTTGATTAAGTATGTATTGAACGTATTTAACGTTATTGGACGAAGAAAAGTCAATTTGCGAAAAAGTTAAAATTGGTTAATTTTCTGAGTTTTTGAGAAAAACTCGTTAATTGGAATTTCGAATTATCGAACGTTAATTAACGTTATAAACGCTTCGATTGGCTAAATAAAGAATTTGGGAGAGATTCTCTAGTTAAGTTTTTAGAATTGGACGTTATTAATTCAAATCAATTTTAACGGTAAATATCGTGTTTTTCTCAGACACGCGACTCCCGTGGACGAAGCTTGCGATTCAGTGCGCTCCAGGTAAGTTTTCGTGACTTACTTTGACCCAAAGGTCTGCACCATACTCCGTCGTCGTCTCGAGAATACTCGAGGAACTGTTTGTTTTATGTTATTCTGGTTGGGCAGTTAGGTTAGTTGTTTATAGGTTCTGCTTTACTGTCATGAATGTATGCACGTTGGTTGTTTACTTTCTGCTTATATGAACTGTTCATGCATCACGATTTTAAAGCACGCATAGAAAATGAATTTCCGCACAATGTTTTAAAGTAAATGCAAAGTAAAGATGACCCTTCGGTATATAGTTCAAATGACCCTTCGGTATATAGTTCAAATGACCCTTCGGTATATAGTTCAAATGACCCTTCGGATATAGTTCAAATGACCTTCGGTATATAGTTCAAATGACCCTTCGGTATATAGTTCAATGACCCATCGGTATATAGTTCAAATGACCCATCGGTATATAGTTCATGTGACCCTTCGGTATACAGTTCATAGGTCACGCGAGATGGGGCTCAGGCACGGCTGTACGTGTTGTAAGCGTGTACCCCCCTCCATTAACCGGAAAGAGTGGTCCGCCCGCTGGACGTGCTCTCCCCGGTTATTGGGCTGAGATCTCGGTGACACCTTCATAGCACAGCAAAGTAAAGCAAAGTAAAGTAAAGTAAAGAAAACGATGCATGATTTCTGAACCCACACGCATAGCATAGCATGTAGTTGCATTTACGTAGCTTACTGAGATTTCAATATCTCATATGTGTCTGTATGGTGTAGGTGACCTCTACACAGGTGAGGATGAGATCCCTCCACCCGAGGCGTGAGCAGTTGAGGGAGAATGGCCCGTGGGAGTGCGCTGAGCAGTCGAGGCGCGTATGACCTGAGGGGTAGTTATGTATGTATTTTGGGGGGAATTAATGGTTAATATGAATGTATAGTATATTTAGGTTGTTTGGATCTGGATAGGGATTAGATAATGTTTTGATAATTGTATGTAAAATGTTTTGGTTTTAAATGTTACTGAATGTTTTGAAAACGTTTTGAATGGTTTTAGGTTGATACGGTTATGTTCGATGTTTAGATACATCCACGCAGTTGGACTTCGTAAAGTCTGCCATAAGTCGGTTGAGTTAGCGCATAAGTCGATTTGGTTTAAAGATGTAAAAATGGTAGGAATGTGAAGTTGGTGCAGGAAAAATGGAAGTTGATGGTCTCTGGAATCGGATTCCAGAGACTTGAAGATTTTATTTTTGCTCTCTGGAGAATTCCAGAGAGCAAGTGTTTGATCGCTGCACAGAGTGTGCAGCGATCGATCTCTGCAGCATGCAGAGATCGATCGCTGCATGCTGCAGGATCGCTGCACTAAGTGAAGCGATCGGTCTCTGCTCTGCAGCAGAGACCGATCGCTGCTGGCTATTCTAGCTGCAGCGATCGATCTCTGCTGCAGCGCAGAGATCGATCGCTGCCTCAGTGCAGCGATCTCTGCTACTTTTGAGGGCAGAATTCCGATTCTGCCCTCCCTTCTTTTAATTGATTTTAAATGTTTTTAATTAAATGTTTTTAAGTTTTATTTAAATAGTTTTAGTTTATGTTTTGAATGATTTACTAAACGGACTTCGATTTCGATTCCGGTTTCGGTTTCGATTTCATTTCTGGTTAACGTCAAGTTTTAAAGTTTATAAAATGTAAAGATAAAAAAAAAAATAATATGGGAAATACGGGTACAGTACTTGAGGCGTTACACTAAGAGACGTTACAAATCTCATATGATTTTCTATATTCTTATTAAAGTTCAAATTAAGAAAAACACATTAGAAATTCAAACTCTATCACTGCAGATGTCGTACAAATAGTCCTATGTTATGAGAATCATATAATTGAGTAAATAATAAATAGGAACATGTGTTATTTAATTTAGATCTAAACCCTAAATTTCTTTTTTCAATAGTCATACAATTATAAAATTAGGAATTCAAATATGATTCTCATTAATAATGAAAAAAAATAACAAAATCAGATTAAATAGTTGGTTGCATCAAATCCTAGACGAAGAAATTTGTTCATGATAATATAAAAAATTAATAAACTAATTATGTAGATCAACTAAATGTCAAACTAACACGATTAAATAAACTAAAAAAAAAAGAATCAAAAAACAAATTTGAGAAGAGTTTGAAAATCACGGCAATATGTTCTTGTGATTTGCACATCCCTATAGGATATCACTTTTTTTTTTTTTAAATATCTCTATTATCTCTTCTTGTTAGAACTTGAAAACCAATTTTATTCGAGTGGGTCAAAAAGCTTACGGTGATTATAGGTTTTTTCTAAGGGTACTTTGCGAAAACAGAAGGATTAGGATAGGTTTTTTTTTAGGTTTTATACATTTGACCCACGTACAAATTTTTTTGTGTATTTTAATTTTGACAAAGTGCATTTCTCACTTCTACCAGTAATTTCACTCATCAAGATTTTCTCTGCAAATTTTGATATTTGTTCTTTGTTTTTATTTTTTGTGTTCATGTTTAACTTTTACATTCCTAGTATTCCCAAGGGAAATCACTAACAGTGGGCACAATTTGGTTTGGTTCGGGTTTGAAACCGAACTGAACCGAATCATTCGGTTTTTGGTTCTGTACCTAGAACCAAAACCTAACCGCCACTCGAGTGTAACTGACCTTAACCGACTAGCTGAAATAACCGAACCGACTTGAGGCGACCGGTTTGATTCGGTCTCACAGATTGGTTCAGTTCTGCTCACCCCTATAAATCACCAATGTATAAGTAAAAGCTTGAAAACAAGGAACAAAGAGTCACTCTTATAATAGACAAAATGAGTTGAATCAATGCCTGTTTTAAGAAAACTATGAACAAAGAAATTGGTTCTAAACAAAACACTCGAGCCTAATCAATTACCTCTCTCCTAATTTCATTCCCTCACTACTTCTAGTGTAAATAAGACAAATAGAAAAAAAAACTTCAAGGAAGACAATCTCACCTTGGATACTGAGAGAATTTGGAAATCACTTCCAATTACTTAGAATCAAGTTAACTGAATTTGTTTCATAAAGACGCTCAACCACTACTGTTCACACATTGTCAGAGTAAATAGTCTTTACAAAGATAAAACTAACTTATGATAATTTTAAGAAAATAAAAAAATAAAACAAATAATTACTTCAAAATAAAAGTAAACAGGATAAAACATGGTTGTCCTCGGTCTGCAGCATGTCTTCAGTTTCAATGGTTATAAACTACCCATGCTGGAAGAAACAATCTTTGTCTTATCTTCTTTGATGTCGTCATTTTTTGTCACATCTTTAGTTGGAGTTGGTATTGCCACATCATTAGTTGGAGCTGAAGATTGCATGCAATTGTTGCCCCCTCAAAGAACTTGACTCAGGAGTTTCATATAATGGTTTTCATGTTAACAAACTAAAAATTTATGGTAATCTACACGTGAAGTTGAGACAAATTGATGGTCTAAGATGGAAACGTTGTTAGCTATAGAAGGTGGATAGGACGAAATTCTTTTTGGTGGTTCATTGGGTTTGTCACTTCCATTGTTGAAAGTTGAAACATTTGAAAGTAATAAGATCTTCAACATTGAATATTGAATTAAAATTGAACTCAACTAGCAAATCATCGACATATGTAACACCCGACATTTTAGCCGTGTAATAATCTGTTGAATTATTGTATGAATTTAAATTTCCATAAATACAATAACTATTTTATTGTAAATTTTGGAGCATTTAATGAGGGGAGAACCGAACTAATGGCTAACTAAACAAAACACTAAGTTTAAAATGTATGAAAGGGTAAATTGGAGAGAAATTAAGGTTGGTGAAAGAAAACCAATAGTTGAGTGACACCTGTCAACTTGTTGGAGAAGCAACACCCCTTTTCTCTCCCTTCCTCTTCTCTTCTTTTCACTCCTGCGTGAAGCACATCTCTGTTTCCTCTCGGCCAGGCGACGAAATCCATCGAAGCACCTTCGATCTCCTAGGTTTTTCCTTGCTTTCTGCCTAAGGTAAATACCTGCTCATGCTAACATATTTAGAGGAGTTAAAATGTGGGTTTTTACTGAAGTTTCGGGTGTGAAACTTTGGTGAAAACTCACTGTCATTTCATGAAAACGCATTAGTTTGTTTTCTAGAGGCGTGAATGAAGCTTGTTGCATTTTCTACTAAGTTATTAGTTAGCATTTGTAGCTTTGCTTATTTTCTTTGCATGCATGTTTAGGTTCGTGCATTACCGAGACGATCAAGAACATCAACTCTGCAGCAACCAGGTAAGTTCATATCCGTAGGGTGGCCCTTAAGGCCCTACATCACGGAGACTCTAGGTTTTTCTTCTGTCGGGAGGTTTCGGGTAGAGTAACTTAGAGTTAAGTTCTGAGTTATCTGTTTTCTCTCTAGATTCTGTTGTATTATTCTGTTAACTGCTGTTTCAAGTTAAGCACAGTGAAAGCTCATGCATACATGTTTTCCCGAAAGTTCATGCAAAACAATATTTTCTGTACACGGTTTTGAAGTTAAGAAAGATAAAACAGAATCTGAATGTAATGTATTGGTTAAGTGTGGGACGGGGACTGGCCCTTTGGTTTTATCCCTCCCTGGGATTCTGAAAAATTGTCCTTGCCAAGGACCCTTTGGTTTTATCCCTCCCTGGGATTCTGAAAAAACTACTGAATGTCTGAATGTGCCTGTCGTGCACTTGCTAGTTCCCCTATAAGCCCCACTTATACCCATCTGCCACTGAAACGTAATGTTCTGTACTGTCACTGTATTTCTGAAAGTTCATGCATAGCATATGCATCACTGCATTGTTTTAAATGTTCTTACTGAGTTTTAGACTCATAGGGAAACTCCCTGATGTAGGTACTGAACTCGAAAATGAGAACTTCGTGCCTCAGTCTGTTGAATAGGTGGCTGGTGATTCGAGCTCCGGGGGTGGTTGCTGCAGCCAGACATAATTTTCTGTTTTGAGGTTTAAGTCTTTAAAGTAAAGTTAATATCTGTAAAGCTTTCTGAAATTCCGGTTTTTGTGTCAAAAACTCTGTAGAGAAATTCTGTTTTGGGAAATTCTGCAATTACATGTTAAGTTCTGTACTGTCTCTGAGATTTTGAAACAATGTATAGAATCTGTGTCAACATTTAAAACCTCTGTATTTGACAGTTGAAATATATTCTAAAGTATTCTGGAATTGTTTGGGATATTTTCTGAATAGTCTGTGCGTGGATAATTTCTGGTTTTTGGAACTATCCATGTAATATGTTTCCTTGAATCTGTCAATTGTAAAGTATGTTTTACAACCTTGTTTAGATTCGAGTATTGAAAGTCTACAACTTTCATGCTTTCTGTTTGCGCTGTATTTGACAGTTGGATTAAGTTCTGAAGTATTCTGAAATGGTTTGGAATATTTTCTGTTAGCATATGCATGAATGGTCTCTGGTTTTAGAGCTTTTTATGTAGAGTGGAATTCCTTAAGTTTCTGTTATGTTTTCTGTTGCGTTTGATAACCATGTTTTGAAGTGGTTCGAGAAATCTAAGACTTCTATGTTTTCTGTTTTTATGCTCTCTGTTCGTATGTCTTCCTGTTAAAGTTGTCAAGTCCTGCCTTAAAAACTGCATCTTCCTATCACGTTCACTGCTGTTTTAAGTGTACATCCACCGATAGTCACTGTTCACATTTTGTCTTATTCGCATCTTCCGCCAAACAGTTGTTCTGCCATAGGTTTTCCTCTGCTGATTTCGTTTACTGTCTGTATCTTCCAGTTGACGTTATCCATCTTCCGGCTGACGTCATCACCTCATCTGAATTCATCTACTGTCTGTATCTTCCGATTGACGTCATCCATCTTCCGACTGACGTCATCACCTCATCCGAATTCATCTACTGTCTGTATCTTCCGGTTGACGTCATCCATCTTCCGGCTGACGTCATCACCTCATCCGATCTCATCTGCTGCCTGCATCTTCCGTCTGACGTCATCTCTTTTTTCAATGATGTCACCCACAGTTTACATCCTCCGAATTCCGTCTACTGCCTGTATCTTCCGCCTGACGTCACCCATCTTCCGGCTGACGTCACCACCTCTTCCGCCCAGTTTTACTCAGCCTCTTCCGTTGAACACTGTTCATCTTTTGTTGTATCTGAGTCCACCGATAGCTTTAATCTTCCGCCTGACGTCATCCTTACTTCTGTCTTTGCAAATGCATCTTCCGCCTGACGTCAGCTCACATCTTCCGCCCGATTTAATTGTATCACCCACCCTGGTTCATTTACATCCACCGATTCTGGTTCATTGTTTTATTAAATGACATCCACCGCTCCAGTTTAATTTTCATCCACTGCCCAACAATATTTTGCTTTTGAAAACTAAGTATTCCGCCAGTCTTCCGCCAGTCTTCTGCCAACATTTCCTATTTTCCCTGTTTCCATTTATAATTGTTATCCAGAATATTTTTCTGTTTTCCCGTTTGATTTCGAATCCAGAGAACTTTCTCTCTCTCTGTCAATGTTTTAAAAGCATAATGTTCTATTCCCTGTTCAAAAAAAAATGTAGTCCCGTTTTCTGTTATCTGTCCCGGAGTGACGGCTTGGTTCTCGGGTCCTGCTGATCGGGATCCGGATTCGGGCTGTCACAGTTGTGGTATCAGAGAGACAAGGTTTTAAAACCGATTCTGTGAAATGTCTAACTGCACAATCGCCACGTGAGATCTCTCCACCAACTGTAAGTGTTTAAAATTTCTGTAAAAGGTTCTGTTTATTAAATTATGTTATTCTGTTAATAGGTTTCCTTAGAAATGGTGAGAAGGCATCAGGAAGAGTCAAGCGAAAGCTATCGTGCCACTGACCGACTAACCGAACTAGTGGGAGTACAGTTTCGCATGGTGGAACGTATGATGGCCAGAGAAGACACCAGGAACAATAACAATAATAACCATGGAAATGCTTCACGTGACAACAGTGGAGATAGATTCCGGCGACTCCAGCCGCCTTCATTTGATGGACTGTCTACAGATCCGACCCGTGCTGAAACCTGGATTCGAACAATGGAGAAGATGTTCAGTAATGCAGAAGTGGAAGACAAAAAGAAAGTTAATTGTGCCACGTTCTATCTCATCGAAAGTGCTGGATTTTGGTGGGACACAGTGCAGTTGACTACAGTGGCATTAAGCTGGGAAGGATTCACGAAAATCTTCTACGAGAAGTACTTTGACCGAGGAGTGAGGAAGGAAAAGTTGTTTGAGTTCTCTCGGCTGCGACAATACGGGTCAGTGGCAGAATATGTTCAGAAGTTCAAATCATTATCCCGATATGCAACACACCTGGTGGCCACTGATGAGAACAAGGTGCACCAATTCATCTAGGGTTTGAAGCTGGACCTCTTACGAGGAATTTCATACGGAGGATTTGATGAGGCCCCGTATACGAAGGTGGTGGCCAAGGCTTACCAGTTAGAAGCCTTGGAAATGAAATCCCTGAGACAAAGGGATTCATCAAGGGGGATTATTCGGAATGCCCCTCAACAGCAACAACAACAACAAAGAGGTCAGAATTTAAAACCTCAACAGCAGCAGAACAGGGGCATCAAAAGGCCCAATGAAACCATCCTTTATCAAGACAGAGGAAAGAGACCAATGGGGGCTCCTCAACTTTCTGTATGCCCGCGGTGCCAGAAGCCTCACAGAGGGGAATGCAGACTTGCTACTGGCCAATGTTTCCGATGTGGCAAAGAAGGCCATCATGTTCGGGATTGCCTGATACCAGACACGAGACCAAACCTTACCGTACCTTGGGTGTTTACAATGATGGAGGATGTTGATGATGCTGATCAGCACACAGCAATTACAGGTACAATCTTGATATGTAATGTACCTGCTTATACCTTGTGGGACACGGGGGCCACACATTCGTTTGTGGCCAGGGACTTCGTAGTTAGACAGAAGTTTTGTAGTACGTTGTCAGATCAGCCCTACAGCATTATGCTGCTGTCCGAAGAGTTTATGCACTCTGAGCAGGTTGTACGGGGTGATATAGTGTCAGTAGGAGACCAGAAGTTGTATGCCAGTCTTATCGTTATCGGTATGAAAGGATACGATGTGATTCTGGGGTGGACTGGCTGTTTAGACATCACGCCACCATCAACTGTAGGTCCGGGCTTGTGTCGTTTAAATGCCCGAACAAGGTAGAGTTATCCTATCAGGCAGTACCAAAGGAACACTGTGTGCCGGTTATATCTTCCTTGAAAGCTCAACAGCTGATGAGGTTAGGATGCGTCGGATTTCTTGCCCACGTAGTTGATGTTCAGAGGCAACGGGAGGTGGAACTTCGAGATATTCGGGTAGTCCGAGGCTTCCCTGAAGTTTTCCTAGATGACCTACCGGAATTGCCACCCGATCGTGAGATCGAGTTTGAAATCGATGTATATCCTGGTACTGAACTAGTATCGAAGAATCCGTACCGTATGGCGCCAATTGAGTTGAGGGAGTTGAAGGCTCAGCTGAAAGAATTGGTGGACAAGGGTTTTGTGCGCCCTAGTTTCTCTCTGTGGGGTGCTCCCATCTTGTTTGTTAAGAAGAAGGATGGGTCCCTACGGATGTGCATTGATTACCGTGAGCTGAACAAGTTGACTATCAAGAATAAGTACCCGTTGCCGAGGATCGATGATTTATTTGATCAGCTACAAGGGGCTCCGGTATTTTCTAAGATTGACTTACGCTCCGGCTATTACCAGTTGAAGGTCAGAGCTGATGATATTCCAAAGACCGCCTTCAGGACCCGGTACGGGCATTACGAGTTCTTGGTGATGTCGTTCGGGTTAACTAATGCTCCGACAGCATTCATGGACCTGATGAACAGGATATTCCAAGATTTCTTGGATAAATTTGTAATCGTTTTCATCGACGACATTCTGGTTTACTCCAGAAGTAAGGCCGAGCACGAGGAGCACTTGGCAATTGTGCTATCAACTCTGAGGCAGCATCGATTATTTGCCAAACTATCAAAATGTGAATTCTGGCTGAGTAGGATTAATTTCCTAGGCCACGTGGTGTCTGCTGAAGGAGTGTCTGTGGACCCGGCCAAAATTGAGGCTGTAAGAGACTGGCCAAGGCCGAGGAATGCAAGCGAGGTACGGAGCTTTATCGGATTAGCTGGTTATTACAGGAAATTCATCAAGGGATTTTCTGTGACAGCAAAGCCTATGACCAGCTTAACGAGGAAGGAAATAAAGTTCAAGTGGTCCGTAGCATGTGAGGTGAGTTTTCAGACACTTAAACAGAAATTAACCACTGCTCCTCTGTTAGTATTGTCAGTTGAAGATGGCAAGTTCAGCGTATATTGTGATGCTTCCAAGATTGGATTGAGGTGTGTACTAATGCAAGAAGGGAAAGTTGTAGTATACGCATCCAGACAACTGAAGAACCACGAGAAAAACTACCCTACTCACGATCTTGAGTTAGCGGCAGTTGTGTTTGCGCCGAAAGTATGGAGACACCACTTATACGGACAATCATGCGAGGTGTTTTCTGATCACAAGAGTTTAAAATACATATTCACTCAAAAGGAGTTAAACATGAGACAAAGGAGGTGGTTAGAATTTGTAAAAGATTATGATGTTGAGATTAAATACCACCCAGGTAAAGCTAACGTAGTAGCCGATGCATTGAGCAGGATGTCAGATACTATGCAACCAGCTATGTCGGCCATGTTGATGCCTTTGAGGACTGAGATACAGAAGTTCGATATGGAGATAGTTTCTGGGCTGTCGGCCATACTAGCAAACTTGACGCTACGGCCCACCGTCATGGACCGAATTAAGGAAGCCCAGAAGACCAATTCAAAGGAGATGGCTGATATGGCGAGCAAGGTACCAATGGCTTCTTTCGATTTCAGTTATTCGGGAGATGGTATTCTTAAGTTCAGAGATAGATGGTATGTTCCGAAAGACGAAGAGTTACGGAAGAACATCTTGTCGGAAGCCCACTCATCTCCTTTCTCTGTGCATCCTGGAAGCACGAAGATGTATGAAGACTTGAAACTTCACTTCTGGTGGCCGAATATGAAGCATGAAGTGGCCAAATATGTGGAGTTTTGCATGATATGTCAACAAGTCAAGGCTGAACATCAACGACTAGGTGGAACACTTCAGCCTCTCCCGATCCCCGAGTGGAAATGGGAGAATATCACAATGGACTTTGTTGTTGGCCTTCCAAGAACAGCTAAAGGCCACAATAACATATGGGTCATAGTGGAAAGATTGACGAAGTCGGCCCATTTTCTACCTGTGAAGACGACATTCTCTATGGACCAGTATGCAGAACTATACATTAGTGAGATTGTCAAGCTGCATGGGGTACCAGTGTCGATTGCATATGACCGAGATCCTAGATTCACATCGAGGTTCTAGAAAAGCTTGCAAAGCTCCCTGGGCACCAGGTTGGATTTCAGCACGGCGTTTCATCCGCAGACAGACGGGCAATCCGAGAGAACAATTCAAATACTAGAGGATATGTAAAGTCGTGCGTGCTGGAATTTCATGCTCCTTGGAGTAGATACCTACCGCTTGTGGAGTTCGCTTACAACAATAGCTACCAGGCTATAATTGACATGGCTCCATATGAAGCTCTCTATGGCAGAAAGTGTAGATCCTCATTGTGTTCGGATGAGGTCGGAGAAACCAAGCTTATCGGCCCTGAGATATTACAGCAGATGTCCGAGGTGATAACTGCTATAAAACAACGAATAAAGATTGCTCAGAGTCGACAGAAAAGTTATGCGGACTATGGAAGAAGAGACTTGGAGTTTGCCGAAGGTGATGAAGTATTCTTGAAGGTGTCACCTTTCAAGGGCGTAATGAGATTCGGTAAGAAAGGAAAGCTCAGCCCACGGTTCATTGGCCCATTTTCCATTTTCAAGCGTGTGGGAAACATGGCTTACAGACTGCAGCTGCCAGCGTCTATGGACAGAGTTCACAATGTTTTCTATGTTTCGATGCTGAGGAAGTGTGTACGAGATCCAACTCAGATCGTGGAGCATGTGGACTTTGATATCATGACGACGCTGACATATGAAGAAAGGCCTATACAGATATTGGATATGTCACTTAAAGTGTTGCGCAATCGAGTAGTCCCATTGGTGAAAGTTTTATGGCAAAATCATAATGTAGAGGAAGCAACATGGGAAAGACAAGAGGATGTCAGGGCCTAATATCCGGACCTCTTTGCTTAGGGAAATTTTGGGGACAAAATTTCTGCTAAGGTGGGTGGAATGTAACACCTGACATTTTGGCCGTGTAATAATCTGTTGAATTATTGTATGAATTTAAATTTCCATAAATACAATAACTATTTTATTGTAAATTTTGGAGTATTTAATGAGGGGAGAACCGAACTAATGGCTAACTAAATAAAACACTAAGTTTAAAATGCATGAAAGGGTAAATTGGAGAGAAATTAAGGTTGGTGAAAGAAAACCAATAGTTGAGTGACACCTGTCAACTTGCTGGAGAAGCAACACCCCTTTTCTCTCCCTTCCTCTTCTCTTCACTCCTGCGTCAAGCACATCTCTGTTTCCTCTTGGCCAGGCGACGAAATCCATCGAAGCACCTTCGATCTCCTAGGTTTTTCCTTGCTTTCTGCCTAAGGTAAATACCTGCTCATGCTAACGTATTTAGACCAGTTAAAATGTGGGTTTTTGCTGAAGTTTTGGGTGTGAAACTTTGGTAAAAACTCACTGTCATTTCATGAAAACGCATTAGTTTGTTTTCTAGAGGCGTGAATGGAGCTTGCTGCATTTTCTACAAAGTTATTAGTTTGCATTTGCAGCTTTGCTCATTTTCTTTTCATGCATGTTTAGGTTCGTGCATTACCGAGACGATCAAAAACATCAACTCTGCAGCAACCAAGTAAGTTCATATCCGTAGGGTGGCCCTTAAGGCCCTACATCACAGAGACTCTAGGTTTTTCTTCTGTCGAGAGGTTTCGGGTAGAGAAAGTTAGAGTTAAGTTCTGAGTTATCTGTTTTCTCTCTAGATTCTATTGTATTATTTTGTTAACTGTTGTTTCAAGTTAAGCACAGTGAAAGCTCATGCATACACGTTTCCCGAAAGTTCTTGCAAAACAATGTTTTCTGTACACGGTTTTGAAGTTAAGAAAGATAAAACAGAATCTGAATGTAATGTATTGGTTAAGTGTGGGACGGGGACTGGCCCTCTGGTTTTATCCCTCCCTGGGATTCTGAAAAATTGTCCTTGCCAAGGACCCTCTGGTTTTATCCATCGCTGGGATTCTGAAAAAACTACTGAATGTCTGAATGTGCCTGTCGTGCACTTGCTAGTTCCCCTATAAGCCTCACTTATACCCCTCTGCCACTGAAACGTAATGTTCTGTACTGTCACTGTATTTCTGAAAGTTCATGCATAGCATATGCATTACTGCATTGTTTTAAATGTTCTTACTGAGTTTTAGACCCATAGGTGAACTCCCTGATGTAGGTACTGAACTCGAAAATGAGGACTTCGTGCCTCAATCTGATGAATAGATGGCTGGTGGTTCGAGCTCCGGGGGTGGTTGCTGCAGCCAGACATAATTTTCTGTTTTGAGGTTTAAGTCTTTAAAGTAAAGTTAATATCTGTAAAGCTTTCTGAAATTCCGGTTTTTGTGTCAAAAACTCTGTAGAGAAATTCTGTTTTGGGAAATTCTGCAATTACATGTTAAGTTCTGTACTGTCTCTGAGATTTTGAAACAATGTATAGAATCTGTCTCAACATTTAAAACCTCTGTATTTGACAGTTGAAATATATTCTAAAGTATTCTGGAATTGTTTGGGATATTTTCTGAATAGTCTGTGCGTGGATAATTTCTGGTTTTTGTAACTATCCATGTAATATGTTTCCTTGAATCTGTCAATTGTAAAGTATGTTTTACAACCTTGTTTAGATTCGAGTATTGAAAGTCTACAACTTTCATGCTTTCTGTTTGCGCTGTATTTGACAGTTGGATTAAGTTCTGAAGTATTCTGAAATGGTTTGGAATATTTTCTGTTAGCATATGCATGAATGGTCTCTGGTTTTAGAGCTTTTTATGTAGAGTGGAATTCCTTAAGTTTCTGTTATGTTTTCTGTTGCGTTTGATAACCATGTTTTGAAGTGGTTCGAGAAATCTAAGACTTCTATGTCTTCTGTTTTTATGCTCTCTGTTCGTATGTCTTCCTGTTAAAGTTGTCAAGTCCTGCCTTAAAAACTGCATCTTCCGATCACGTTCACTGCTGTTTTAAGTGTACATCCACCGATAGTCACTGTTCACATTTTGTCTTATTTGCATCTTCCGCCAAACAGTGGTTCTGCCATAGGTTTTCCTCTGCCGATTTCGTTTACTGTATGTATCTTCCGGTTGACGTCATCCATCTTCTGGCTGACGTCATCACCTCATCCGATCTACATTGTTTTTTTTTTTTTGTTTTTTTTTTTTTTGTTTTTTTTTTTTTGTTTTTTTTTTTTTGTTTTTTTTTTTTTTGTTTTTTTTTTTTTTGTTTTTTTTTTTTTGTTTTTTTTTTTTTTGTTTTTTTTTTTTTTTTGTTTTTTTTTTTTTGTTTTTTTTTTTTTTGTTTTTTTTTTTTTGTTTTTTTTTTTTTTGTTTTTTTTTTTTTGTTTTTTTTTTTTTGTTTTTTTTTTTTTGTTTTTTTTTTTTTGTTTTTTTTTTTTTGTTTTTTTTTTTTTTGTTTTTTTTTTTTTGTTTTTTTTTTTTTGTTTTTTTTTTTTTTTGTTTTTTTTTTTTTTGTTTTTTTTTTTTTTGTTTTTTTTTTTTTGTTTTTTTTTTTTTTTTGTTTTTTTTTTTTTTTTGTTTTTTTTTTTTTGTTTTTTTTTTTTTGTTTTTTTTTTTTTTTTGTTTTTTTTTTTTTTGTTTTTTTTTTTTTTTGTTTTTTTTTTTTTGTTTTTTTTTGACGTCATCCATCTTCCGGCTGACGTCATCACCTCATCCGAATTCATCTACTGTGTGTATCTTCCGATTGACGTCATCCATCTTCCGGCTGACGTCATCACCTTATCCGAATTCATCTACTGTCTGTATCTTCCAGTTGACGTCATCCATCTTCCGGCTGACGTCATCACCTCATCCAATCTCATCTGCTGCCTGCATCTTCCGTCTGACGTCATCTCCTTTTCCGATGATGTCACCCACAGTTTACATCCTCCGAATTCCGTCTGCTGCCTGTATCTTCCGCCTGACGTCACCCATCTTCCGGCTGACGTCACCACCTCTTCCGCCCAGTTTTACTCAGCCTCTTCCGCTGAACACTGTTCATCTTTTGTCGTATCTGAGTCCACCGATAGCTTTAATCTTCCGCCTGACGTCATCCTTACTTCTGTCTTTGCAAATGCATCTTCCGCCTGATGTCAGCTCACATCTTCCTCCCGATTTAATTGTATCACCCGCCTTGGTTCATTTACATCCACCGATTCCGGTTCATTGTTTTATTATAAGACATCCACCGCTCCGGTTTAATTTTCATCCACTGCCCAACAGTATTTTGCTTTTGAAAACTAAGTCTTCCGCTAGTCTTCCGCCAACATTTCCTATTTTCCCTGTTTCCATTTATAACTGTTATCCAGAATCTTTTTCTGTTTTCCCGTTTGATTTCGAATCCAGAGAACCTTCTCTCTCTCTGTCAATGTTTTAAAAGCATAATGTTCTATTCCTTGTTCAAAAAAAAAATGTAGTCTCGTTTTCTGTTATCTGTCCCGGAGTGACGGCTTGGTTCTCGGGTCCTGCTGATCGGAATCCGAATTCGGGCTGTCACAACATATGCATTTGAACCTAGCTTCTTTAGCACTGAGAATGGCTTCACACGCCTGACGTGGAGTTTGTGCTAGCTGCCAGATGAATATCCGAGTCACAATCATATGAGAGCCAGATTTCCCACCTTAATTTGCACACATTTCTGATGTAAATTGGCATGTTGTGCATAATTTTTAGGTTGGAGTGCAATTTTATGTGTAATTGTAACATGTAACTCCATCATGTTTGTACTAAAATCCAAACTTGCTTTGCTAAGTCAGTGAGGTAAAGGGAGAGAGACATCAATAGGAGCTCGATGGTGAATTCTTTATAGTACAACAAAAGGTGTAGTGCTCGTGCTTCTATTTAGTAAACTATTGTAAGCAAATTCAACTTGTGAAAGAATGAGATCCCAACTTAACTCATAATCTTGAATGAGACAGGGTAACGAATTTTCAAGGCCACGAAGAGTCTTGAAAAAATAACTGATAAATTTGGCATCTCTATTAGATACAATTGAAGTTGGAAGACAATGGAGTCAAACAATTCTTTTAGAAACAAAGTCGCAACATACGTACCATCAAATGTCATGTGAAATAAAATAAAATAAGACATCTTGAAAAATTTATCAACTACCACCATAATAGAAACATGTCCCCGAAAAGTGCAAGGAAGCCCAAGCACAAAATTCGTATTTATATCATCCCATGGGCAATGTGGAATAGGCATTAGTGTATACAAACAAGAATTTTGTTTTGTGCCTTTATTGAGCTGACATGTACGACATCCATAGATCATAGTATGAACATCTCGTGTTGAAAAATCGAACTGAAAACGAAAAAGAAAAACGAGAAAAAGTGGACACCAAGATTTACGTGGAAACCCTAGAAGGAAAAAAATCACGGGCAGAGAAGAAATCACTATCAAAATCAAGGTATAATGAGTTTTGCGACTCAAGTATCAATATATAGAGAAAACATAAAACCATAACATTGATATACGGGCCCGACCCAGCCCACTAGAATTCGGGTCACCCCAAATTCTAACAAACTCCACCTTGACACGAATTCCACATGAGAGATCCAACGACCTTCTGGTCCAACCCAAAGCGAATCCAGAACACTGAACTCTGACAATCTCCACCTTCAACGAAATTCCGGTGCAATGAAACAAATCTACAAAACTCCATTAAAAAAGTAAGCTCCTCTACCACATAAGCCCCAGATGGGCCAACTCAGCATCCGATACCGTTCAAGTTTAAGTCCCGCTTAAACTTGAGAGACTTACTTGAGAAGAAATCACATCTCCTCCTCCATGGTATCACTGAACTATCAGGGTTGCCGAAACGAACTGCACCTGAACATGTTGAAGACTCCACACAGGAATCATTACCCTCAAACACATTAGTGCATAACTCACAGTTTCAACATATCGTCCCGGAGTATTAACCTTCCGCATTGTTCTGCCTTTGACGATACCATTCTGACGTAAAACTGAAACTGATGACTGAACATCTGTAATAGACTGACTCACCGGCTCTGATGTACCCTCAGATTCCAACCTGAACTTCACCTGAGAACCTGACTTTTTTCGAGTCTTCTTAACATTTCTCTTAGAAGGTGAATTCACAAACTTTGCAGCCTTATTACCCATCATATTGACTGTGGAATCCGCGATCTTCGCCTGCATCACATATAATGAGGAGCATTTTTCTCTTCTCGCCACAATCAATGAACCTCTGGTAAGCTTATATTTTTCTTCACGAAAAGTGTTGCCAAACCCTTCGTCGTCGAGCTTCCCAGTCGAGAACAAATTCTTACAGATATCTGGGATGTGCTTCACACCTCTCAAAACCAAGGTGTTGCCGATGTTGGTCTCTAAATGCACATCTTCCATACCAATGGCTTTTGCAATGTCATCATTTCCCATCCTCACACTTCCAAAGTCACCTAAAGGGTAGGATGTAAAGTAATCTTTCGCGAAGTGGCATGTATTGAAGCACCATTGTCAGGCCCAAACTGATTAGAGAGTTGTTGAATATGCAAATTGGCTGTTTACAGTTATAACAAACAGGAAAGAAGAGCAGTCGTGTGGAAGGTCTTTCTTCAGCCTTTGCCTCCGCCTAGCCGCTTCCAGGTAAGGATAAATAAGTGAACCCTAGCGGGGGAAGAAAAAAGGAACTGAATATAACAATAACAAGCAAGACCAAGGTATATAACCAAAAAGGCCTTGTCACGAGCTGGAGTCGAACCAACACTTCTGGGAAATGAATACAATCCCAGCCCTACCATTTATTCGAATCGTGACTTTTTTACCCGGTTCGTCACGCGACAGAGAAAGCAAGACTAAGTGCAGACTACATCCGGGGGTCGGTTCGCCCGACCAGAAAACCAGTAAACACTGGCTTTATGATAAAGCAACATCCCGCTAGTAGAAGCCAGAAGAAAGAATTGGATTACTACGGGTGGCGCTTCGAATGCTCCTATGCTTGTGCGCGTTCCGCCTATCAAAGTTCTGTTCTTTTCCAGAAAAGAACCTCGTGTGAGAACTTATATAGAGAAGAGAATTTCCCGCGTCGCAGCAGTTCTTCCATACCAACTCGGTGCCCCGTATAAGGATTCCACAACACAGTTCTCACTTTAACAACACCAAACTCAAAACCACCAGAGCACAAATTCTGTGAAAAATTGCGCGACTTCTTTCTGAATAATAGATCATTTAATTTATCCGGAAGAATCTCATCAAAAAAAGGACAGTTGGCAAAGCGAAAGCAAGTTTGCTTCGGAAGGAATCTTGTTCCACGAGTTGATAGATGATGAGATCGGATACCCTCTTAGTAGAGTAATGCCTTCTTGGTTTAGAACCATTTTAGTTGTTTGCTCTATTCTATTAAGGTGTCTTGAATGCTTCCATCTATGCTTTTTTGATAATTGGAAGCATTCAAGCTGTGTAAACGAGCAGCTTTCCAGACAGCTAAAGTCCAGATAGCAGCTGGTAGGGCCTTGGTAGAAGCCAGGGAAATCATGTATTGTAAACCAAGGTCGGAAACTGATGTCATAGCAAAGTCAGTAATCTTTTTGATTCTTAAAGCCACACTAGACTCACTGAACCACATAATATGATGGTGTACTTCTTTTCTTAATGAGGAGAAAACTTTTTTTCTCGTTAAAGAAAGAGTAGAGTAGGGCTTTTCCCTACAAAAGAATGGGGGGAAGGGAAACTTTTGCATTCAGCACGGTGTAGCCCATATTTCTATTTTCTAATGTATCGGGGCCTAGAACAAGTCGTACAATTTAGGAGATTACAAAAAGAAAAGAGTATATCCCTCTCCCTTAGTGTCTTTCCGCTTCCGTTGTTCAAGAACAAACACTTGCCTAATTTTTTTGAATCCTCTTTCTACCCACTAACCAATTCATTACGTTATGACCACTGAACAAACTTGGTTGACGAACATGGTTTATGCGCCGCTAATGTAGCGGTTTGTAGAGCATTTGAGAAACTCACACCATCCATTTCAAATGGGATTTGTCCCGTGGACACACGAGCAATCCAACAATTCGTATCTTGGCAATCAAAATTTACAACATCTTCGTTGTACACACTAAAGGACTCCTCGGTGGCTGTGTCTGCCTCCTCATCTATGTCACACTCTTCGAACATCTTTTCATTTCCTTTGGCATTCAGATTCTCCCGAAGAAACTTGTGACAAAATCTCTTTATGTGTCCTTTCTTGCCACAATAATAACATTCAAAGTTGGCGTGTTTTTCGGACTGCCTTTGACTTCGATTTCTATTGCCGGAACCTTTACTTTGACTCCTGCCCCTATTTTCAACATTCAAAGCTGAGCCTGTCGATGTTTTATCAAAATCAATCTTACAAATATCCTCGGCAAGAATACGATCCCTCACATCGGTGAATACTAATTTAGCACTTCCAACTGAGTTACTAACTACTGCCCTCATAGGCTCCCAGCTATTCGGTAGAGACGCCAACAAAATTAGGGCACGAACCTCATCCTCAAAATCAATTTCCACAGATAGCAATTGATTCACAATAGTAATGAACTCATTCAGATGCACTGCGACAAAAGTACCATCAATCATCTTCAGATTAAAGAGCTTCTTCATAAGAAATACCTTATTATTCGCAGATGATTTCTCGTACATATCAAATAGAGCCTTCATCAGACTCGCGGTGGTCTTCTCCTTCGCCACGTTGTGAGCAACGCTTTTGGCTAGCGTTAATCAGACGACTCCCAAAACCCGTCTATCAAGGAGATTTCATTCACTGTCTTCCATCTTCTCTGATTTCGCACTCAAAGGAAGATGAAGTCTTTTCCCGTACAAGTAATCCTCGATTTGCATTTTTCAGAATGCAAAATCTGTCCCATCGAATTTTTCAATACCGTGTCCTGCGCTATCGTCGCTTGACATTGTTATCAATAATCAATGCCCCAAAAATAGATTTTTCCAGATCAATTATTCACAATAATCAATCTCAAATATTCAGAATAAATCCTCTAAAATATTCTGAACCCAAAAATGCCCAACAAGCCGATACTTTTTCGATTAATTATTCAACCCAATAATCAATCCAATTCCTCCCAAAAACAGATAATTTTATTCCCAAAAATGTGATGTTCGCCAAAGATTAGAACCGGAGTTCACACAATTGCCGAATATATCTGCTCCCAATAATTCAGAATAAGACCCAAATATTTTCCCCAATATTTTCAAATATTGAAATTCAATAAAATTTCCAACTTTAATCTCTCCACTTCACCTTCACTGTTCACCCAATATCAATCTCACCAACAGAATTCCACAAATTAGAAATTCCAAATACTCAATTTTTCAAACAAAAATCGTCCCTATTGAAAAAGACCAGAATCAATCGGAGGCAGCAAGCTGGCAACGGAGAAGACAGAACAATGGGCAGTGGACAGCTGCTCGGGTCTGCGTAGGAGCTACGTTCTGCGCATCGGCGGCGAACGACTCTTCGCGGCGGATCGTTCTGCGTCGAAACAGATCGGCGCTCTTTGTTTATGCGGCGGTTCTGCGGGGTTGGCGGCTAGGGTCTCTCTCTCATCACGCGGCGGTCGGCGGCGTCGAACGGTCTCTGGTCGGCGAGAAGAACAGAGCTCTCCGTTCTTCTTCGTGGTGAAGAAGACAACCCAGAAGAAAAAGTCAGAAAAAGAACTTTTCTTTTTGCACCTTTTAGTTTTACCTTTTTTTTTTCTCCAAATTTGTTCTTCACACGGCAGAGAACAAATTTATGAAAAGAAATTTTCTTTTCTATTTTCTTTTTCCAACAAAATTGCAAACTTCACTCACCAAAAATTGCAAACCTGAAATCGTTCGATACTTTCGAAGAATCAAACCCTGATTTTTGAAAACCACTTCAACCTGAATCTCTGATACCAGTTGTTGAAAAACCGAACTGAAAATGAAAAAGAAAAACGATAAAAAGTGGACACCAAGATTTACGTAGAAACCCTAGAAGGGAAAAAACCACGAGCAGAGAAGAAATCACTATCAAAATCAAGGTACAATGAGTTTTGCGACTCAAACATCAATATATAGAGAAAACATAAAACCATAGTATTGATATACGGGCCCGACCCGGCACACTAGAATTCAGGTCACCCAAATTCTAACATCTCGCCTCAAGTGTTGCCAATAAAATCTGTCAGTGATTAATGCTAGTGTTTTATCCATCCCTAAATGGTTAGCTAAACCCCCTCCACATTGTCAACATATAATGAATTCCCTAGGAGAATTTGGAACACGTATACATCCATTCTTGAGCCCAAAACTAGGTGTGGAAACATGTTTAAAATGTTCATATGTGGCATATTGTGTCTTCATGGACATAAAATTTGAAGTTGTTGTACATGGATAAAGAGATGAGGTCAATGACTAAGAGAATCAACTACTTTTTTTCCTTCTCACTTTTGTGTTTGATTATGAACTCAAATTGCTGAATATAATCAATCCAAGGAGCATGTACGATGTTTAACTTATTTTCAGAGTTCAAACGCTTAAAAGAGTCATGGTCCATATTGTCACGACTCGAAGACGAGTCGAACAGAACGTCTGGTCGCAAATATAATAGTGTTTTTAAAGTAAAAGCAGTTCAATAAAATCTACATACCAAGTTCAAATCCAATCAACACTAGGTGAAGACACTAGGATGAGTTCTAAACTAGGACTAGGAACTCAATCCATAACACTGTATAAGACCGTGAACTTTGTTGAGATGCGTACAAAATTTCCTTTCATTAAAAATCATGCGGTCCACACTTTAGGAGAGACCGGTCAACACTTATAAGTGGGGGTCGACCCACTGGTCGACATTGTAACGACCCCTTATCCCAGTAAGATATTGTCTGCCCTGGGGATTGAGTCGTGGCCTAATATCCTCCTCTCAAGACTTTGTTTTGGCGAAGACTTCCCAGTTGGTCACCCAACCTAGTACTACTCTCGCCGAAGCACTTTTAACTTCGGAGTTCTTATGGGATCCATTGTCAATTGTACTCTAAAACGCGTCTTACTATCTCGGGAGGGTCTCTTTACATATGTTTCATTTCCACATACTTTCCCAAGCGATGTGGGATTGTGACGACCCCCTTTTTACGATCGGTCACCTTCTGGTTCGCCCGCGCGGACGTACCGCCATCCAGGTTCTGGTTCTTGTAGCCATCGTACACATACTTACACATCCGGGTCATCACAATCACCCCTCCTCGTTGGCCACATTTCTGGTTGGATACAAGCTCTGATACCATTTGTAACGACCCCTTATCCCAGCAAGATATTGTCCGCTCTGGAGATTGGGTCGTGACCCAATATCCTCCTTTCACGGCTTTGTTTTGGCGAGGACTTCTCAATCAGTCACCCAACCTGGCACTACTCTCGCCGAAGCACTTTTAACTTCGGAGTTCTTATGGGATCCGTTGTCAATTGCGCTCTAAAACGCGTCTTACTATTTTAGGAGGGTCTCTTTACATATGTTTCATTTCCACATACTTCCCCAAGCGATGTGGGATTGTGACGACCCCTTTTTATGACCCGTCACCTTCCGGTTCGCCTGCGCGGATGTACCGTCATCCGAGTTTCGGTTCGTGCAGCCATCGTACACATACTTACATATCCGGGTCATCACAATTTAGAACAAACAAGTTTGGCCGCAGTCGACAGTTTGTCTAATCAGTGGACACCTTGTAGCTATCGGGTTTTTGTCCAAAATGGCCTAACAATCGACACTTCTAAAGTGTCAACACCATTTGAAAATAAAAATATACGAAGTCAACACTTCCTTCGAGCGGTCGACATTTGATGCGTCTCACTTTCCAGCAAGGTTTGAAGTGTCGACCGGGTTCCACAGAGGTCGACACTTGGGCAATTTCTATCGATGGGAAGTCGTGAAAAATGCTCTCCCTCGCCGTTCTCACTTCCAATCGACAAATAAATTCACCTAGACTCTAAATACACTAAAATACATCATAAACAAACCACATATCTGAGTTTCCGAGCTCGAATCCGTTTTCCATAAAATCCTAAATTTTAAACCTTAAAATGATGTAGAGAAACTTACTAACCTCCAAAATTCTTTTACAAATAATGATACTCACAGTCCCGCGAATACATTCTTGTCTTTAGAACGCGATGACTTTCACAAAAGGGTGAACCTTACTCTCCCCCTCTCTTTTGTCTTCCAGCCGTGTGAAGAGGGGAATGAAAAAGGTAGAGTTTTTCCTAACTCTTTCATAATTATACTTTGGCCCCACTATTTAATGAATTTATTTAATATACTCAGACTCTAAATTAGATAAAAATCTTTTATGTTCCATCCATGACAACTCCGAACGTACTCTAAATTTTATATCGAAATTTATTTCAATTTTTATCCTTAGCAAAAATCCGACACGTGGAGTTTAATTACTTAAAAATACCGATTTTTACACATATAAAACACAAACTCATGATGGATTAAATATGGTAGCCAATGTTTTAGAGTTTAAACCAAGACATAAAATTTCATATCATAAGTTGAGTATTTCCTCCTTGACTCCTTCAACTTTTCACTAAATAAATTGCCAGGGCTTCCTTCTTGGCTGAAAACTCCACTCATGCCCACATGAGATGCATCACAGGCAACTTCAAATATCTTGAAAAAATTTAGAAGCTTTAATACAGGGGGAAACAATAATGGTAAACCATTGAATAAACCTTCTATAAAATGTTCAAAGCCCAAGGAAACTTCTAACATCAAAGAAAGATTTTGGTTAAATTTAAATAACTATTTCTACATCCTTGCGAGATATAATAAAACCCAACAAATTGGTTTGAGGTTTTAAAAATGAACATTTGCTCTTGTTGAGATAATTGATTGATCGCGGTGTAAAACCTCCAAAATCATCATATTCTGTAACAAATTGACTAAAAATAATATATCATCAAAATATACTACTACGAACTTACCTAGAAATGGTTGAAGGGAGTGAGTCGTAATTCTCGTGAAAGTGTTTGGTGCATTAGTAAGCTCGAATGACATCATTAACCATTCATAAGACTATCCCATGTTTTGAAAGTTGTCTTATATTTGTCCCATGAACGAATACGAATATGATAATACCTACTACGCAAATCATTTCTGGTTGATAAATATGCAGTACCAAAATGATCTAACATATCATCAAGACTGAGAATTGGAAATCGATACTTCATTTGATTTTATTCATGGCTCGATTGTCAATACAAATATGCCAACTGTTAGGATTAGACGCCCTAATCCACCTGTAACGAACAATTCGAAAAAACCGAAAAAGAAAAACGAGAAAATAATGGACACCGAATTTTACGTGGAAACCCTAGAAAGGGACAAAACCACGGACATAGGAGAGAATCACTAATAGCAAATTCGGTACAATGAGTTTTGCGACTCAGACATCAATATATAGAGAAAACATAAAACCCTAATATTGATATACGGGCCCGACCCGGCCCACTAGAATTCGGGTCACACCAAATTCTAACAAACTCCACCTTGACACGAATTCAACGTGAGAGATCCAATGGGCTACTCGGCCCAATCCAAAGCGAATCCAGAACACTGAACTCTGACAATCTCCACTTTCAACGAAATTCCGATGCAAGGAAATAAATCTGCAAAACTCCATTAAAAAAGTTCCTCTACCACAAAGGCCCCAGATGGGCCAACTCAGCATCCGATACCGATCAAGTTTAAGCCCCGCTTAAACTTGAGAGATTTACTTGAGAAGAAATCACATCTCCTCCTCCATGGTATCACTGAACTATTAGAGTTGCTGTCAACGAACTCCATCTGAACATGTCGAAGACTCCACATAGGAATCGTTACCCTCGAACACATTCAATGCATAATCCACAGTTTCATCATATCGTCCCGAAGTATTAACCTTCCGCATTGTTCTGCCTTTGACGATACCATTCTGACGTGAAACTGAAACTGATGACTGAACATCTGTAATAGGCTGACTCACTGGCTCTGATGTACCCTCAGATCCCAACCTGAACTTCACCTGAGAACCTGACTTCTTCCGAGTCTTCTCAACCTTTCTCCTAGAATGTGAATTCATAAAATTTGCAGCTTATTACCCATCACATTGACTGTGGAACCCGCGATCTTCGCATTCATCACATATAATGAGGAGCATTTTTCTCCTCTTGCCACAATCAATGAACCTCTGGTAAGCTTCCATTTTCCATCACGAAAGGTGTTGCAAAAACCTTCGTTGTCGAGCTTCCCAGTCGAGACCAAATTCTTGCGGATGTCAGGGATGTGCTTCACACCTCTCAATATCAAGGTGTTGCCGATGTTGGTCTCCAAACGCACATCTCCCATACCAATGGCTTTTGCAACGCCACTATTTCTCATCCTCACACTTCCAAAGTCACCCGAAGTGTAGGATGTAAAGAAATCTCTCCGCGAAGTGGAATGTATTGAAGCACCACTATCGATCACCCAACTCGTATCTTGGCAATCAGAATTTACAACATCCTCGTTGTACACACTAAAGGACTCCTCGGTGGTTGTATCTGCCATCCTCATCTGTGTCACCCTCTTCGAACATCTTTTCATTTCCTTTGGCATTTAGATTCTCCCGAAGAAACTTGTGACAAAATCTCTTTATGTGTTCTTTCTTGCCACAATGAAAACACTCAAAGTTAGCGTGTTTTCCGGACTTCCTCTGACTTCGATTTCTATTGCCCAGACCTTTACCTTGACTTTTGCACATGTTTTCAACATTCAGAGCTGAACCTATCGATGTTTCACCAGAATCAATCTTACGAACCTCCTCGGCAAGAATACGATCCCTCACATCGGTGAATACCAGTTTAGCACTTCCAACTGAGTTACTAACTGCTGCTCTCATAGGCTCCCAACTATTCGGTAGAGATGCCAACAAAATTAGGGCACGAACCTCATCTTCAAAATCAATATCCACAGATAGCAATTGATTCACAATCATATTGAACTCATTCAGATGCGCTGCGACTAAGTACCATCAATCATCTTCAGATTAAACAACTTCTTCATAAGAAATACCTTATTATTCGCAGATGGTTTCTCGTACATATCAGATAGAGCCTTCATCAGACTCGCAGTGGTCTTCTCCTTCGCCACGTTGTGAGCAATGCTTTTGGCTTGCGTCAATCGGACGACTCCCAAAACCTTTATATCAAGGAGATTCCATTCACCGTCTTCCATCTTCTCTGGCTTCACACTCAAAGGAAGATGAAGTCCTTTCCCGTACAAGTAATCCTCAATTTGCATTCTCCAGAACGCAAAATCTTGTCCCATCGAATTTTTTAATACTGGGTCCTGTGCTATCATCACCTGTCATTGCTATCAAAAACAATTATCAAAAACTGATATTCCTGATCAATTATTCAACCCCAATAATCAATCTCCACAATATCAATAAATCTGCCAAATAAATTATCCGAGCCTGAAAATATCTGAATCGATAACCTTGTTCAAATATTTCCAAAAATTACTGCTCTTTTAAAATCAGAATAAATCCTGCAAAATATTCTGAACCAATAAAAACACCCACCAAACAGATAATATCCCGATTAATTATCTAACCCAATAATTAATCTCCGCGATACGTGTAGATCCACCTAACAAATTAACTTCAGAAATTTCAACCAAAATTTCAAAATTAATAACCACTTTCTTCTCGGAAGCTATTTCTCCAACCCAAATTTCAACCAAAACAAATTTGATTTGGTCAAATTCAATCACTTAAAAATCCACTGCTTCACGAAATTCTTAACTGGAATTTCAAAATCTCCTTCTTCCTTCGCTGGTGAAGTACGACGAACAGAGAAAATTTTCTTCTCTGTTCTGCAGTTTCGACGACGCCCAAACTGTAAGAAAACAAAATTCCTCCTTTTTGTTTCTGCTTCGCGGGCGACGGTGGCAACAACGGAGGAGCAGCGTCGTTGGCAGCAGTGTGCTGCCCTTTCACTGTCGCAAACGGTGGACGGCGGACTTCAGATGGCGCACGCTTCGCGTGGGCAGCTTCGCGGCTCGGGAATCAGGCGGGTTGCTCGGGTCTGCGTCGGAGCTGCTCCGATCTGCGTCGGCGGTTTCTGTTTGGCGCTTGGGGCGGCGGCGATGCTCGAGCTCCTTCGCGCGGCGAACAGAACAGAACAGAGTTCTGTTCTGTGTTTTTTCTTCTCTGCCGAAGAAAACCAACAGACAAAGAAAAACAAATATTTCCTTTTTTTTGTTTTTTCTCTTTTTTCAATTTCCAATTTTCCTTTTTTTTATTTCCTCCAACAATTTCTTTCTCCTTTGCAAAATTCCACCGAAATTACAAACCTCAAAATTCGTTCGATACCCTTCGAAGAATCAAACCCTGATTTTCGAAAAACCACTTCAACCTGAAGCTCTGATCTTCAACCCTGAATCTCTGATACCAGTTGTTAGGATTAGACGCCCTGATCCACCTAGTAACGAACGATTCGAAAAAACCGAAAAAGAAAAACGAGAAAATAATGGACACCGAATTTTACGTGGAAACCCTAGAAAGGGAAAAAAACCACGGACAGAGGAGAGAATCACTAATAGCAAATTTCGGTACAATGAGTTTTGCGACTCAGACATCAATATATAGAGAAAACATAAAACCCTAATATTGATATACGGGCCCGGCCTGACCCGGCCTACTAGAATTCGGGTCACACCAAATTCTAACACCAATTTCCGTTTTTTTGAGGTAAGTAAAGCGAGAGCAACACAAAGGCTAAGACTTTCACGAATGAATCCTCGATCTAACAACTCTTCAACTTGACATTGTAATTCTTTCTGTTCTATAAGACTCATACAAAAATAAGGAAGCTTGGGTAAAGATGAGCTAGGTAATAAATCAATGTCATGTTGGATGTCTGGCATTGGAGGTAATTTGTTCGGTAACTCTTCTACGATTTGTAGATGGGTTGGCATATTTCCATCATGCTCCTTAGTCACACGTCCCATCAGAATGAAAATTAATGAACCAGAGTGAGTTTCTTTGTTGAATTCATGAAAAGTGAGAACAAAAACATGTTTTGTTTTGACCTCGAGGTGTAGCTAAACAAAAGTCTTTGATTGGTGCAAATTCTGTGAATGGTAAAGGTTCCAAAGCCAAATGTCTTATTCTGAAACTTGACAGAAAGTATTTGCAAACCAGTCATAAATAAGATGCCGATCATATAACCATGGACAACCCAAAAGGGTTGTAGATGGCAAACAGACATAGGTAAGATATCACACCAAACTTCATCTAAATACCTTCTACCCAAAGAGAATTTGACGAGACATCGATGTGTTACAGGAACAAAATTGACGTCATTGATCCAACTAACACAGTAAGTAGTGGGATGCACTTCTCGAATAAGATCCAGGCTCTAGCTGCTCCTTCAAGTTTACAATAAATCTTACTTTGCGTGTTTCAGAAACTGAATACCATGCAAAATAATTTTAGAGAGCTACCAACCAATCATGGAAAGCTTCTGCGTCTAAGTTGCTATAAAAATTAGGAAAATCTACTTCCATATGCTTTGAAGCCTCATCCATTACTTCTGTTCGAACATGGTGTTCTGAAAAGAACCTGCGGTCTCCCCTCCTTACTCTTCCCAACTGAACTTCTTCTTCTCCATTTCTGAATTCAATTTCTTCTCTTTCATGAAAACTCCTTTGTAACATCCTGATCTCCCTAATGTTTCCATTGGTAATACGATTATCCAAATTGTCAAGTCCCTCATGATCATCTCAAGTGTATGAGGGACTTGCTCTATTTGTTGTTGTGTAACAGGTGTTTTGGATGGATTGATGTTTGGGTTGAATGGGTTAGGATCATTAGTGTTTTGCTCTATCAAAATTTAAGATTGTCGCTTCTTGTTTCCGGCATTGGTACAAGTGCACAAACGAACACAACTTTGATTCCAAAATTGGTGTAAATAAGACCAAAAAAAAAAAAAAAAAAAAAAACTTACAGTAATTTTAACAACAGAAAAAAATAAAAATGAATACATACTACAAAATAAAAGTAAACATGATAAAACATGGGTGCCCACATTTGCAACATGTCTGCAGTTTCATCAGTTATAAACTAGAAACAATCTTCCTTGTATCTTCTCTATGTCATCATTTAAAAGAAAGATAAAAAAAACTTATTTTTAATACAAGATACATTAGGTATAACGTTTCTACTAAGTTAGTCACTTACTCCAAAGACACCACCTCAATCCAGATAAAAAGAAGAGTTGATAGCTTCAGTGGAGACTTGAGAGACGCAGCTAGATAATTTTTTCGTGTTAGACTCTATTTATATTTCCTTGGTAAGAACTTAGTTCATTTATTTGAATTTGTAACCCTAATGTATGGATTGGAACTCATTACTTTCCTACACAATTTAATGTTGTTGAGTATATTATATATTGCATTATCTGCATGAGATTTTAATACGTGGGTTTGATTATGTAATATATTTATATGTCAAAATTAGACCATTGCTAAGATGTTTATACTTGGTAATGATGCCAAAAAGTAAATGATAGTCGAAATACATGTGTAACTCAAGATTTAACCCACATCTTTCATTCTCCCCCAACCCAAAATCTACCCGAGAAAAAAGCCCATCTCAATGCACAGTTACACATGTAAATGTAGAATCCTATACATAAGTCAACCAATGGGGTAAAAAGATCAAATCAGAAAATTTCCAGAAAACCAACATTCAAGACATCATTCCCATTCACTAACTTCTTCTTCATCTCCCACACTGTACTTGCTGAAGTGATTAACCTTGAACTTCCACTCTCCTTCTACGGGGTCGTACGAGACAAACTTGGCACCTTGATCTTCCGCCTTCCTCTTTAACATCTCTTTGTACTTCTCAACTTTTGGCCCTTCCGTGTATTGCCAACCTGTTTTCTTGTCAAAACATTTGATATTCAGTAATGTTACCTCGGCTGGTTTGTTAAGACCTTGTCCTACCGGCGGCTTCTTGGTGTCATCCATGTACACAATCACCTCGCGGTTGTTGAACTGGACAAGAGAATCAAGATCAATTCGTCTTACATCCGTCTCGCCAAAGAATTTTATGCTTCCGAAACCATGACGTCCAACCACAAAGTCCTTCACATGGCTGCAAAATCCAGGATAAGCTCTCTCCTTGGCTGCTAATTCTTGTATTTTAGGCTCTGTATAATAATCAGCAAGTCGGAGTTTTGGCATCAATGCCTCGATGTCTGCACCATGTTCATAGGCAATGGCAGCTTCACCAGCCCGATTGCCATTGACAGTCATATATGTCTCCCCTTTTTGAATGCTATCCTCATGGAATCCATTGGTTTTCGGGTTTCCATTCGTTTTCTGGTTTACTCCATGAAGCTGACTGGGCTCCTTTTCTAGACCATTTTCCACAGAATTTCCTACAATAAAGAAAAAGAAATGATGCAAATTAACACAAAAATAATTTTTGACCGGCATTCTTGGGGACTTGACAGTGTTTACGAGTCAATCACGTGGACAAGCAAATAAATAAATAATTCTTCCAACAATTCATTTGCTAAGTGAATAATATCAATTCCAGTAATGGCTAAAATAGTGGTTCTAGTATAGCCAGTATAGAATGAACTTGTCTCAATAGAAAACGAGACATGAAAGAGCATGTACTCACCATTCTTATCTCTGATACCGAAATCACTTGAGATTGAAGTTTCTTCAGGATTTTTTCCTGCAGAGATAGTGAACACTAGAGTCAGCCATCATAAGGAACATCTGATGGTAAAACAAGATGGGTATTCAAGGGAATCAACAGACAACAGAAGTCTATCCTTGCATTATTATTTGTTTTGAAGGAAAAAAAAAACACCACAAATCAAATTTATTACTAGGAAACGCTCAAGACTACCTATAATTGTCAAGAACAATTGGTGTAGGCATGATAATGATTAATAACAATAATAAATAAACTGAGCGTGACAGTTGATCCATAAAGTCAATCAACAAAAGGAATTGCATTTAGTGTACTAAGATGGCATGTGTGAGACAAAGGAACAGATGCTCGAATATTTTTTTCTATTTCCTTCTATCTGGATCTTTCTATGGAAAAAAAATGGCAGTCAGATAACTAGAATCGCACCAATCCTCAAGTATTTATTGGTTCAAGCTCATATTTAATAACTACTAAGAGAGCTATCATTTAAAGACTTCAGAGATAAATTCTTTGGACAAAAAGAAAAAAAAATCAACTAAACAACCTTAAGTCCAAAAAATAACTATCAACTTCAGAACTATGTTTAATATTTTACCATTCACATGCAATCCAGATGTCTCTTTCACTGATGCAGATTTCTCTGCACTAGTTCTTGTAGACCACTGTTCTGCAGGACGAATGACCAGCGACCTAGGATTCTCTCTGGGAATAAAAAGAGCATCTGCTTTTGGGGTGCCAGGTGTTTCTTCATCTTCACTGAAAAATGGAACCTGAAACAATGTAAAAAGTCGAGGAAAGCCATATCACCAATTATTACAAATCAAAATAATTTTCAACTAATTTGCAAAAGGTGTTCGTGCACACCTGTGAACCATCTTTCTTGGGATGATATTTTTTTGCAGGCAACCTAATTCTTCGTTGTGACAAATGTCGAGAAGTCAACAAGGATGATATTTTCATAGGAGGAGGTTTGTCGACAACCTGATTAATGAATCAATTAATCAACTGGATAGTAGGGACAACTTTTGGATAAAATAAACATATTTTGCAGTTGGGTCAAGGGTAGTTCCACTAATATATTGTGATAAATTAAAATATTTTGACATTAAGTCCTCAGTTAATAAAGCAATTTTCAGGACAAATTATACTCACCGGCATGCTCGAAATACCATATTGAATTGAAGAAGTATTTCCAGTTCGACCAATTGACATTTGCGGCATCACAGGGAGAGTTCCAAATGGATTTGTGACTGGTGCAGGTTGTGCAACCACAGAAGCATGACTGGCAGACCTACAAAATGGAAAATGTTGAATTTTAAACTAAATTAACAATTAATATCCATCAATAAAGCAGGAGAGCTTCCTTTATTGTCTGTTCAAAAGTTTTCCTAACATACAATATAGCAGGAAAAAGAATGAAGAAGGTACAGAAACACTAAATGTGAAAAAATAGAAGTGCACAATAATTTTTTATTATAATTAAAGATAAAAGGAAACATTTTATTGGAACAATGCTGCGTAATCAGACTACTACCTACTAGAGCTCTCAAATTAGCTTCACAAACAGGGATGATGCTAAGAGCATTTTAGTGTATTTTAAGTAACCTCTGAATTGACAACATCGAAAGGAATGTCATACAGATAATTCATCACATGACTTTAACTCTAAAAAGGCCAGTAAGAAAAAGTTAACTACTATAACTAAGAAATCAGATTTTTCTAATGAAAAACACTCACGACATGTTATGAATAGACCACTACCGCCCAGCATAATTTTTCATATTGCACGGCACTATCATAAATATTAGAGACAGCAGTAAGTGTTGAGAAGTCAGCACAAATTCCATCACGTTATCTATCATTTTCACCACCCAGCATTATTTTATCTTCATCTTCTATGACTTTCTAGGAAAATACAAAAATATGGTGTTCCCACTGTTACAGATAAATAGGGAGAAGGTTATGAGTGGAGATGATGTGACAGATCAGTCATGATTGTCTAAAAAACCAATACAAAAATTGTGCATGCCCACCGTTATACATATTTAGAGACAGAATTAAAAGTTTTGAAGGTGTGACATACAATTGCCCAAACCCATTTTGTCCAAAGATGCTCGATGTACCACCAATGCCACTTGTACCAGCTAATGGAAAGAAATGACACGTATCAGCACATAAAAATAAAGGGTTGTTGAGTTATGTACATAGCAACGAGAATTTTCATGACACTATTACCCGGTTGTGCCTGACCGAAGTTGCCAAAACCAAATGCACCAGCTGGCTGTGTTTGAGCAGGTTGAAAAGGTGTGGAAAAAGTGGACTGTAAAAACAGAGACCACAGGGTAGTCAGATAAATATAATTCACTAGAACAAACCATAATCTAAAAGGTATAGCACGTCCACACATCTTATGCAAACAGAAGAAAAAGCAACTTATGTATTAATATCATCCAGGCAACATTCATTTTTCACCCAGTCCACATCCACCATGTAAAAAAAAAAAAAAAAAAAAAAAAAAAAAAAAAAAAAAAAAAAAAAAAAAAAAAAAAAAAAAAAAAAAAAAAAAAAAAAAAAAAAAAAAAAAAAAAAAAAAAAAAAAAAAAAAAAAAAAAAAAAAAAAAAAAAAAAAAAAAAAAAAAAAAAAAAAAAAAAAAAAAAAAAAAAAAAAAAAAAAAAAAAAAAAAAAAAAAAAAAAAAAAAAAAAAAAAAAAAAAAAAAAAAAAAAAAAAAAAAAAAAAAAAAAAAAAAAAAAAAAAAAAAAAAAAAAAAAAAAAAAAAAAAAAAAAAAAAAAAAAAAAAAAAAAAAAAAAAAAAAAAAAAAAAAAAAAAAAAAAAAAAAAAAAAAAAAAAAAAAAAAAAAAAAAAAAAAAAAAAAAAAAAAAAAAAAAAAAAAAAAAAAAAAAAAAAAAAAAAAAAAAAAAAAAAAAAAAAAAAAAAAAAAAAAAAAAAAAAAAAAAAAAAAAAAAAAAAAAAAAAAAAAAAAAAAAAAAAAAAAAAAAAAAAAAAAAAAAAAAAAAAAAAAAAAAAAAAAAAAAAAAAAAAAAAAAAAAAAAAAAAAAAAAAAAAAAAAAAAAAAAAAAAAAAAAAAAAAAAAAAAAAAAAAAAAAAAAAAAAAAAAAAAAAAAAAAAAAAAAAAAAAAAAAAAAAAAAAAAAAAAAAAAAAAAAAAAAAAAAAAAAAAAAAAAAAAAAAAAAAAAAAAAAAAAAAAAAAAAAAAAAAAAAAAAAAAAAAAAAAAAAAAAAAAAAAAAAAAAAAAAAAAAAAAAAAAAAAAAAAAAAAAAAAAAAAAAAAAAAAAAAAAACACAGTTCGCAATGGTCAAGAGCATGCTAACTACGTCCAAGGATGCCACGTTGGAGATTTCTACACTTGATTAACAAAAACTGTACATAGTTTCTTGCGCTTTAAGAATATCCATACCATTCATTTTCAACTTGGCAATTAATTTGTGATGAATTAAGAAATATTTATCCTCTTATGGATTGACTCGATGTACCATCATATGAAAATTATTACCAATGATCTTCAACATTACCACCGGCAAAATATTCATCCTACATGATTGTCTAAAAAACCAATACAAAAATTGTGCATGCCCACCGTTATACATATTTAGAGACAGAATTAAAAGTTTTGAAGGTGTGACATACAATTGCCCAAACCCATTTTGTCCAAAGATGCTCGATGTACCACCAATGCCACTTGTACCAGCTAATGGAAAGAAATGACACGTATCAGCACATAAAAATAAAGGGTTGTTGAGTTATGTACATAGCAACGAGAATTTTCATGACACTATTACCCGGTTGTGCCTGACCGAAGTTGCCAAAACCAAATGCACCAGCTGGCTGTGTTTGAGCAGGTTGAAAAGGTGTGGAAAAAGTGGACTGTAAAAACAGAGACCACAGGGTAGTCAGATAAATATAATTCACTAGAACAAACCATAATCTAAAAGGTATAGCACGTCCACACATCTTATGCAAACAGAAGAAAAAGCAACTTATGTATTAATATCATCCAGGCAACATTCATTTTTCACCCAGTCCACATCCACCATGTAATAAAGAAAGTCTTAATCTCAGCATCATGCGTATGCCCCTTGAAATTAAAACACAGTTCGCAATGGTCAAGAGCATGCTAACTACGTCCAAGGATGCCACGTTGGAGATTTCTACACTTGATTAACAAAACTGTACATAGTTTCTTGCGCTTTAAGAATATCCATACCATTCATTTTCAACTTGGCAATTAATTTTGTGATGAATTAAGAAATATTTATCCTCTTATGGATTGACTCAATGAACCATCTGCAGTAGCCTTATTGATGAAGCTTAAACTCCCTCTATTCGAATGAAAAAACATTGTATAGTGAGTTTTGCAGGTGCCATCGTATTCTAGAACTATGTTCCTTTTAACAGTTGAAACAAAGGAACTGTCACTATGTATTGTAATTTGTAGTAAGCCGAAATACTTCATAGGTTCTAGCATCTGGTTTTCTTTTTAGATAGATATATTTATTGCCACTTTCAATGCAAGTCTAAGTTGTTACAAAAAGTTTGATGATGCACGCTTTTATCAGCATTACCTATAAACATTAATAATATTTATTACATTATTTACTTTATCTGTCCACGGTTTATAAATTAGTTAAAGAAAACTATTATAAATTGACTTTCCAATCAAACTAATACAATATTGTAGGTTTTAGGTACACAAGCACGCATCTGTCCTATAACTAACTTCTTGATATTCCAAGGACAGGTCAGAGGCTCATATTATGATATGTACAAATATTTCTATCATGATTGGCATTTGTCAATTGTTTAAATATGCCTACATATTCAACACGTGCCTAAAAAACACTGACCGTTAAATTTTCTTGCTTGGATAAAGAATTTGATCCAAACATCTTACATGCTAGTAAGTCTTAGTAAATCCATGTCTTATTTATTTGAGAAATGTGACTACTGTTATCTTATAATCTTGCAACTCTATCAACCTCTTTTTATATTTGAACGCCAGAAGCAAATATAGTACTTCATTCCTGCTCATAAAGTAGGTTGATATTTTAAAAGAAGAGCCAACAAATTTTTCCTTACCAATAAAATTACCAAAAAAAACTAATAAAAGGGGAAAAACATAAAGAGGAAAGAACTAAAATAGAAGAAATCTCTAATATAGTAAGATCGCAATTTACTTACAGCCGATTGACCAAAAGCTGGAGTGCTGGAAGGCATTAGTGATGGTGCACTCGAGAAAAGGTTGTTACCAAAAACAGATGTAGGTGCGGTACCCAAGCTTGATTGACCAAATGAAGTAGTATTTTGTCCGAAGGTGGAAGTACTCTGCCCAAATGCAGAACCAGTCTGCCCAATTGACGGTGTAGAAGTTGGGAACAAAGGGGAAGTTTGAGTGTTACCAAAATTGATGCTGGGACCAAACGGCGGAGTACTTCCTGCAGTAGTAGCAGAGCCAAAGGTAGACTGAGACCCAAAAGCAGGTGTACTAGATGAATTAAATAAGGAAGGAGAGCTCCCAAATGGGGCAGTAGATGTTGATATAAATGATGACGTTGACGGTGATACTGTTGATCCAAAAAGATTGGAAGAGGTGGAAGGAGCAAAAGCTGAAGAACCAAAAGAAAAATTTGATGTTGTTCCAAAAGCTGAAGTTTTTGGAGCGAATGGATTGGAGGATGTAGGGGTTGAAAAGGGATTAGCAGGTGCTTGACCAAATGAAGTAGTATTTTGTCCGAAGGTGGAAGTACTCTGCCCAAATGCAGAACCAGTCTGCCCAATTGACGGTGTAGAAGTTGGGAACAAAGGGGAAGTTTGAGTGTTACCAAAATTGATGCTGGGACCAAACGGCGGAGTACTTCCTGCAGTAGTAGCAGAGCCAAAGGTAGACTGAGACCCAAAAGCAGGTGTACTAGATGAATTAAATAAGGAAGGAGAGCTCCCAAATGGGGCAGTAGATGTTGATATAAATGATGACGTTGACGGTGATACTGTTGATCCAAAAAGATTGGAAGAGGTGGAAGGAGCAAAAGCTGAAGAACCAAAAGAAAAATTTGATGTTGTTCCAAAAGCTGAAGTTTTTGGAGCGAATGGATTGGAGGATGTAGGGGTTGAAAAGGGATTAGCAGGTGCTTGACCAAATGTAGAAGGAGCTTGGCCAAATGTAGCAGATGAAGTTAAAAGATTTGGCTGTGATGGGGTAGATGAATTAAACCCAACCCCTACTGCAGACTGACCAGCAGGAAATGGTCCACCTGAAACATCATATTAGAAATCCAGTCTTAATCAATGTCATCATGGTCAAACAATTCAGCATAAAGAATATTGATCAAAGGTCACCTTTATCTCCCAATTGATAATCCTCCCATCTCAACTCTTCGTGGCATTTATCTTTGTATACAGGCATAGCTGATATTGATTCTAACTTCCCAGCTCCTTGTGAGCCACTGCCACTATCTGGTTCCGTAGTAGGAGTGTAAGCAGCTATTCTTGTGCCTCCACGTTGACTGCCAAAAGTTGTAGTAGATTGAGCCCCTGCAGGACAATTCATATGAAGTTAAAGATTATTGAAGGCCAAGTTACCTGAAAAAGAGAAAAAACTATTTCAAGAGCAATTTACTCAGTATCTTACCAAAAGCAGAGCTCTGGGTTCCAAACGGTGTTGAATTAGAACCAAATGTGTTGCTGCCAAATGCAGAAGTGGACTGGCCAAAAGCCGGACTAGACCCAAAACCAAAGGTCGGAGAACTAGAAGCTCCAAAAGCAGGAGTACTAGATGTCCCAAAAACTGGTGCACTTGAAGCGCCAAATGCAGAGGTACTTGGGGAACCAAAAACAGGAGTGTTTGAAGCTCCAAATGCTCCTCCAGCTCCAAAAGCAGGGGAAGTTGACACACCAAATGCACTTCCTGTGCTACCGAATGGCAAACTAGATGTCGAACCAAAAGAAGGAGTGGTAGGAGCACCAAAGGCTGGAGAACTTGTAGCCCCAAAGGATGGGGTGCTTGTAGCACCAAATGCCGGGGTGCTTGACGCGCCGAATGCTGGGGTGCTTGTTGAACCAAAAGCAGGAGTGCTTGTTGCACCAAATGCAGACTGTATAGTTGCACCAAATGGAGAGGATGAACCAAATATGCTGCTGCCAAATGCCGGCTGAGATTGTTGACTTGTACTCATAAAAGGACTTGTTTGAGTAGGAGTGGATCCAAAGCCTCCAAAAGCAGGCTTTTGCCCAAAGACAGACGACCCTATTAAAACGAAATAGGCATCAATATTAACAGAGTAAACACTATCCAAATGAGAGGGAATATAAAAATAAGATTAAGATGTGGGGTTAAAGTGTTAATAATATATGTTCATTAAGATAGAGACATTTTGCTGTGAAAAGTAACAGGAAGCAGAAAATGTTACTATAGTAAGGAGCAACGGGCAAGCTGTTGAACAAGGTGTTGAATGTAAGAAAACCCAATGATATAGACATAGAGAAAGAGCAAACAACTAACTAGAGAAAATGGAATTGTATTGCTTACCTCCAAATGCTGATGATGAACTACCCAAAGCAGGAGTAGAAGAAGCTCCAAAAGCAGACATTGTAGTACCAAAAGCAGGAGATGATGAAGCTCCAAAGGTTGTGGTAGAAGAGAATGGTGAAGAAGCCTGAGGTGCACCAAAGACACCAGTTGAAGTGCCACCAAATATTGAAGTGCCTGTTTGTGAACCAAATGGACTTGTACGGCCGAAGGGTTTAGGAGCAAAAGGATTGGCAGTTGCAATGCTAGTTTGTGGAAATCCTGATTGGGATGCAAAAGGATTGCTAGATTGTTGTTCAAAAGCTGTAAAACATATCTCCATCAGTTACTTTCAAAACAGTATGAAAAATAACATAAGTAGCAAAGCAAAACAACAAATGTACAGAAACAACAGCTGGAAATAAAACCAAATGGTAAAATATATGCATTATCAGAAATTAGACTGCTAGTACATATGGTGATACTAATTTCTCAAACAACAAAAATATAATCATCTATAAAATAAAGAAAAAATAGAGTTGTGATCACTTAACGATTAGGCGAGTTAAACATCTTTCCTCGTAATTTTTTGGGAAGAAACAACTAGGCTTGTTACTTACAGCTTTCAACCTGAAATAAAAAAACACATAAAACTTGTTTCAGATGTTCAGTAAAAATATGGAGCAGTAAGTAGAACATTCGATTTCAAGGTTTAATCAACACTATAACCACAATATCAATGAATGGCTTAATGATGATTCTCGAGCTTCTAACAATTACAGGAAAGCAAAATAGAACAAAAACAAAATAGATTCGTAAAATAACTTGGGCGTGAAAAGCAAAGGGCAGGATATAAATTTTGTGGGGGAACCAAATAGGTCGGATGCTCAGTTAGTACATAATGAACTTTTCCTCTAAGGTCCGATGCATATTTAGTTTCCCAAGATATTAAATAAGATCTTATTTATATCACTTACTATAACAATACTAAGTTTCTCACAAAATTGACTTCCATGCTCATTTTTTGGCACTTCGTACAGCATACTAATCCAAGTTCGAACAGAATAAAAAGAAGAAAAAAAATCCAGCATTTGGTTAATCAAAGACGAACAACAACTTTGAATCAGCCTAGCCCTGAGAATCTACCAACAATCGAACAGGAAAACAACAATGAAACCGAAAATCGTCTCACCTAGAAATTATATAAAGAAAAAAAAATAAAACGAGCTTGTAAGCAGGCAGATTAGAGAAACAGAAACGATGCTCCTCAATAAAAAAAAAATGATACAAGAATCCTGACGGAGAAATGAAATAGGGTTTCTTAGGATGACTGTCACCTCAATTTGCAGGGTTCCGAAACCACAGAGAAGAGAGAGAACGGGAATGAAAACGCAGTGCAGTGAGGGGAGAGTAAAGGGCCCGACAGCAACGAAGATTGAAAGGATTCTGCGTTTGCAGCGTAGAATCTACGTCCAACGTTCCCAGTTTTGATCGAAGTCGAGTTGGGGAATGGCGATATGATAGTTTATTAAAGGATAAAGTGAAATTTGGCCCCTCCAACTAGGTGAAATAGGTAATTTACACCGTAAACTTGGATAATGGGAAATTTGGCCCCTACAACTTGGGTAAAGTGCAATTTGGCCCCTACCATCATTTTTTCTGTTAAAAAACTACGTTTTTGTCACGTGATCAACTTTTCTTCCTGAGATGCCCCTGCATGGAGTCAGAACCGGATCGGATCGGTTTGATTAATTCTACTATGGTTTTTTTTTTTTTTAAACCCTCATGAAATCCTGTCTTTCTCCTCTTCGAAAGATAGGATTTTTCCCTCTCATTTCCGAGTGCCAAAACGTAGACCCCCCGTCTCGCTCGCTCTCTCTCCCGAGACCTCCGCCTCCCGAAATCCTATCTTTCTCCTCTCTTTGCGTTCGCCAGCGCTCTCTCTCAACTCTCTCTCACCAGTCGCCAGACTAACGAAAATTAAAATTTCTCACGCTTATTGACGACGGTAAGGTAAAAATTTCGCACGCTTACTGTAATTGCCGAAGTTCTTTGTTTTTTTGGAGTATGAAATCTGAACCAATAGTTGTTATTGAATAGTTAGGGTTTCTGAACTTCGTTGATGAAATTTGATTTCGTACTTCGATGTTTTAATGTTTGCCGCTAAAGTTTACGTTGATTTTGCCAATGATTTTGGTGGTGAATTTTCTACTCTTATTCTGAACGAATTTTCTGGACTTTTCATTTGGAAGGCTATTTGTTTAAAAGTGTAAATGTGTATGAAGTTGTTTAGAATTTAAATACCAAAACTGACTTAATCGAATTAAATTCATGTAACCTTGCAGGGAAGAAGATGGACACATTTTCAATTGACTTTCACTATGGAGGAAAGTTTGTCAAGAAGAAGAATTTACCGTACGTGGGTGGAGATGATGCACTAGTGACAAATATTGATGTGGATAAGATGTTCTTTTTTGAGGTTGTCGACATGGTGGTAAATGTCGGAGCTGGAGTATGGAAGACTCTGTATTACGTGGAGCCTCCATTAGGAATGGAAAACGGATTACGAACTGTGAAGTCCGATAATGACGTGCTTCAAATGGTTGGGGCGTTGGATCACAAACGTCACATTCATATGTACGTAGACCATGAAGACATCTGTCAAGAAGAGACTAGAAATGATGAGTCATCTGATGCATCAGAGTTTGATAGTGGTCCTCAAGTTGGTGAAGCGAGGGATCCAACTCATGTAGATGATGCAGCTATAAGTGAAGCGGGGGATCCAACTCATGTAGATGTTGCAGCTGTGGGTGAAGCACGAAATCCAATTCATATTCCGATTCCATCAGTTTCAGCCTCTTTACCTGATGACAATCTTTCTACTGCTGAATCCGATGATACGATGCATGAAGCAGACACTGCCGAATCAGCCAACAACTCTTTAGAAATATGTTTGAAAGACAAATTCAGCTCATTGGCTGAAATTAAGAAAAAAAATCTTTGATTATTCTTTGGTTAACGGATTTGACATCAGATTTACCAAACATGAGAAAGCAAGAATAGAAGCGGTTTGTCAGAAAGGTTGTCCTTAGAGACTCTACGCATCAAAGATGACAAATGAAGAGTCTTTCCAAGTGAAGAGGTTGAATGATGTTCATAACTGTGCTCGCACAATGGAGAGTCGACATGCAACAGCTAAGTGGGTGGCAAAACATTATTTGCATCGATTTAGAAGCCAACCTCGGTGGGAAATATCATCTATCATTGACACAGTTAGGCGAGACTTTAATGTCACCATCAACCTTAGCTTAGTAATCAGGGCAAGGAGGAGGGCTGTAAATGTGGATTCAACTATGCAATATAAACAGCTGGGGTCTTATGCGGAAGAAGTTCTGATATCCAATTCTAGTAGCACCTTCGTTATTAATGTTGACAGGGTTAATGGTCAAACAAAGCCCATATTCAAGCGACTTTACATGTATTTATATGCATGTAAGAGAGACCTTTTAGTCGGATGTCGACCGGTAATAAGTTTGGACGGGTGTCACGTGAAGGGGGCATGTCCTTGTTAACTTCTAACCGCTATCGGTGGAGATGCAAATGACGGAATATATCATGTTGCAGTGGCTGTTGTCGATGTTAAGTCGAAGAAGTCTTGAAAATGGTTTCTCAGGTTGTTGTTGACGGATATTGGATCTGATCGTGGTGAAGGCTGGACATTCATCTCTAATCAACAAAAAGTCAGTATATGTGATCATTGTCAAAATTTATATGCTTTCACCTACTAACAAATGATATATATTTGATGCAGGGTTTGGAAGTAGTACTTCGAAAACATGTACCAGATGCAGAGGTTCGATTTTGCGTACGTTATATGCACGCAAACTTCAAGAAGAAGTTTTGCGGAAAACTCTACAAAGACATTATGTGAAATGCTTCAACTGCGATAATACGTGAAATGTTTGTGAAAAAAATACAGAGGCTACAGGGATTCGATGAAGCAGCATATAGATATCTTGCGGAGTATGATGCGAAGCACTGGTGCAGACATGCTTTCAGTCACAGATCGAAATGTGAGCTGACGTTGAACAATCTGAGCGAGTCATTCAACGCCTTCATCTTACCAGCACGTGATAAGCCGATTGTGAACATGATAGAAATGATAAGAACGACAATAATGACAAGAATTTGTAAGAGGTATGAACAAATGGAGCAACAAAACGCACTACTATGCCATCAGATACGAAAGAAATTGGTCAAACTACGAGATTGAGCTAAAAATTGGTGTGCAACTGGAGGTGGAGGTGAAAGATTTCAAGTTAGTGATGCACATCAACAATTCGTCGTTGACTTAGCCAATGCTACTTGCAGTTGTAACAGGTGGCAGCTCGCAGGACATACCATATGTTCATGCTGTACCATGCATATCATTCATGAGAAGAGACATTGAATCGTACATCGATCGTTGCTACCATCAGCAGACATATTTGACGGTATATTCCTAGTTCGTACATCCAATGAATGGCGTAGACATGTGGCCACCTTCAGCTATGGGTGAAATTCAGCCACCGATTGTGAAGAGACCACCTGGGAGGTCGAAAAAGAAGAGACCGAAGGATGTTGATGAACCTCAAGGTCAGAGTAAATTGGGCAAGATGCGTAAGGTTATCAAGTGTAGTAAATGTGAACCATAATGCTAGAACGTGCAAAGGAAGTAACTATTGATTCTACCATGTTCGGTCGACACTTGCATTTTGGTGTCGACACTTGATTTGATTCGATTCTTCTCTGTCTCCATTTCTTCACAAGTTCGGTCGACACTTGCATTTTGGTGTCGACACTTGATTTGATTCGATTCTTCTCTGTCTCCATTTCTTCACAAGTTCGGTCGACACTTGCATTTTGGTGTCGACACTTGATTTGATTCGATTCTTCTCTGTCTCCATTTCTTCACAAGTTCGGTCGACACTTGCATTTTGGTGTCGACACTTGATTTGATTCGATTCTTCTCTGTCTCCATTTCTTCACAAGTTCGGTCGACACTTGCATTTTGGTGTCGACACTTGATTTGATTCGATTCTTCTCTGTCTCCATTTCTTCACAAGTTCGGTCGACACTTGCATTTTGGTGTCGACACTTGATTTGATTCGATTCTTCTCTGTCTCCATTTCTTCACAAGTTCGGTCGACACTTGCATTTTGGTGTCGACACTTGATTTGATTCGATTCTTCTCTGTCTCCATTTCTTCACAAGTTCGGTCGACACTTGCATTTTGGTGTCGACACTTGATTTGATTCGATTCTTCTCTGTCTCCATTTCTTCACAAGTTCGGTCGACACTTGCATTTTGGTGTCGACACTTGATTTGATTCGATTCTTCTCTGTCTCCATTTCTTCACAAGTTCGGTCGACACTTGCATTTTGGTGTCGACACTTGATTTGATTCGATTCTTCTCTGTCTCCATTTCTTCACAAGTTCGGTCGACACTTGCATTTTGGTGTCGACACTTGATTTGATTCGATTCTTCTCTGTCTCCATTTCTTCACAAGTTCGGTCGACACTTGCATTTTGGTGTCGACACTTGATTTGATTCGATTCTTCTCTGTCTCCATTTCTTCACAAGTTCGGTCGACACTTGCATTTTGGTGTCGACACTTGATTTGATTCGATTCTTCTCTGTCTCCATTTCTTCACAAGTTCGGTCGACACTTGCATTTTGGTGTCGACACTTGATTTGATTCGATTCTTCTCTGTCTCCATTTCTTCACAAGTTCGGTCGACACTTGCATTTTGGTGTCGACACTTGATTTGATTCGATTCTTCTCTGTCTCCATTTCTTCATAAGATCAGTCCACACTTGAAATTAGCGGTCGACACTTGCATTTTGGTGTCGACACTTGATTTGATTCGATTCTTCTCTGTCTCCATTTCTTCACAAGTTCGGTCGACACTTGCATTTTGGTGTCGACACTTGATTTGATTCGATTCTTCTCTGTCTCCATTTCTTCACAAGTTCGGTCGACACTTGCATTTTGGTGTCGACACTTGATTTGATTCGATTCTTCTCTGTCTCCATTTCTTCACAAGTTCGGTCGACACTTGCATTTTGGTGTCGACACTTGATTTGATTCGATTCTTCTCTGTCTCCATTTCTTCACAAGTTCGGTCGACACTTGCATTTTGGTGTCGACACTTGATTTGATTCGATTCTTCTCTGTCTCCATTTCTTCACAAGTTCGGTCGACACTTGCATTTTGGTGTCGACACTTGATTTGATTCGATTCTTCTCTGTCTCCATTTCTTCACAAGTTCGGTCGACACTTGCATTTTGGTGTCGACACTTGATTTGATTCGATTCTTCTCTGTCTCCATTTCTTCACAAGTTCGGTCGACACTTGCATTTTGGTGTCGACACTTGATTTGATTCGATTCTTCTCTGTCTCCATTTCTTCACAAGTTCGGTCGACACTTGCATTTTGGTGTCGACACTTGATTTGATTCGATTCTTCTCTGTCTCCATTTCTTCACAAGTTCGGTCGACACTTGCATTTTGGTGTCGACACTTGATTTGATTCGATTCTTCTCTGTCTCCATTTCTTCACAAGTTCGGTCGACACTTGCATTTTGGTGTCGACACTTGATTTGATTCGATTCTTCTCTGTCTCCATTTCTTCACAAGTTCGGTCGACACTTGATTTGATTCGATTCTTCTCTGTCTCCATTTCTTCATAAGATCAGTCCACACTTGAAATTAGCGGTCGACACTTGATTTGATTCGATTCTTCTCTGTCTCCATTTCTTCACAAGTTCGGTCGACACTTGCATTTTGGTGTCGACACTTGAAGCACTCCGAACTAATTTTTCTTCCTTTTAACTATTACACAGTTGATAAATTTCATATATTTGCTCAAATTTTCTAAAAACAATAAATATCTCACAGTCAACTATCATAACACACTAAAACGTACCATAAGCCATTCAACACAAATAAGATAGCATTTCCAATATCAACTGAAAAATTATATAACAATATCCTACTATTACCAACACCAAACTAATACAACAAAAATATAACATATACAACAAAATTAAGATACTAGCAAACTAAGAGAATCACACAGACAAAAATATCATTATGATGGAGAGTAACAGGGATCATCGAAAGGCTCGACTAGAGGATCTACTGGAGGAATAGCTGGAGAAGAGGCTGGAGCACCTCTGAACCCGTACCAATAATCTTGAACATAATCAAGATGCATGTGAACCTCAATGATATCTTGATGGAGATTCTCTGTCTTCGCTTCCAACCAATCAAAGCGATCAAAAACCACGTTCTGAAACGAGTCAAAAGCGGTGCCGATGCTAGCAACATTTGCCGCCAAAAAGTTGAACTGTTCCTCAAAGTTAGAGAAGTTGCTTCTAGATGCAGTGGAGGGGGGTTCCGTAGTGTGTTCAGGCTCGTGACCACCTTCATCAACTTCCATGTGGGATGGTCCAGCTTCAAGTGCTCCAACTTGGTTTCCCTTAAAAATCCACTTACCTTCAGCATTGAGCCCAAACCTCATCCGAGTTAGAGTGGATATGGTGTATGTGTCGGTTTTCTTCAAAGGCAATGAGATTTCGGTCCTTGGAATTTGGACTCTATTCTCCTTAAAAATCTTCAATAAAAGAAGATTAAATGGTAATGACTTTGCTGCGTTGTTGAAGACTTGCAACATCCGTTTCACAATCAAATATCTCATATTAAATGATTCTTGTCGAAAGATTTTATATAAAACATAGAGATCCATACCACTTATGTGATCTCTATGTCAATCTCTTGGTAAGAGATTGTATGTGATCATATGGTGGAGGAGCCTAGCACGCACGTTTAAGTCCTTTGCCTTCGGTTTCGTTGGAAGGTATCAGCGAGGGTCCTTAACAATCATCCTTAAAAAGGCAGTACCTTCACTGGTGCCCACAAATTCTGGATCCTTAGCTGCCTCATAATACCTTTCAGCTTCATTGTTAAATTCACAGTTTAAAATTGTGTTTATAGAACGTGAGGAAATTTCTATGTGTTTGCCATACACATAGCTAACAATTTTAAATGACCTTTGACAATGTTCAAAATTGGCATATAACATTCTTACTGGTTCTCATAATACGGGCCATCACAGTCAAACAGATCAAATAACCCTAAATTCTTCAAAGGCTGAACCAAATTTAAGCTACTTAAATCATCGAATTCCACTTTTCTACTCAGAATCAAGGGCTTGAATTGAAAGTCGTCTTCATATCTTTTCAAAAAGACAGCATTCTTGAAGAAAGGAGATGGCCAAGTTGTTGGTTCCTCAATTTCATTCGCTGGAGTAGGATTTTTTGACCTTCTCTTGTGATCAACTAGCTTGCTGCGGGATGTAGATGCCATTTGAAGTTTAGCAGGAAGAGAAGAGATGTTGATTTGAAGGAAAAAAAACAGGCGAAAATTTGGAGAGGAGTAGAAAATTGCGAAGGAAAAGATGAGAAAGAGAGTTGAGCGAGAGAGAGCGCGGCGAACGCGAAGAGAGGAGAAAGACAGGATTTCAAGAGGCGGGGGTCTTGGGAGAGAGAGCGAGCGAGGCGGGGAGTCTGCGTTTTGGCACTCGACAAATGAGAGGGAAAAATCCTGTCTTTCGAAGAGGAGAAAGACAGGATTTCAGGAGGGTTTAAAGAAAAAAACCATAGTGGAATTAATCGAATCGGTCCGGTCTGGTTCTGATTCCATGCAGGGGCATCTCGGGAAGAAAAGTTGATCACGTGACAAGAACGTGGTTTTTTAACAGAAAAAATGACGGTAGGGGCCAAATTGTACTTTACCCTAGTTCTAGGGGCCAAATTGCTCATTATGCAAGTTTACGGTGTAAATTACCCATTTTACCTAGTTGTAGGGGTCAAATTACACTTTACCCTTTATTAAAATTTTGGGTAAAGTAGGACTTTATATTTTTGGGTTACTTTCCATTTGACATGTAATTTTCCTTCAATTTTATTCTTAAATAGTTTTTAAATTTGTTTTTAACATTATTAAATATAATTGCGTAATTATCCAAATATATCTTAAGAGATTTTTCTCAAGGGTTAAAACCAAGTTGACCATTAAAATATGAGTTTAATTTGAAATAACCTTTAAATTAAAAATTTTAATAACTAAAACCTTACACTATCCAAAAGGTTACAAATCAAGCCCTAGTGGTGGGCAGATCACCCCGTTCTCAATTTACGCCGAGATCAGGGGGCCGATCTAATTTGAACGGCCCCCCGATCTGTCCAGTATTTACATGCCACTAGGACATATTGAATTAGATGGTCAATATGGGAGGTGGAGACCCAATGTTCAACATGCACCGCACGTGATTCGAGACAGGAGGACACCACCCAGGATCGGCCCCTCATTCCCTGTCTCTCCCTTTTCAAAGTTCTCGGGAACAGGAATCACCGCCTCAAATCGGTCCCCGATCTATACCTCTCCCTTTTCAAGGTTCTCGGGAACGGGGGGTCACCGCTCCGGATCGGCCCTCCGTTCTCTATTTCTCCATTTTCAAGGTTCTCGGGAACGGGGGGTCGCCGCTCTAGATCGGCCCCCCGTTGTTGTCTCTAAATTTTTGGTAAGATTGAGAATGGGGGATCACCGCCCCAAAACGGCCCCCCGATCTCAATTATTTTGCCTGAGAACGGGGGGCCGATCTCCGACACTACATAAGGAAACACTTCCCCATTCTCACCCTCTGCTGGCAAAAAAAACCCTCAAACATGTAGCACTCGGTTCCGCTAAACCAAATTTAACTTATCAAACAATGATGTGCAATTTTTATGAAAGAATTGGGAGAATTATCTATTAGGGTGATGAGTGACTAAGCGAGGGCATTTATGTAAAGTGAGGTTTTAAAACGGATAACGTATTTAAGGGAAGTGTTAATACATTGTAGCCGCCACTATTCCCTATTTCCCTCTTTCGGTTTTCAGCTCGAGCAGTAGAGCTCTCTAGGCGATTCTCTCGCCCGATTCTCCTTCAACCTAGGTAAGTCTTCCTTGTTTTTCTTGTATTTTAGCGATTAGATAACTGAGAGAATACAATATGAAGATTTTGAGGATGCTGTGATTGATGGTAGGTTCGAGTTCTTGGTGATAAATGGAAATGCACGGGTTGCAGAGTTTCAAATCGGTTTCCTCAAACATATTATTGATTTTTGGTAAGGTTTAGTGAGAGTTGAATTAATGTACTGTCATGGCCTTAGGTGAGCGAGCTTCTGGAGTAGTTGAAACCGAGCATTTCCAGGAGAGCCAGGTAAGTGAAGTATTGTGTGTGCCTTCAGGCCTACATTACAAAACAGTAGGTGTATGCATGTTTGAGTATTTCCTGTATGTTATGCATCATGTTTTTGAAAGAATACGAAAATGAACTTTCATGTAGTGTTATGGAAAGGCAAGTACAGATTGAAATGCATTGGCTGTTAAGGGAACTAATCCACCTCTTAACTGATGAAGATGATTTATAACATTGAGAGAACTGATCTCACTCCCAAGGGAATTGAGGGATCAGAATAGCTATTAAGGGAATTCATCCACCCCTTAACTGATGAAGAAGATGTATAACATTGGGAGAATTGATCCCACTCCCAAGGGAACTGAGGGATCAGAATAACTATTAAGGGAATTCATCCACCCCTTAACTGATGAAGATGATGTATAACATTGGGAGAATTGATCCCACTCCCAAGGGAACTGAGGGATCAGAATAACTATTAAGGGAATTCATCCACCCCTTAACTGATGAAGATGATGTCTAACATTGGGAGAATTGATCCCACTCCCAAGAGAACCGAGGGATCAGATCAGTGAACGAACGAATGTGCAACTGAGATGAGAAAGTAGAAACTTGCATAATTAGGATTTGGGTTTCAGCATATCATTTCATTATTGCTTCACTTATTTAGCATTAGGCTAATAGATGAGTTTTGTGATGTAGGTGAGGAGGTGACAGCAGGTGATTTCTCTGAGTTTGTTGATGGATAGACTGGTTTGAGGAGCACATTCATGCCACGGATCTGGTACTTGATGAGGCGGTTTAACTGATGTCAGTTGGTGCGAAGTTTTAGTTGACAATGTTTCAATTTAAGTATATTGAGTTTTCATGACAGTAGTGGTTTTAATATTTCGAATACGTTTTGAGATCTTCTGATAATGATATTCTGTTGAGTTTTTAAATGTTGGTTCTTATTGGATTTGGGTAATGCAATGATTTGAATTATTTCTGAATGGTTTCAGTGAAGTAAGTAAATTCTTTTCTGTGCTTAGAGTTGTGTTTGAAGGACCGGAATTGTCTAAGAGGGGGGTTGAATTAGACTTTTAATAATTAATCTAATAATCAATTAGTGTTACTCTCTTAATTAGTTTAATTGCAAATAAGGTAATATCAAAATTAAAGAGAGAGTAAGAGAGATTTAACACCAATACTTTTTACGTGGTTCGGCCAAACTGCCTACGTCCACGCTCCAAGGCTCACCCCTTGAAGATCCTTACCCTTCTCCTCACGAGAAATAACAGATCGGGATTCCGGGCTCCGATCAACTGCCTTTACAATTCTGGATTGAACTTCACGGGCGTCAATCCACTGCCTTATAACGATTTGAGTTTGTAAAATATAAAGCTCTGACTACAATCTCACAAAAGTGAATCTCAAGTTAGGATTGAGAGATGTAGAGAGGAATATAGAGTGTGCAATAACTTTCGCAGCTAGGGCTCAGAATTCAAATTTGGCAAAAGTTAGTCTTCGAGCCTTTTCTTCTGCTTATATACTCTGTATGAATTTGCTTCACAAAATTGAATGCTTCTTTCTTCAAAATGGAGAAAAGTTACCGTTGGGAAGCATCCGTACTGAAGCAGATATCCGTTGCTTCTGAAAGTGTTGTTCGTCGTCGCCATTAAAGGTCTGGAGTTAATGCTGAAAACGACGTCACTGTAGCTTCGCGGCTAACTTTGAATTCTGGCGGAAGTTCACCGGCAGATGCAACTAATGAGCGGAGACACGTCATCGGTGAATGCTGCTTGAAATGCCATCGGCAGATATATCCTTGAATTCCATCGGCAGAAGCATCTTCAACTTCTATCGGCAAAAGCAACTTCAACTTCTATCGGCAGAAGCAATTCGTAAAACTTCATCGGCACATTCTATCTTCAAAGCCATCGGCAGATGTTTCTTTAAAAGCGCCATCGGCAGAAGTCTCTTTAAAAACCATCGGCAGATGAACTCATGAAAATTGTCGTCTAGTGATCGGCATGAGCAAGCTTAAAAGCTATCGGCAGGTGTAGGCGTTGAATTCCATCGGCAGATGCATCCTTAAATTTCACCGGCATGTGCATGCTTTGGTTATTATCTCCTTTTGTCGTTTAGTCAATCGGCAGGAGTAGCTTCAAACATCATCGGCATACGTGTTCAAATATCATCGACAGATGAAACAAATAAGTACTTTGACACGTCATCGGCATCTGTCTTCAGAAACAGCTATCGGCAGAGAAAACATGTACTGACTTGACACATCATCGGCATATGTCATCAAAGACGCTATCGGCAGATGATAACTTCTAAACGGCGTTTTCTTCTGCTTAGCAATCGGCAGAGGCTTCCATTTTTTTTGATGTATAGTCATCGGTAGAAGCACGCGTTTTACAGCCCTGTTTTTCTGTTCTGCTCTGTATACTCAAACCGATTTTATTAGACAACTAAAATACCCTTGTTCAGGGTATTATCAACCAAACTTGTAAATGATAATTCTTATTTAAATACACATAATCAAATTGTATACTTAATACACAAATACATAATCAAAAACAAATTATGACTTAAACACTCTAAAAGTCAACAATCTCCCCCTTTTTGATTATGACAATATAAATTTGATTAACTAGGATACTCCCCCATAATTCTAACCGCTCGCCCATAGTATATGCATGTTATTCAATTAACCATTCAGAGCAATTCCAGAAACACAGAGTATATCCAAAAAATCAATTCCAATCAAACTCAATCAAATATAGTATTCTCCCCCATTGACATTATCAAAAAAATGCATTCAACATTAGAGTATGTGTAGTAAACTAAAGATAGTCATTTAAAGGAACAGCTAACACAAAAAAAATGTATATAACTAAAAAATCACTATTTGAAGCGATCTAAGTGACGATTCCAAAAAGCTCTCTGAACATAGGAGGGTACGTCACGGTGGGGATTGAAAAAGCCATCCACCAGAGCTTGAAGGAAAGCACGATTACGTGGGAGAGGTGACTGATAGACCACCATTGCCAGACAGGGAGCAGGAGGTGGAGAAGGCTCTCTGGGCACCACCATGTCCATGCACGGAGGAGACTCGATAGAAGGACCAGAGTACACATCCATACATGGTGGAGGAGAAGCTCCCATTGGACTGGCTGGAGGAGAGGAAGATTCAGGAGCTGAGGAGAATGTAGGAGGAGTGAACTGAAGCTCAGCCTCATGAATATCTAGGGACATGAAGCGCACATCTTCCACAACAGCAGGCCTGGAAAGGGGAAGAAGCAAATCTTCATAGCAGGCCTCGGGAACATTGGAACGACAGAACTTGATGGTTCGGGTTCAGGCTCAGGTTCAGGTGTCAAGGCGGCAATGGACAATTGGAGTTTCTCAAGTTCCCTGATAACCATTCGCCTATCACCAGCAATCTTTGTAGACAGCAGGCCAAGACCTGTATCCAAAGCAATGCCCATGGACTGATGATTCTGATCAATTTTATTTTGGATGGTTTCGAGGGCAAGGCCAAGGTTGGTAATAGAGGCTTGCATCCCATTGTACTGAGCCTCTGTGAAGGAAAATCTCCTGTGATATGTGATGGGAGTTGCAGGAGTTGCAGGAGTATTGGAGAGAGGTGGTTGGACTGGCAGAGCTATTGGAGCAGATTGGACAGGTGATGGAGGGAGCACCTCTTGCTGAACGGGAGATGGATGAGGTGAAGGTTCATGAATTGGAGATGGAGGAGCTGAAGGTGCATGGAGTGGAGAGGTATGAGCTGAAGGTTCATGATTTGGGGATGGAGGAGCTGAAGATGGTGGACTGGAACTGGAGGAGCTGTAGGTGGTAAGGAAAGTGTAGGTGGAGAGGAAGGTGGAGGAACTGGAGATGGTAGAGCTGAAGGACCATGGGTGAGCATGGAAGAAATGGCTCGCATCACCGGAGAGATGGAAGATAAACAGGCTTAGAAGGTAGTGTGAGAGAAGGTGGAGGTGAAAGAGGAGGTTCAGGTAAAGGTAGGGACACAGAAGAGGGAGCAGAGGTGGCCTCTGAAATAGGTTCCATGGAGGAAGGAGCAATCCTACGCTTACGCACTAAAGGAGAAGGTGGGGGACTCGATTCCTGAGATTGAGAAATAGCACGGTTTTGACGTGCTGTTTCATCTCCTCCTTCAGCAGTTGATTCATCTGGCAGGACAAGTTTCCTTTTACCACGCCTGACAGGTGCTAGCCAAAGAAGCCTTTTTCTTAGCCTTATCCACAGCAGGTTTTCTTTTTACAAAACTTTTGAATCCCATCCTGCTGAGAGTGGAACAGCAATAAAAATTGGAGGGCAGAAGTCTCACAGGCTCCTCCTCCTCTGGAAGGACAACCTCAAGACGAGCAAATAACCGCATGAGAAGCAGATTATACGGTAGAGAAGTAGCCCTGGAGGAGACAGCTAGGATCATCCTTCGAACAACTATATACCCAATGTTGAAGGGTGTCTTGAAATAGATTGCGAACAGAACAAACAGTTCCATTGAGCTCACTTCGTCATAATGTCCACTCTTGGGAACAATGTTGAAATCTATCATATGGCGGAAAACTCTGGCTCTAGGGTCAGATGTTTGCCCTTTAACTGATCAGGGGATGAATTGGGGTCCACAGCAATTTCCCTTAAGAACTGAAAACCATCAGACGTTCCAAAGAAGGGTAGCTCAGGCCCTGTCACATACTTGTAGGGGCAATTATCCAAATGAGGAGCTCCCAGAAGGGCATTTATGGACTGAGGAGTGATTTCAATGTGAGTGTTGTATACGTAGCTCTTAATGGAGGGGTAATCAGTGGAAAAGCTAAGGTTTGCATAAAACATCCTAATCGCTTCTGGGTAGAAGAAGGATTCGGTCTCAAAGAGACCTATCAACCCGAGTTCCGTCAAGGGTTCAATAAAATCCAAACCGTCTAACTCTTCAAAAGAAATACCCTTGCTAGGAATTAACGATTTGAACTTATAATCATTGTGGTACTTTACCTCAGCAGCTTCAGTAAGAAAGAAGAAGGTTGGCCATTCCGTTCCACGAGGAATCTCTCGGGAAGGACGATCAGAAACTTTGGCCATCTTCTTGGTCGGTTTGGAAACGGCGCGAGATGATTGACCTTGAGATTCCATTGCTAGAAGAGGATTCGTCAGAGAAAATTTGGTAGGGCAGGGGTTTACAGAAAGAGCGCGAAAAGTAGAGTGTCTGGGCGAAGAAGAATGAATTTAAAAGAAATAGCTCATCGTCAGACGGAGAAGACATACGTGTCGGCAGATTGAGGAATACATCTTCGATGGGTTACACGTGTCGGCAGATTGAGGAAAACATCTTCCGATGGGATAGAAAACACTGCATCTGCCGATACCAACCGGTAGAAATGCATCTTCCGATGCTTAGAGAAAAATCAGCATCTACCGATGCTTTCACAACAAGGAATTGCTAACACTAGGGAATTTTCCTAAAAGAGACAGAATCATTTTCTATCAACCCTAATGAGACCTAACCTTATTCTGATATTATTGAATGTCTTCTCATCAAAGGCTTGGTAAAGATGTCTGCAAGTTGATCTACAGAATTGACAAACTCTAAAGAAACATCTCCTCTTTGAACATGATCTCTAATGAAATGATATCTGACATCTATATGCTTTGTTCTAGAGTGTTGAATAGGATTTTTAGAGATGTTTATGGCACTGGTGTTATCACACCGAATAGGAATCCTATCATAAAATAGATTATAATCTTCCAAAGTTTGTTTCATCCATAACATTTGTGCACAGCAACTGCCAGCAGCAATATATTCACTTTCAGCAGTTGATAGTGCGACAGAATTTTGTTTCTTAGAATACCAGGAAACTAGAGATTCACCAAGGAATTGACAAGTTCCACTGGTGCTCTTCCTATCCACTAGACTACCTGCATAATCAGAATCTGAGTAGCCAATCAGATCGAAAGAAGTACCTTTTGGATACCATAATCCTAAGTCAGGAGTTCCACTTAAATACTTAAAGATTCTTTTGACAGCAGTTAAGTGAGATTCCTTAGGAGCAGCCTGAAATCTAGCACAGAGACACACACTGAAAAGAATATCTGGTCTGCTAGCAGTCAGATACAACAGAGAACCAATCATACCACGATATTTCTTGATATCCACACTTACACCATTTTCATCCTTGTCCTAATTTAGTAGTGGTACTCATGGGAGTTTTAGAAGATTTGACAGATTCTAGACCGAATTTCTTAAGAAGTTCCTTGATGTATTTTTCTTGACATAAGAAAATTCCATCAGAAGATTGACTAATCTGAAATCCTAAGAAAAACTTTAACTCCCCCATCATACTCATCTCGAATTCACTTTGCATGAGGGATGAAAACTCATTACACATTTTGACATTAGTTGAGCCAAAGATAATGTCATCGACATAAATTTGAACCAACAAAATATCCTTCTCTTTTTGCATGGTAAACAGAGTTGAATCGGAGTTACCCTTTTTGAAATTCCTTTCCTCAAGGAAGTTCTTCAATCTGTCATACCAAGCTCTAGGAGCCTGCTTAAGTCCATAGAGAGCTTTCCTAAGTTTGAAGACATGGTCGGGTTTATCAAAGGCTTCAAAACCTAACGGTTGCTCTACATAAACTTCTTCTGTAATATAACCATTTAAAAAAGCACTCTTTACATCCATTTGAAAGAGTGTGAAGTTTTTATAGCAAGCAAAAGCTAGAAGCATTCTAATTGACTCTAATCTAGCTACAGGGGCAAAGGATTCTTCAAAATCAATTCCCTCTTCTTGAGAGTATCCCTTAGCTACAAGTCTAGCTTTATTTCTAACAACTATCCAATTTTCATCCAATTTATTCTTATAAACCCATTTTGTTCCAATAATTGGATGATCCTTAGGCCGTGGAACAAGTTCCCATACCTTGCTTCTTTCAAATTGATTTAGCTCTTCTTGCATAGCTAAAATCCAGTTTTCATCACTCTCGGCCTCTTCAAACTTCTTAGGTTCTACTTGTGATATAAATGCCACATTGGCACAAAGATTCCTAAGAGAGGATCTAGTCTTAACACCTAGTGATGGATCACCTAAGACTTCATCTAATGGATGATTTCTAACATATTTCCAATCTCTAGGGAGAATAGGATTTTCATCCTTGACAGGAAATATATCTAGAGATGTAGAAGATGGTTCTAAAGATTTTTCTGCTTGAGAGGGATCAGTAGGTTTTTCTAAGGAAAGAGAATCCAGTTGATAATTCAAAACACCATCCTCATCCACATTTATTGTGGGCTGAGGGGACTCATCAAAGTTGACATAAACGGATTCCTCTACAACTAGAGTTCTCCTATTGAAAACCCTATATGCTTTACTGGTCAGAGAATAACCAAGAAAAATTCCAATATCAGATTTTTATCCTTAGTATTGAGAATGAAGCATTTACTGCCAAAGGCTCTAAAATACTTGACAGAAGGAGTTTTTCCACTCCAGAGCTCATATGGAGTTTTCTCTAGGATAGGTCTTATGGAGACCCGATTAAGTACATAACAGGCTGTTGCTACAGCTTCGGCCCAGAAATACTTAGGAAGGGAGTTTTCATTAAGCATAGTCCTAGCAAGCTCTTGAAGGGATCTATTCTTCCGCTCAACAACTCCATTTTACTGAGGGGTCCTAGGAGAAGAGAAATTGTGCTCAATTCCATACTTGAGACACAGGAGTTCAAATTTCTCATTTTCAAACTCTCCACCATGATCACTACGAATAGCAACAATGGTGAGCTCCTTTTCATTTTGAACTCTTTTCCTAAAACTAGAAAATGTGTCAAAGGTTTCATCCTTAGACTTCAGAAAATGAACCCAAGTAAATCTAGAAAAATCATCAACAATGACGAATGAATAGAATTTTCCTCCTAGGCTGGCTATGTTGGAAGGACCGAAGAGGTCCATATGAAGGAGTTGGAGAGGCTTAGAAGTAGAAATTGCATTCTTAGATACAAAGGAACTTTTGATCTGCTTGCCCATTTGACAAGCTTCACAGACTTTATCCTTTTCAAAGGATATCTTAGGAATACCTCTAACTAAGTTCTCCTTAGTAATCTTAGCTAAGGTATCTATCCCTACGTGTCCTAATCTCCTATGCCAGATCCAACCGTCAATAGAAGAATTCACAGCAAAACATTTTTCAATACTACAATCAATATCATCAATGTCAATGACATAAATATTTTCTTTCCTAAAACCAGTGAAGAGAATTTTGCCATTTGCAGCATCTTTAATTATACATGAATCTGATTTGAATATTACTTCATAGCCTTTGTCACATAATTGACTAATGCTAAGTAGATTATGTTTTAACCCATCAACTAATAAAACATTTTCTATAACAGGATTGATAAGGTTACCTATGTTGCCAATGCCAACAATTTTGCCCTTTTGATTTCCACCAAAAGTGACACTTCCTTTCTTCTTGTTGACAACAGCGAACTTAGTTGCATCTCCAGTCATATGCCTTGAACAACCACTGTCCAGGTACCACTGATTTCTTAGAGGAGATGCATTATCCTGCAACACAGAAATTAGGTTGTCTTCTTAGGTACCCAAATCTTTTGGGTCCTAGTGTTAGGCCTGGTTCCTTTAGGAACCCATTGTAACTTACAACCATCTTTCTTGCCATTTGTTTTTAGTGGGCATACAAAGGACTTATGTCCTACTTCATTACACTTATGACATACAGTAGATTTAACAAAGAAATTCTTAAAAGCTTTCTTTTTATTAGACTTGTCATATCCTAATCCTGTTCTGTCAAAATTTGCTCTCTGACCTCATATTATCATCTTAAATAATTTTTCGCCCTTGCTAAAGTTCAGGAATTATATTATTCAGATCTTCGTTTTTGCTTTTAAGCTCATCAATTTCCTTGACATGCAAGTCTACTTCTTTAGCATGCTTTTCTAATAGATCTGTATTCTCCTTTTTCAACAGATTGTATTTATTTTTCAGCATGCCAAACTGTTTAACTAAGTCATTAAAGGCGTCAATTATTTCACCTTCTTCATCATCACTATCACTATCACTAGATACATTTGAAGAAGAAGTACTTACCTTTTCCTCGAGTGCCATGAAGCACAGGTTTGCAACTTCCTCATCATCTGAAGATGAAGTGTCACCTTCACTGTCATCCCAAGTGGCCTTCATTGCCCTTTTCTTGAACTTCTTGGGACCCTTCTTTGCTTGTGGACAGTCTGCCTTCATATGACCAGGCTTTCCACACCCAAAGCACGTGATTTCCTTTTCCTTTTGCGATTTCTCACCCTTCGGAAATCTTTTTCCCTACATCCTCTTTCGTTGCAGAAACTTACTGAACCTTCTAGTGATGAGTGCGATATCCTCATCTTCTTCTTCTTCTTCTTCTGAATCCTCTTGCTTACTTGAGGAAGCCTTTAGAGCAATGTCCTTCTTTCTTGTTACCTCCTTCTCTTTGAGGTCCTCCTTTTCATTTGCTCTCATTGTGATCTCATGCGTCATGAGAGATCCAATGAGCTCCTCAAGCTTTAAGGCTTTGAGATCCTTAGCTTCCTGAATTGCAGTAACCTTTGGCTGCCAGCTTCTTGGAAGACACCTGAGGATCTTCCTGACCTGTTCTTCACTAGAATAAGACTTACCAAGAGCTTTCAAACCATTAGTAATGTTAGTGAATCTTGTAAACATGGAAGAGACAGACTCGTCTTTGGGCATAGAAAATAATTCATACCCGTGAATGAGCATATTCAGTTTGCTCTCTTTACTTGATTTGTGCCCTCGTGTGTGACCTCTAATAAGTGCCAAATTTCTTGAGCACTTTCACACCCTTGTACCCTATTAAATTCATCTCTATTTAAGGCACAGTACAAGGTGTTTACAGCCTTAGCATTAAGGCTTAAATTTCTCTTATCGGACTCATGTTAACTCAGAAGAGTCCTTAGGGATACTTTTCCCATCAACAGTTTTCATGGCCTTATAAGGACCATTCTCTATAATACACCAGGTCTCGTAGTCTATGGCTTGAATGAATATTTTCATTCTAGACTTCCAATAGACATAGTCACTACCATCAAAGAATGGAGGTCTATTTGTTGCCTGACCTTCTATTTGTGAGTTGTTAATGTTGAATGCCATTTCAGATATAGCAATATCTCTTAGATAAACAACTTAGACAATAAATACCTTGCTCTGATACCAATTGAAGGACCGGAATTGTCTAAGAGGGGGGGGGGGTGAATTAGACTTTTAATAATTAATGTAATAATCAATTAGTGTTACTCTCTTAATTAGTTTAATTGCAAATAAGGTAATATCAAAATTAAAGAGAGAGTAAGAGAGATTTAACACCAATACTTTTTACGTGGTTCGGCCAAACTGCCTACGTCACGCTCCAAGGCTCACCCCTTGAAGATCCTTACCCTTCTCCTCACGAGAAATAACAGATCGAGATTCCGGGCTCCGATCAACTGCCTTTACAATTCTGGATTGAACTTCACGGGCGTCAATCCACTGCCTTATACAGATTTGAGTTTGTAAAATATAAAGCTCAGACTACAATCTCACAAAAGTGAATCTCAAGTTAGGATTGAGAGATGTAGAGAGGAATACAGAGTGTGCAATAACTTTCGCAGCTAGGGCTCAGAATTCAAATTTGGCAAAAGTTAGTCTTCGAGCCTTTTCTTCTGCTTATATACTCTGTATGAATTTGCTTCACAAAATTGAATGCTTCTTTCTTCAAAATGGAGAAAAGTTACCGTTGGGAAGCATCCGTACTGAAGCAGATATCCGTTGCTTCTGAAAGTGTTGTTCGTCGTCGCCATTAAAGGTCTGGAGTTAATGCTGAAAACGACGTCACTGTAGCTTTGCGGCTAACTTTGAATTCTGGCGGAAGTTCACCGGCAGATGCAACTAATGAGCGGAGACACGTCATCGGTGAATGCTGCTTGAAATGCCATCGGCAGATATATCCTTGAATTCCATCGGCAGAAGCATCTTCAACTTCTATCGGCAGAAGCAACTTCAACTTCTATCGGCAGAAGCAATTCGTAAAACTTCATCGGCACATTCTATCTTCAAAGCCATCGGCAGATGTTTCTTTAAAAGCGCCATCGGCAGAAGTCTCTTTAAAAACCATCGGCAGATGAACTCATGAAAAATTGTCGTCTAGTGATCGGCATGAGCAAGCTTAAAAGCTATCGGCAGGTGTAGGCGTTGAATTCCATCGGCAGATGCATCCTTAAATTTCACCGGCATGTGCATGCTTTGGTTATTATCTCCTTTTGTCGTTTAGTCAATCGGCAGGAGTAGCTTCAAACATCATCGGCATACGTGTTCAAATATCATCGGCAGATGAAACAAATAAGTACTTTGACACGTCATCGGCATCTGTCTTCAGAAACAGCTATCGGCAGAGAAAACATGTACTGACTTGACACGTCATCGGCATATGTCATCAAAGACGCTATCGGCAGATGATAACTTCTAAACTGGCGTCTTCTTCTGCTTAGCAATCGGCAGAGGCTTCCATTTTTTTTGATGTATAGTCATCGGTAGAAGCACGCGTTTTACAGCCCTGTTTTTCTGTTCTGCTCTGTATACTCAAACCGATTTTATTAGACAACTAAAATACCCTTGTTCAGGGTATTGTCAACCAAACTTGTATTGATAATTCTTATTTAAATACACATAATCAAATTGTATACTTAATACACAAATACATAATCAAAAACAAATTATGACTTAAACACTCTAAAAGTCAACAGTGTTGGCATAGCAAGAAATAGTTGAAATGTCGCTCTGTCCTCTATCGGTAGACGTTAAGTTATAGTTATGTTGTCTATCGGAAGATGTCTTCAGTAAAGCCATCGGATGATGTCTCAGTAAAGTCATCGGTACATGAAGTTTATTCAATCAGATGACGTAGGTTTAATTCTATCGGAAGATGTAGATTTTGCACTATCGGTATGAGTGAGTATTATGCTTTGTCAGTTTAGTGATCGGTGTATGCAGTTTATTCTATCGGAAGAAGGGAATGAGAGATTTTTTTTTGCCGTTTTGCCGTCGGTAGATGCGAGTCGCAAAACTTGCCGTTTTGCGATCGGTTGATGTTGGATAATTGATTTATCCGGCTGACGTCATCGGTAGATGCAGTCCACCGAGAGATGTCTTTTGTTTCCAACTCTTCTGGTTGACGTCATCAGGTAGAAGCCTTCTATTTTCTGTTTCTGCTTCTTCCGTTGACTTTATTCATCGGCAGATGCGTTTGGCTTTTGCGACTTCTCAAGTATTCCACGGTTTAAACCTTTATTTCCTATTTGCCGATTGTTTCTTAACATTTCAAACTATGTTTCATAGTCTTGTTTAACTCTATTGTTGCTCAAATGATTTCCGCTGCAAATTTTTAAATGTATTGAGATTTTAGCAAATGTCAAATGTTGAACGTTGAGAGAAGTTTTAAAATATGGTTGAAATTTTTTAGTCATGTACGGGCTTTTGTGTAACGAATCGGGTTCAGATAATTCGGGGCGTTACAAAACATCTACTCTTTCTTGCTTTGGCAAATTTTCTCTATATTTTCGACGTTGATGGATTCTGATTGGAGTAGATCAGTAGATTTAGACGAGACAATAACTTGTGATACTAATATAGACTGATATTCGTACTCTACGCTCATATATGGTAATCTTCAGGTATTCGATCACCTTGAAGGTAATGAAAAAATAGAGGTACAATTGACGTCGAAAATACTAGACGATGAGTTTCGAACACCGGTCGACTCGAAAGATGATGAAGTAGAAAACATACTGGTAAGGAAAGAAATTTCGATAAGATTTTATCTAGGAAAAAAATACAGTTCTTTAAAGACAATTAGAATAGAAATAGTAGAATATGTTTTAAATAATGGTTATGAAATCAAATTCATTAAAAGTGAATCTCGGCGATTGATGGCAGTGTGTGAAGACGGATGTGATTGACAACTGTATGGTGCGAAGATGCAAAATTAGTATACATTTGAAATAAAAAGTTTCAACGATTGTCACAACTGTTCAAAAAAAATTGAGAATCGACACATTGCTGCAAAATAGGTGACAAATCATTATTTGGATAGCTTTAAAAGTCAACCTATGTAGGAAATTCTGTCATTATCGAGACAGTGGGGAAAGATTTTGTTAGGACCCGACCCTGGCCCCCCGTACCGGATCTCGACAGATTAAGATTCCCAAGGTGGGAAAATTCCAAACGACGACCTGGTCAACGAAGACCACGACTTCCAAGTCAAACATACAGACGTTCCCTAAGTGAGAACGTTGACCATTCAATCCTACCTGGCATCTTGAATTATGATATTATCATCAATACATCTTCAAATACATTACATCAAAGGAAATGGAAGCGTAAACGAAATATAATTATACATCAGTCACGATGTGATTTTACAACCCAAAAGTCCTATGCCTCATTGTACACTGTACATTGCCTTGGTTTCTCCGTACTGGTGAACGTCTTCACTATCTGAAAAATATGAATATCCACGAAATGAACCAATGGCCTAGCAAATAAGTCTAAATACTAAAATACCTTTGCCCAGAATCTATCCACACTATCCAAGCCCATACGTCATCCTCCACCTAATCATTTGATTATTTTTGAAATCAACTTAAATCAAATATTTTTTTTTGATTTGAAATCCATGATATTTATATAAAAATGCATGTGGTTCGTATTTCGAACTATTTAAAATCCATCAACCACCATTTTAAAACCATTTTCAGCAATCAAGTAAATCTGATGTATTATAATAAATATGCATGATCGAAATCCATCTATTTTCAATGAATAATCAAGTCTAATGCAATTAAAATAATAATACAGGATTTAAAAATTTTCTTTCTATCACATTTCTCAAATCAATCAATGTCATTTTTAACATTCAATTTGAAATGTAAAAATACAATCCACTTTAATTGATTCATATGACTATCACACACCTACACATTCTCGGGCTTTCACCGGTAGAGCTGTAGGACCCACACATTGCTGTCTCGCGAAGTTTAGAGACTTTCAACCCAAGGAGGACATACAGTTAATCTCCCAATATTTTCATAGTCATACTATCACACACAAAGAGGTGAGACCAGACCAATGGGTTCTAGTGTTACCATGTCATTCATTCTACCTCTTTCCTAAATATATGCTTTAAAACAATTATAAAGCAATGTTATGCATGTACAAAACACGCACTCACCCATGAATTTTATATTTAAAATCAATGAGTTTCATCCAATACAAAATATAGTTTCAAAATGCTGTGTTTAACAATTTAATATAATCGAATTTAAAACCACATTTCCATAAAATCCGATTTAAACAACATTTTATAAAAATCAGAATTTAAATGAATTCTTTTCACAATTCATATTAATTTACATTTAAAAATAATATTAATTCATTCATTTTAATTTCGCACTACAAAATCTTCCACAATCATCTAAATCTCTAAACACATTCAACCAATTCATCATCAATCATCAAAACATCACAAAACTCCTTCAAAATGCATCAAAATACTTCTACAACATACTCTTTTCTCATCAAAAACCTTATCCATTAATCATTTAAATCCAAATCTATCAGAATTCAAAAGAAATTGAAATCTATCTCCACCTATCAAGGTAATAAAGTCCGATCTTGTAATACCCGGCTTTTCGGGATATTAATATTATATTATACGATGACATTTTTGTAAATATGTCAAATCAAGTCAGTTTTGAGAGCTGAGAGCTTTATTACGATCCTAACGATTTTAAGGAATTTACGAGAATTTTTGGAGTAATAACGCTATATTTCGAGTAATTACGTTTCTCGTAATATAAAAGACGTGTTAGTAAAATAGTAAACGATGTCAGATTTGCAAACTGGACAGTTTTAATACAACCCAAATAATAAGTTGGATTTATTGGCAAAATAAGAAAAACTTGGAGAAACCGAATAGTTAGTCGATTAACGAAACAAATGACGAAATGATTATAAAAACTAAGGAAGGGCAAAACGGTCTTTTACCAAGTCAATTTTTAATTTAAAACATCACACTTCTTCTTCCTCCAGAGAACTTCACGATTTCTCTGCTCCTTTTCTCCTCCAGGCGACGATCTCCATTCTCCTTCATGTAACTTTCTATTCCGACCTCCGTTCTCTTCTCCGATCGTCTCGATTCTTCGCGATTTCTTCTCCTCTCGCAACCCTAGGTAAGAATCTATGATTTCGGAACGTTAGTTTTTGATTTTCACAGAGTTTGAATGTTAGGGTTTTGTTTAGGTTTTGTTAAAAATCGAGATTTTGGGTTCGAAATCGATAAGTTGTCATAGTTTTATGAATGTATTGACGTATTGAACGTTATTGGACGAAGTTAGATCAATTTGGGAGAAATGTTAAAAATTTGAGAATTTTCAGGTTTTTAGGAAAACTCGTTAATTGTGGTTTTAAATTATCGAGCGTTAATCGTTGTTTAAATACTTCGATTAGTTAAGTTAAGAGTTTAGGAAATTCCTTAGTTAAGGATTTTGTAAGTTTAGGACATTAAATTGTTTAAGCTCGTATTAACGACAAATTGATGAAATTGCTTAGGTGAACAACGCTCGTGAACGGAACTTGAGCTGCAACAGACACGAGGTAAGTTTTGGTAATTTTCTCTGGCCGATTGGCCTACACCGTACGTCGAGGTCGTCTCGAGGAGTTTTGGTGACATGCTTGTTTAATTGTTTTGGTTGGGTAGTTAGGTTTATTTGTTTTATAGTTTATGCATTTATAGTCTTGATGGTACACATGTTGCTTGCTTATGTTTATATTGAACTGTTCACGCATCATGTATTTTAAAAGAGCATGAAAATGAATTTTCGCACGATGTTTTAAAGAAAATGGCGATGTGGCATGGAGAGGGGCTTTGGCTTATTGTGAAGATCGACTACGGGTTTGTCACAATACCACATCTAACACGTACTCATACAGTTATACAGTTATAGGTCATGCGAGATGGGACTCAAGCACGGCTGTACGTGTTGTAAGCATGTACCCCCCTCCTCTAGCTGGAAAGAGTAGTCCGACCACTGGATGTGCTCTCTCCGGTTAGGAGGCTGAGTTCTCAGTGACACCCACAGAGTAAAGATAAAGAAAATGCTGCACGATTTCTGAACTCATATGCATAGCATGTATTTACATTTACGAGAGCTTGCTGAGATTTTTATCTCATAGGTGTCTATATGGTGTAGGTGACTACGAGGAAACAGGTGAGGACGACGTTCCTCCTCCCGAGGCATGAGTCCAGTTGATGGAGGATGGTTGCGGGAGTGTACTGGCGCAGTCGAGGCGTTTCATGACCCGTGGGGATGTAGGTATTTTGGGATGTTTTGAGTAGAAAGCGTACAGATAGAACATTTTAGGGTGTTTGGTTCTGATTAGTTGATAGGTTTACATTTTATGTTTTTAAACGTTTTAGAAACTGGTTTTGTAAAATGTGTGATAATAGGGAGATGTTCGGTTTAAAGAAAATGTATTTCGTCTTAATTGAGTTTTAAGTCGTTATTTCGGGTGATTGAAGAAGTGAGGAAATAGATGAAATTATGAATGAGTTTAGGTTGATGCTATTGTGATGTTTAGTGTGTTAAGTGTATATGTATGTAAGGAAAAGAAAGAAAGAAGGAAGAGAAAACAAGGAAAAGAAATGAAGAGAAGAGAAGAGGAAGGAGCGAGGAAGAAAGGGGAGGCAGAGAAGATGGCGATCGATCGCCCAAGGGTGGGGATTGATCGCCCCTCTTGGTCATTTGGAATGCGCTCTGGAAGGAATTCCAGAGCGCATGACGAGCGATCGATTGCCAGGGGCGATCAACCAGGCAAACGATTGCTTGGTTGCGATCGCCTGTTTTGGGCAATCGATCGCCCCTGCATAAATGGGATGACTTTCCCATTTTGCCCTGCTTTCTGTTTTCAATTGTTTTAAATGTTTTTAACTTAATTGTTTAAATGTTTTAAGTTTTGTTTTAACGGTTTATAAACATAGATTTTAATGATTTCGATTTTTAAAGTTTTATTTCCGCACAAAAGCTAGGTTTAAAGTTTTTAATTATAAAAAGAAAATAAAAAATTTATATGGGTAAAAATGGGAATAGTATTAGGGTCGCTACAGATCTAACTATTCTAGTTATTAGAGATATTTACAGTATGTTGGTTCCACTTCTTTCTGAAATCTACACTGACTTGATCGAGTCATTCACCAAAACGCTCATCTCAACGAGCTGATCACTTTACTCTAAAGGACGGAGGGACAAATCTCCCTCCTCCTCTCCCTCGTAGATTCTCTCTCGGTTTCTATCTCTGGAAACCCTCTCTCTGCTCCCTAAAATTTTTCTCCAGGATGCCACCTACCCATTTTTCCATATTCTTTTAATTGCTCTCTTTCTCTCTCTCATTTTATTTCCTTTCTCTTTCTCTTCAAACTTCGTAAATTTTTCCTCTCATTTTCGTGAATCACCATCCAATTGCCACATATCACATTTCTCTATGTCCCTTCTTATCTGTCTCACGTGGAAGCCACAACATTCGCATATTTATATATATATATATATATATCCAAAACGTTAAATTTTTATCCTCTTACGTATTTTTTCTTCGATCCGACTTCTCCAATGTATATTTATATATTCCTTAAATATAAATATACACGACTATAGATTTTTTAAAATAAAAATTCGATCCGTTTTTATTTACAAAAATCCGAACCATTATAGATTTGAATGTCAACATTACACCAAGTCTTACTAGAAGAACAAGAAGAGAAGCGAAGCTCGAAAACTTAATGAAAAGAATAACGACAAACAATACAAGCTATTGTGGTTATACACAGAACAATACAAGTTATGTTGACTCTGTTGTTCTTTCAAATATCAGGGGTTGTTGCCCGCTATGCAGCAAGAATAACCAGTCAGCCGAACAATGTTACTGCCTCCGGCATATGTACGTAAATTTCAAAAATAAATTTCGGGGTAGAGTATACAGAGATGCAATGTGGAATGCGGCCAAAACAACCACAACTTTTCATTTCGAGAGAGAAATGAAAAAACTTACATCTGATTAACCTGAATGGCCACGCATAACTTCGAGACACAAACCCTAGATATTTGGTTAGTCATGCATTTTCTTCGATTCCCAAGTGTGAACTGAGATTAAACAATTTATGCAAGTCATTCAATGCAGTTCTATTACCTATCAGGGACAAACCGATTCTGACCATGTTCGAGATGATCTAAAAGTTCTTAATGACTAGGATTGTAAAAAAATATGAGAAGTTGATCTCGCAACAGACGTCTTATGTCTCCAAATAAGAAAAAAACTTATAAAGCTAGAACGAACATCTCAAATTAGAGTGCTATATTTGCTAGAGCTGCACGATTTGAGGTCTGCAATGACAACGAATAATATGTTGTCAACATGAATACATGTGTGTGAAACTGTTACAGGTGAGAGCTTACTAGATCTCGTGTGTCCATTCCATTCTCCGCATTCATTTCATGAGACTAGCACCGAAAAATTACGTTCATCAATACTATCACCGACGACTTATATACAGATGTACTCAAACTTCATTCATCTTCTTAGCGGCCAACACTTGCGGTCTCCCGTACAAAATATGAAGTAAATCCTTCTATCCAAAAGAAAACGCCAACCTAGTAGGCCGAAAAAAAAAGAGTACGAGATGTCGACGAATTGCCAAGTTCAACAATTACTAGAAAGAACTCAACGATGTTGTGTGGTATATGTTGACGTCAGGGACATAATAGTCACACTTGTCCTGACAATAAATCCATTTCAGGAGCTACTTCTGCTTCTGCTTTGTAAGACACATTTATGAGTTTTTACACAATTGACGGGACGCAAGTACATTTCAATACATTTTGCTCACAAACACACTTTCATTATTGTCTAATATAGTTTTCATTATGTGTAGGAATCTTCTAGACACGGCAGATGTGGCGACCCTCGCGGGTCCCCACGTGACTTGACATACTTGACTTTTTAGAATATAAATTTTTTTTTTCGACTTTATTCAAAGACTTTATTCATTTCCACAAGCGACATCGTTTAAAACGTTAAACCTTGGCAGCGGAAAACATTCGTGCGTGTTAGACTCGTTATAAAATAAAATTAACCAAAATCCTAAGTTTGAAAATAACAAAGAAAATCTCATTCAACCCCTACAAGTTTCGGTCGACACTTACTGCCGATTCTACACAAACCGGTCGACACTTATAACTTCGGTCGACACCTTATTTGGCTATGTCCGAATCACTGAAGAAAACCGGTTAACACCTACAAACATCGGTCGACACTTTATTTGCCTCTATTTTCTATTTATACAGTGATCGATCGACACCTATCGGTGCGGTCGACACCTAATTCGTCTCAGGTTGCAACACCGTTGAAACCCAGTCGACACTTAAAGATATTGATCGACACCTCATTAGGCGTAACACCCTCAAGGGTCGACACCCAACACCTTGGTCGACACTTCCAACCGATTATTCACTAATTGGTCGACACCTCACAATATCGGTTGACACCTCAAAGGCAAATTGTTATCCTTATTACGCTTAACACTTCACCTTTCCTCCACACTTAACCAATTCTACTTTCTCATCACCAATTCACTTCCTTTCCTCTCTAAACATCCAAAAATACCCATAAAGACACCATAAACTTAATGCTTATACTTTAATAACATAATAATTTGTCACCACATCAACACCATGAATACTTAGCGAAATTCTAGAAGTGAGCTGCATGGCTACGTCTAAAATGAACGTATCCATACAGACGAAAAACAAAAGACTCACCAACATCTCCAGTAATCCAAAATGGAAAATCTAACTATCTATAAGCTACTTGTATACATCAAAATTAGAAACATCACCTATGACACATACACATAGCCCACGAGTCAAAATACACTCCAACAGCCACGAGTGCCTTACCACAAACATTCTTCTTCAACTGCTTCAGTAACACCCAACATTTTCGGTCAAGTATTTATCGTGAAATTTACTGAATAGAGCTATTTTGCTATTCAATGTAATAGTTATTTTATTGGAGTTTGGACGCCGAGGTTTCTAGGTTTCGCTCGTTAAAGGTATTTTCGTAATAAAGGAATTTAAGAATTAGTTGGAATGATTGGTAGAATAAGAAAGTTACGAGGATCTAAAACGATGGGTTTCTCTTGTTTTGTGAGAAAATTAGGTTGAATGGCAAAATTGTAAATAAGGTTGATTTTAATTAATATATATAGAAAAAGAAATCCAAAACCTCACAAAAACCTCTTTCCACGATTCTCTAGCGGACTCCCCTCCTCCCTCTACATTTTTTTTCTTCTTCTTTCTCTTTGGCATTTTCTCTCCTTCGCCAAGCTAGCCGACGATCCTTTCTCCATCAACGATCGATTCTTCCTCTATTCTCCAAACCCTAGGTAAAACTTAGATGATTTATTCGTTAAGTTTTGGTTTAGGAATTATATTAGTTAGAGTTGAGATTTTGGGATTTTCCAATGTTAGAGTAACGTTAGTATTTATGAGTTTGTTTTTATTAATGACAGTGATGATAGGATTTTGGATGCTGTTGATGTTTAGGTCGAGAATCTAATATTGGTATGAATTTGGTGGTTATTGTACACAAATGTCATTAATGCTATTGGAGATTGAGTTACGAACTCAAGGTGTTCGATGAAATACCCGAATAGGATAAGTTACATTTTAGGAGGTTACCTTAGTTAGGAATTTCGCTAGTTTTGAATTTGGTTTATTTAGGATTGATTCTAACATTGAAATGCGATATGTCTTAGGTGAAAAGGACTCAAAGTGAAGGCACGATATTGCTAAGGAGTCCAGGTAAGTGGGTGTTAAGGGTTTCGGCCATTAGGGCCCTACATCCCGAGGGTACTAAGAAAATTGTATTGATGATTGGTTGATGGTTATGATGTGCTGAGTGTTATGTGACGATGAGTATAGTAGCATTATGATATGACTCATGATGGATGACTCGTTTTCTATAGCATGATGTTTCTAAGTGCGTTTATGTCTATGCATCATGATTTTTCTCAAGAGCATTCGAAAATATTTTATGAGCATGATTTAAATGAACAAGATAAGAATATGTAATGTACGTATGGATGGTTAAGAGTGGGACGAGGTGAAATGGCCACGATTTGTCCACGGGTTGGACCATGATTATGTTTTCAAGATTATGTATACAGTTCGCAGATCCTCCCGCTGGTGAGGGCCGGACTGGCAGGATGGCTCGCGGATCCTCCTGCTGGTGGGGGCTGGGTTGATACTGCACGATTAGTTCGCGAATCCTCCCGCTGGTGGGGTCAGACTAGTTGTTACAGATATTGTCCGAAAGGACCACGATCACGATTCCCCTACCATTCCCCTCGTGCCCCTTAACCCAAGTCAAGTTAGATATGAAGTAAGAACACGAATATGATTTTTATGTATGAAATAAGAACACGAACATGATTTTTTACGAAGCATGCATTCATGAGCATTTATGTATATGTTGCACTTCTTACTAAGCATTAGGCTTATAGTTTGAACCTTATGATGTAAGTGACAAGTTGAAAGGCGAGGACCTCAAAGCGAATGATGATGTTTGAGTCAGGTTGCTGGATGGTGCTCATGGCGAGGATTTTGTGGCTGGACGGCGATTTTGACCCAAGGGTGATGCTTCTAGTATGATTTAGTAAAAGTTTATGTTATTGGAGTATAGGTAGAAAAAGATTTTTTTATGATGACAAATACTGAGATGGCTTGGTACTGTTATGATTTGGAAAGGATTTTAAGACTAAAAGTTTTCACCCATTTTTTTAAAGTCTTCCGCTATGCGTTCATGTCGAGGTTTGTGATTTTTCCTGTACTTGATGATTTCTGGAGATGATGATTTAAGTTATAGAAGACAGAGAGTTAAAGTGTCGACCCCGACCGATTTCCTTACATGTCTTCCGATCTATGAAGAGGTCGATTTAAGTTTATAAAAGTCAGAGAGTTTAAGTGTCGACCCCAACCGATTCTCTTAGATGTCGTCTGATGAAGAGGTCAATAACCTCGACCGATGTTATATGTCATCCGATTATGAAAAGGTCAAGTCCAAAGAGTTGCGGTGTTAACCTCGACCGATATTATATGTCATCCGATTATGAAGAGGTTAATAACCTCGACCGATATTATATGTCATCCGATTATGGAAAGGTCAAGTCCAGAGAGTTGAGGTGTTAACCTCGACCGATATTACATGTCATCCGATTATGAAGAGGTCAGTAATCTCGACCGATATTATATGTGACGACCCTGACCCCACGTCGGTGCCGCCACTGACCTGTGTCGTGCGTGCATACCTTCATATACATACGTGTTACCCTTGCCCGTTCTTGCTAAATTTTTTTTTTCTTTTTTACCTCCTTTTTCTTTTCGTTCGTTCGTTCATTCGTTCGTTGGAGAACGGACTTGGGCATCAATCCACATCTATCGACATTTTGGCTCTAACTTAAAACATACCCGAAATGACTCATCTAGGGTCGGGAATCATCAAAAGAGGTTTAAACAAGTTGGGCATAATGTTCGTCAACGTTTAAATCACTAAAACGAGATTAAAACTATTTTTCGGAAAAACGTCGTCTCGGTTTTCGGGTCCTTAAAACCCTCTAAAATAATTGGGAATCGCTCGTAAAATATGTTTAAAAAGTATCGTAAAAGGTCGGGTTAAAACGTGTTTTGAAAAGTCAAATTTTGAAAAAAAAACGGTTCGGGGTCAATTTGGGTGCGCTGGGCGAGCGCACGCGCTGTGCGCCCTCCTGGTGCCCAGCCTGCGATCGGTCGCGCCCCGGGCCCGACCGATCGGGCTGTCTCGGGCTCTCTTCCTCCAAAAACACCCCGGCCGCGACCGATCGCGCCCCGGGCCCGATCGGTCGGGCCGGCTCGGGTTTTTCTCGCCCAAAAACACCTAAAAACACTCTTTTTTACGTTTTTTGACTTTTCTCCATATTTCTTCATATTTTTCCGAGCCAAATACCTCCAAATCACTTAAAAGTTTACCCACACGTTCCCGACACCCTCGACTCTACCTCCCGTAAAAATCTTTAAAAACCGACTTAAACGGAACGCAAAACATAACCGAAAGCATATCTAGAATTCACGAAATCCAACTGCGTGGATCGTTCTAAAAACCGGACATTCCACCTAAAATCATCCAAATCAAATACCAAACTTCAATTCTAACTTAAATCCTCAAACTACCTTCAAAACATCAAAACATTCTATTCCGTCAATGTTCCCTGTACGTGGCGGAAACTAATCAAAATATCGATTTATAACCTATCCAGATACCAAGCATCCTAATAAGTTTTTCTACACATTTCAACCCATCAACCCATGTAGACCCAATACAACCCAAAACACTTAACCTATGCTCCCACAGGTCATATACGCGTCGACTACGCCATCTCCTCCCGAGCATCCTCCTTCAAGCTGCAGGTTCGTCAGGTAAAGGGACATCGTCCACACCTTGCTCGTAGTCACCTACACCATAAAGACACCTATGAGATAAAATCTCAGCAAGTCCTACGTAAATGCTAATGCATGATCATGTATGCGATGAAAGCCGTCCATGTCATTTCATTTCAGTACGTGTCAGTCTAGGTTAACGGGCCCTAATTGCATTTAGATGGATAGGGCACATCAAGCGGGTAGACAGCCCACACCATCTGAAAGGAGGAAGACCCGCTCACCACGGAACGCCAGGTCTGAACCTCACCCGAATAACCACCATATATTGTTAACTATGATACTTTACTTGCCACATGCATGCAATTCTTTCTCTTTGAAATCAATGCGTAAATTCATTTTTTCATGCATTTTGAAGATTATGATGCATGAACAGTTCAATACGTAATACAAACATACATAACTGAGAATACCATCAAAACCTCTCAATATATCGAAACATCATAACACGTATCCTATAAAACAATCAAACCTAATCTACCCAACCAAAGCCAAACAATTAAACAAGCAAAGCTCCAATAAACCTCAACAACAAATTCCGACATATGGTGTAGGCCAATCGGCCACAGTAAGTCACGAAGAACTTACCTGTCGTCCTTAGCACACCGAGCACTGTCTGAAAGCCGTGTCCACCTAAGGCAGTTCATAGACATCGGCATTAAAACCAATCCTACATATACAAATTTCGAACTTAAACTAAGCTCCTAGCCAAGGTAAATTCCTCTTGAACTTATATTAAAGCCTTTCGGGCATTTCATCGAGCACGTTGTGCTCACAAATTCTAAACTCCATTAATGGAGGTTTCACCAAGCTCCAATTCCAATTTTTCAATCTAAACATTAAATGCTTCCATTATTTTGCCCAATAATCGTAAATAAAGTGATTTCTAACATTTCCTAACAAAACCCGACTATTTCTAACAAAATCTAACAAAACCCTAAATGTTAAACAACCTAGAAATCACGATCCGAAGCTGAAAAACCATAGAAACTCACCTAGAACCGCGAGGGGAAGAGAAAATGTGAAGGGAACTCAAAGATCAGAGGAAGAATCGTTGAAGAATCGAGGAATCGCCGTTGGAGGAGCCAAGTCGCCATTGAGAAGGAGAGGGAGCGAAATACGTGAAGTGCATAACAAAATAGGGGGTTTGTAATTTTAATTCAATTTGTCTTGGCAAATTACAAATTTGCCCATCGGCTTTAATCTTTGTTTGTCTTATGGTTCGACTATTGGTTCTATTTCTCTAAAATTTTCTTATTTCACCAATAATTTCAACTTATTATTAGGGCTCTAATAAAACCTTCCGTTCGTCAAACGGATTTATTGTACTATTTCTACGAATTAAACCTTCATAAGTCAAAACCGAAACTTAAGCACTATATCTCGGTTTGATTTTCTTAAATTCCCATAATTCTCCCAAAATTCATATTAATTATGAGGGTTCCATCAAAAGTCTCGATTCATAAAAAAGACATAATTTGATTATTTACGAAATTACCTCACATTAGCGGAAACCGAACACTTGGGCGTTATACTGTCAATTTGGATTTCTGAAATTTCCTTATTCTTCTAAAAATCTTCATTAATTACTAGAGCTCTAATAAAACTCCTCGTTCGTAAAACGGGCTTAATTGACATATTTACGAAAATGCCATTCATATGCGAAAAATTGAAAACCCGTCGAAAAACGGGTGTTACATTATATGTCATCCGATTATGAAAATGTCAAGTCCAGAGAGTTGAGGTGTTAACCTCGACCGATATTAGATATCATCCATTTATGAATAGGTCAATAACCTCGACTGATATTATATGTCATCTGATTATGGAAATGCCAAGTCCAGAAAGTTGAGGTGTTAATCTCGACCGATATTATATGTTATCCGATTATGAAGAGGTCAATAACCTTGACCGATGTTATATGTCATCCGATTATGAAAAGGCCAAGTTCAGAGAGTTGAAGTGTCGACTTCGACCGATATTCCTAGATGTTGAGATAGGCAGAAGTCGTCCGACATATGTCGTTTGGTTGATGTTTGGCTGGCTAAGTATTCTGAAATTTCCAGAGTGTTAGCCGAACGATCGGCTGAAATGGCCGATCGATCGGCTGAAATGGCCGATCGATCGGTCCCATGTGTTTTTCTGCTTCTGTCCTTAAAATCGAGGCTACTTCTATTTTTATTCATCCTCTATTTCTTAAATTGTTTTAAATTTGTTTCTAAGGGATTTCGATTGAGTTTTAAGTGCGACCCTCAATTGTTATAGTAAAGTTTCTTTGTAGTAAAAAAAAAATGTGTTAAGAACAGGAACACGATCATGATCACGAAAGTCGTGGCCCGTTGGGTTTCGGGTCGTGACACCTACACCACAGAGACAACTCTTGAGCTAAAGGCTCAGCAAATCAACGTATATGATAAATGCATGTCATGAATATGCAATTCGTAAAATCATGCAGTGTCTTTTCATTCATTTCGTTTCATCGGGATGTCACCGGGGGTTTACTCTCACCAGATGGAGGCAGTACATCTTGCGGTTAGATAGCCTTCTCCATCTACCGAGGGGAAAACATGCTCTACCTACGGGACAACCATGTATGAACCCCACCCCGACATAACCAGGATTACGTGGATTCATTTCATTTCATTAGTTCATTTCTTTTAATAAAAACCTATGCATAACCTTATTTTTCATGCTATTTTGAAAACATGATGCATGGACAATGTAACACCCGGCATTTTTGCCATGTAATAGTTTTCCCGGGTCATTTAATCGAGATTAATATTATATTAATACAATGTATGTTTTGGTTGTAATGATGGAGTGTTTAAGGCGAAAACCAAACTAAGTGTAATCAAAACAAGTCAATTAGGTTAAAAGCTAATGGAAGGGTAAATGTGGAAGTAATTAGGGTAGGTGGAAGCAAACCAATGGATGAGTGCCAAGTGGCAACTTGTTGAAGAAGATATGTCTTCTCTTCCTCCTACGTGAAGCTCACTTCTACCTCCCCTCTTCGGTTTTCTCTTTTCCAGGCGATTGAAACAAAACTTCCACGCTTTGTTTCTCCTATATTTTTCCCGTCTTCTTCAGCAAAGATCCGAGCATTTCCGCGACATTCGGAACATCAACGCGACAGCAAACAGGTAAGTTCATATCCGTAGATTGGCCCTTAAGGCCCTACATCACGGAGGTACTAGGAATTTCTTCTGTCGGGTGTTTTCGGGTAGAAAGTTAGAGTTAAGTTCTGAGTTATCTGTTTTCTCTCTAGATTCTGTTGTATTATTCTGTTAACTGCTGTTTCAAGTTATGCACTGTGAAAGTTCATGCATACACGTTTTCACTGAAAGATCATGCAAAAAAATCGATCACTGTTCACATTTTTCATCCACCGGTCACTGTTCACATTTTTCATCCACCGTCACTGTTCACATTTTTCATCATCCGGTCACTGTTCACATTTTTCATCATCCGTCACTGTTCACATTTTTCATCATCCGGTCACTGTTCACATTTTTCATCATCCGTCACTGTTCACATTTTTCATCATCCGTCACTGTTCACATTTTTCATCATCCGTCACTGTTCACATTTTTCATCATCCGGTCACTGTTCACATTTTTCATCATCCGGTCACTGTTCACATTTTTCATCATCCGTCACTGTTCACATTTTTCATCATCCGTCACTGTTCACATTTTTCATCCACCGGTCACTGTTCACATTTTTCATCATCCGGTCACTGTTCACATTTTTCATCCACCGGTCACTGTTCACATTTTTCATCATCCGTCACTGTTCACATTTTTCATCATCCGTCACTGTTCACATTTTTCATCATCCGGTCACTGTTCACATTTTTCATCATCCGGTCACTGTTCACATTTTTCATCATCCGTCACTGTTCACATTTTTCATCCACCGGTCACTGTTCACATTTTTCATCCACCGTCACTGTTCACATTTTTCATCATCCGGTCACTGTTCACATTTTTCATCATCCGTCACTGTTCACATTTTTCATCCACCGTCACTGTTCACATTTTTCATCATCCGGTCACTGTTCACATTTTTCATCATCCGTCACTGTTCACATTTTTCATCATCCGGTCACTGTTCACATTTTTCATCATCCGGTCACTGTTCACATTTTTCATCATCCGGTCACTGTTCACATTTTTCATCATCCGTCACTGTTCACATTTTTCATCATCCGTCACTGTTCACATTTTTCATCATCCGTCACTGTTCACATTTTTCATCCACCGTCACTGTTCACATTTTTCATCATCCGTCACTGTTCACATTTTTCATCCACCGTCACTGTTCACATTTTTCATCCACCGTCACTGTTCACATTTTTCATCATCCGTCACTGTTCACATTTTTCATCATCCGGTCACTGTTCACATTTTTCATCATCCGGTCACTGTTCACATTTTTCATCATCCGGTCACTGTTCACATTTTTCATCCACCGTCACTGTTCACATTTTTCATCATCCGGTCACTGTTCACATTTTTCATCATCCGTCACTGTTCACATTTTTCATCATCCGGTCACTGTTCACATTTTTCATCCACCGGTCACTGTTCACATTTTTCATCATCCGTCACTGTTCACATTTTTCATCATCCGGTCACTGTTCACATTTTTCATCATCCGTCACTGTTCACATTTTTCATCATCCGTCACTGTTCACATTTTTCATCATCCGTCACTGTTCACATTTTTCATCATCCGTCACTGTTCACATTTTTCATCCACCGGTCACTGTTCACATTTTTCATCATCCGTCACTGTTCACATTTTTCATCATCCGTCACTGTTCACATTTTTCATCATCCGGTCACTGTTCACATTTTTCATCCACCGTCACTGTTCACATTTTTCATCATCCGTCACTGTTCACATTTTTCATCATCCGTCACTGTTCACATTTTTCATCATCCGGTCACTGTTCACATTTTTCATCATCCGTCACTGTTCACATTTTTCATCCACCGGTCACTGTTCACATTTTTCATCATCCGGTCACTGTTCACATTTTTCATCCACCGTCACTGTTCACATTTTTCATCCACCGGTCACTGTTCACATTTTTCATCATCCGTCACTGTTCACATTTTTCATCATCCGGTCACTGTTCACATTTTTCATCCACCGGTCACTGTTCACATTTTTCATCATCCGTCACTGTTCACATTTTTCATCATCCGGTCACTGTTCACATTTTTCATCCACCGTCACTGTTCACATTTTTCATCATCCGTCACTGTTCACATTTTTCATCCACCGTCACTGTTCACATTTTTCATCATCCGTCACTGTTCACATTTTTCATCATCCGTCACTGTTCACATTTTTCATCATCCGGTCACTGTTCACATTTTTCATCATCCGTCACTGTTCACATTTTTCATCATCCGTCACTGTTCACATTTTTCATCATCCGGTCACTGTTCACATTTTTCATCATCCGGTCACTGTTCACATTTTTCATCATCCGGTCACTGTTCACATTTTTCATCATCCGGTCACTGTTCACATTTTTCATCATCCGGTCACTGTTCACATTTTTCATCATCCGTCACTGTTCACATTTTTCATCATCCGGTCACTGTTCACATTTTTCATCCACCGTCACTGTTCACATTTTTCATCATCCGTCACTGTTCACATTTTTCATCATCCGTCACTGTTCACATTTTTCATCATCCGGTCACTGTTCACATTTTTCATCATCCGTCACTGTTCACATTTTTCATCATCCGTCACTGTTCACATTTTTCATCCACCGTCACTGTTCACATTTTTCATCATCCGTCACTGTTCACATTTTTCATCCACCGGTCACTGTTCACATTTTTCATCATCCGTCACTGTTCACATTTTTCATCATCCGGTCACTGTTCACATTTTTCATCATCCGTCACTGTTCACATTTTTCATCATCCGGTCACTGTTCACATTTTTCATCATCCGTCACTGTTCACATTTTTCATCATCCGTCACTGTTCACATTTTTCATCATCCGTCACTGTTCACATTTTTCATCATCCGGTCACTGTTCACATTTTTCATCCACCGGTCACTGTTCACATTTTTCATCCACCGGTCACTGTTCACATTTTTCATCATCCGGTCACTGTTCACATTTTTCATCCACCGTCACTGTTCACATTTTTCATCATCCGTCACTGTTCACATTTTTCATCATCCGTCACTGTTCACATTTTTCATCATCCGTCACTGTTCACATTTTTCATCATCCGTCACTGTTCACATTTTTCATCATCCGGTCACTGTTCACATTTTTCATCATCCGGTCACTGTTCACATTTTTCATCATCCGTCACTGTTCACATCGTTTCAATCATGCAAAATCGATTTCTGTACCACTGTTTGAAACTAAACAAGATAAATCTGACTGAAATGTACTGGTTAGGTGTGGGACGGGGACTGGCCCTCTGGTTTTATCCCTCCCTGGGAATCTAAAAATTTATTGTCCCTAGCAAGGACCCTTTGGTTTTATTCCTCCCTGGGATTCTGAAAACTGCTGTGCCTGATAGTGCACCTTCTGTTTGCCAGTTCCCCTATAAGCCCCACTTATACCCTTCTGCCACTGTAACGTAAAGTTCTGTTCTGCCACTGTATTCTGAAAACCGCATGCATAGCATTTTGCATCACTGCATTTATAATATGTTCTTACTGAGACTCATAGGTGAACTCTCTGATATAGGTACTGAGCCTGAAAATGAGGACTTTGTGCCTCAGTCTGATGATTAGGTGCTGGTGGTTCGAGCTCTCGGGGTGGTTTCTGCAGCCAGACATGTTTCTGTTTAGAGGTTTAAGTTTTTGAAAGTCAAAATTATGTCTGTGAATTCTACTTAGATTCTGGTGTTTTGGTTTTAAAAACTCTGTTAGGAATTCTGGAAATGTATGTCAAGTTCTGCTTAACTTCTGAAATTTTAAAATAATGCACAAACTCTGTATTGGTGTATTCTGAAATGGTTTTTAAAACATTTGGGATGTAGGTTCAGTTCTGTATGTTCAGTTCGGTATTGCTGTTTAAAAACCTCTGTATTTGACAGTTGAATTTATGTTCTGAAATATTCTGGAATTTTTTTGGAATATTTTCTGTTGGCCTGTGCATGGATGGCTTCTGGTTTTAGAGCTATCCATGCAACTTGATTTTCTTAAGTTTATGCCATTATTTACTGTTATGTTTGAAAAAAAAAATCATATTTTGAATCGGTTTTGAAGGTTTGAAACGTTTATGTTTTTATGCCCTCTGTTGTTTGTCTTCCTGTTAAAAGTTGTCAAATTCTGCCTTTAAAACTATGTCTTCCGATTGCATCCTCCGCTGTTTTAAAATTTCATCCACCGGTCACTGTTCACATTTTTCATCATCCGGTCACTGTTCACATTTTTCATCATCCGGTCACTGTTCACATTTTTCATCATCCGGTCACTGTTCACATTTTTCATCCACCGGTCACTGTTCACATTTTTCATCATCCGGTCACTGTTCACATTTTTCATCATCCGGTCACTGTTCACATTTTTCATCCACCGGTCACTGTTCAAATTTTTCATCATCCGGTCACTGTTCACATTTTTCATCATCCGGTCACTGTTCACACTTTTCATCCACCGGTCACTGTTCACATTTTTCATCCACCGGTCACTGTTCACATATTATATCCACCGGTGCACTGTTCACTTTTTGTCTTATTCTCATTATCCATTATTTACATCTTCCGCTTCTGCCTTTGAAACTACGTCATCCGTCAGTCTTCTTCCACCAGTCTTCCGCCTACGTCTCCCTGTTTTATTTTGAGAAGTTTTAAGGGTTTATTTTTTTTTAAAAAAAAAAGCTCGGTCTGTTATGTTCAAAAAAAAAAATATGTACCCGTTTTTCGTTAAATGACTCGGAGTGATGGCTCTCGAACCCCGATCGGGTTTGGGGCTGTCACAGTTGTGGTATCAGAGAGACACGGTTTTAAAACCGATTCTGTGAAATGTCTGACTGCGCAACCCGCCACGTGAGATCGCTCCACCAACTGTAAGTGTTTAAAAATTTTCGGTAAAAGTTCTGTTTATTAAATTAGGTTATTCTGTTTATAGGATTTCTTAGAAATGGTGAGAGGACATCAGGAAGAGTCAAGCGAAAGCTCTCGAGCCATTGACCGACTAACCGAACTGGTGGGTGCACAGTCACGCATGGTTGAACGCATGATGGCCAGAGAAGATGATAGAAACAATAACCATGGAAATAACAATCGTGATAATGCGCCGCGAGACAATAGTGGAGATAGATTCCGGCGACTCCAGCCACCTTCATTTGATGGATTGTCTACAGACCCGACTCGTGCTGAAACCTGGATTCGAGCAATGGAAAAGATATTCAAATATGCAGAAGTGGAGGACAACAAGAAGGTTAATTTCGCCACATTTTATCTCACCGAAAGTGCTGGATTTTGGTGGGACACAGTACAGTCAACTACAGTGGCATTAAGCTGGGAAGGATTCACGAAGATCTTTTACGAGAAGTACTTTGACCGAGGAGTGAAGAAGGAAAAGTTGCTTGAATTCTCTCGGCTGCGACAATATGGGTCAGTGGCTGAATATGTTCAGAAATTTGAGTCACTGTCCCGATATGTAACACATATGGTGGCCACCGATGAGAACAAGGTGCACCAATTCATTCAAGGGTTAAAGATGGACCTTCTGCGAGGGATCACAACCGGAGGATTCGATGAGGCACCGTATGTGAAGGTGGTGGCCAAGGCTATCAGTTGGAGGCCTTAGAAATAAAGTCCCATAGACAAAGAGATTCACCAAGAGGGATTATTCGAAGTGTTCCTCAACAGCAACAACAACAACAACAACAAAGAGGTCAGAATTTACAACCTCAACAGCAACAAAACAGGGGCATTAAAAGGCCCAATGAAGCCATCCTCTACCAAGACAAAAGAAAGAGACCAATGGGGGCTCCTCAGCCTTTAGTATGCCCACAGTGCCAGAAACCTCACAGAGGAGAATGTAGGCTTGCTGCTGGCCAGTGTTTCCGATGCGGCAAAGTAGGCCATCTTGTTCGGGATTGCCCAATGCCCGACACCAGGACAGGTTCAAGCCGTGCCAAGAGTGTTTGCAATGATGGAGGATGTTGATGATGCTGATTTGCACACAGCAATCACAGGTACAAGTTTGGTGTGTGATGTACCTGCTTATACCTTGTGGGATACTGGGGCCACACATTCATTTGTGACGGGGGACTTCGTAGTTAGACAGAAGGTTAGTTGTACGTTGTCTGATCAGCTCTACAGCATTACGCTACCGTCCGGAGAGTTTATGCACTCCGAGCGGGTCATACGGGGTGATGTAGTGTCAGTAGGAGACCAGAAGTTGTACGCCAACCTCATCGTTATTGGTATGAAAGGGTACGACGTCATTCTGGGGATGGACTGGCTATTTAGATATCATGCCACCATCGACTGTAGGTCTGGGCTCGTGACTTTTAAGCGCCCGAACAAAGTAGAGTTCTCCTATCAGGCAATACCAAAGAAACATAGTGTGCCTGTTATATCCACCTTGAAAGCTCAACAGCTGATGAGGTCGGGATGTGTCGGATTCCTTGCCAACGTGGTAGATGTTCAAAGACAAGGTGAGGTGGAACTTCAAAATATTCCGGTAGTTCGAGACTTCTCAGAGGTCTTCCTGGATGACTTGCCGGGATTGCCACCTGATCGTGAGATCGAGTTCGAGATCGATGTGTATCCTGGTGCTGAACCAGTATCGAAGAATCCGTACCGCATGGCACCAATAGAGCTGAAGGAGTTGAAGACTCAGCTGAAAGAACTGGTGGACAAGGGTTTTGTGCGCCCAAGTTTCTCCCCGTGGGGTGCTCCCGTCTTGTTTGTTAAGAAGAAGGATGGGTCCCTACGGATGTGTATTGACTACCGTGAGCTGAATAAGTTGACGATCAAGAATAAGTACCCGTTGCCGAGAATTGATGATTTATTTGACCAGCTACAAGGGGCTCGGGTATTCTCAAAGATTGACTTGCGCTCCGTTTATTACCAGTTGAAGGTCAGACCCGAAGATATTCCAAAGACCGCCTTCAGGACCCGGTACGGGCATTACGAGTTCTTGGTGATAGTCGTTCGGGTTAACTAATGCTCCGGCAGCATTTATGGACCTGATGAATAGGATATTCCAAGATGTCTTGGATAAATTTGTGATCGTTTTCATCGACGACATTCTGGTTTACTCCAGAAGTAAGGCCGAGCATGAGGGGCACTTGGCAATTGTGCTATCGACTCTGAGGCAGCATCAATTATATGCCAAGCTGTCAAAGTGTGAATTCTGGTTGAGTAGGATTAATTTCCTAGGCCATGTGGTGTCTGCTGAAGGAGTATCTGTGGACCGACCCGACTAAGATTGAGGCTGTAAGGGACTGGCCAAAGCCGAGGAATGCAAGCGAAGTACGAAGCTTTATCGGACTAGCTGGTTATTACAGGAAGTTCATTAAAGACTTCTCCGTGATAGCAAAACCTATGACCAGCTTAACAAAGAAAGACATCAAGTTCAGGTGGTCTGAAGCATGTGAAGTGAACTTTCAGACACTCAAGCGAAAATTAACCACGGCTCCTCTACTAGTGTTGTCAACTGAAGACGGCAAATTCAGCGTATATTGTGATGCGTCCAAGATTGGCTTGGGATGTGTATTAATGCAAGAATGGAAATTGGTGGCTTACGCATCCCGACAATTGAAAAACCACGAGCAAAACTACCCTACTCATGACCTTAAGTTAGCGGCAGTTGTGTTTGCGCTGAAGGTATGGAGACACCACCTATATGGACAATCTTGCGAAGTGTTTTCTGATCACAAGAGTTTGAAGTACATCTTTACTCAGAAAGAGTTGAATATGAGGCAAAGGCGGTGGTCAGAATTCGTGAAGGATTACGATGTTGAGATTAAATACCACCCGGGGAAAGCCAATGTGGTAGCCGATGCGTTGAGCAGGACGCCGTCTACTATACAACCGGCCTTGGCTACCATCTCACTGCCTTTGAGGACAGAGATCCAGAAGTTTGAACTGGAGGTAGTTTCTAAACTATCGGCCGTACTGGCAAATCTAACGTTACGGCCAACCGTTCTGAACCGAATTAAAGAGGCCCAGAAGACCAATTCAAAAGAAATGGCCGATATATTAAGCAAGGTACCTATGGTCTCTTCTCAGTTCAGCTATTCGGGAGATGGTATCCTGAAGTTCAGAGATAGATGGTATGTTCCGAAGGATGAAGAGTTACGGAAGGGCATCTTGTCGGAAGCCCACTCATCTTCTTTCTCTGTACATCCCGGTAGCACGAAGATGTATCAAGACTTGAAACTTCACTTCTGGTGGCCGAACATGAAGAATGAAGTGGCCAAATATGTGGAGTCTTGTATGATATGTCAACAGGTCAAAGCTGAACATCAACGACCAAGTGGAACGCTTCAGCCTCTCCCGATCCCCGAATGGAAGTGGGAGAACATTACAATGGACTTCGTTGTTGGCCTGCCAAGAACAGTTAAAGGCCATAATAGCATATGGGTCATAGTGGACAGATTGACGAAATCGGCCCATTTTCTACCTGTGAAGACGACATTCTCTATGGATCAGTATGCTGAACTATATATTAGTGAGATTGTCAAGCTGCATGGTATTCCGGTGTCAATCGTTTCGGACAGAGATCCTAGATTCACTTCCTAGGTTTTGGAAAAGTTTACAGGGCTCCTTGGGCACTAGATTGGACTTCAGCACGGCATTTCACCCACAGACGGACGGGCAATCTGAGAGAACGATTCAGACCTTGGAGGATATGTTAAGGGCGTGCGTGCTGGAATTTAATGCTCCTTGGAGTAGATATTTACCACTCGTGGAATTTGCTTACAACAATAGCTACCAGGCTACAATTGGCATGGCTCCATATGAAGCTCTCTACGGCAGAAAGTGTAGATCCCCATTGTGTTGGAATGAGGTCGGAGAAACCAAGCTTATTGGTCCTGAGATATTACAGCAGATATCCGAAGTGATAGCCGCTATCAAACAACGAATAAAGACTGCTCAGGATCGACAAAAGAGTTATGCGGACCATAGAAGAAAGGACTTGGAGTTTGCCGAAGGTGATGAAGTGTTTTTAAAGGTGTCACCCTTCAAGGGCGTGATGAGATTTGGCAAAAAGGAAAGCTAAGCCCAAGGTTTATTGGGCCTTTTCCCATTTTGAAGAGGATTGGAAACATGGCCTACAGACTACAACTACCAGCGTCAATGGATGGAGTTCACAATGTCTTCCATGTTTCGATGCTGAGAAAATGTGTACGAGATCCAACTCCGATCGTGAAACAGGTGGATTTTGATATCATGCCGACGCTGACATATGAAGAAAGGCCTATACAGATATTGGATATGTCACTCAAAGTATTGCGCAACAGAGTAGTCCCGTTGGTGAAAGTTTTATGGCGCAATCATGGTGTGGAGGAAGCCACATGGGAAAGACAGGCAGATGTTAAAGCCCAATATCCGGACCTCTTTGCTTAGACAAATTTTGAGGACAAAATTTCTGTTAAGGTGGGTGGAATGTAACACCCGGCATTTTTGCCATGTAATAGTTTTCCCGGGTCATTTAATCGGGATTAATATTATATTAATACAATGTATGTTTTGGTTGTAATGATGGAGTGTGTAAGGGAAAACCAAACTAAGTGTAATCAAAACAAGTCAATTAGGTTAAAAGCTAATGGAAGGGTAAATGTGGAAGTAATTAGGGTAGGTGGAAGCAAACCAATGGATGAGTGCCAAGTGGCAACTTGTTGAAGAAGATATGTCTTCTCTTCCTCCTACGTGAAGCTCACTTCTACCTCCCCTCTTCGGTTTTCTCTTTTCTAGGCGATTGAAACAAAACTTCCACGCTTTGTTTCTCCTGTATTTTTCCTGTCTTCTTCAGCAAAGATCCGAGCATTTCCGCGACATTCGGAACATCAACGCGACAGTAAACAGGTAAGTTCATATCCGTAGATTGGCCCTTAAGGCCCTACATCACGGAGGTACTAGGAATTTCTTCTGTCGGGTGTTTTCGGGTAGAAAGTTAGAGTTAAGTTCTGAGTTATCTGTTTTCTCTCTAGATTCTGTTGTATTATTCTGTTAACTGCTGTTTCAAGTTATGCACTGTGAAAGTTCATGCATACACGTTTTCACTGAAAGATCATGCAAAAATCGATTTCTGTACACTATTTGAAACTAAACAAGATAAAATCTGACTGAAATGTACTGGTTAGGTGTGGGACGGGGACTGGCCCTCTGGTTTTATCCCTCCCTGGGAATCTAAAATTTATTGTCCCTAGCAAGGACCCTCTGGTTTTATTTCTCCCTGGGATTCTGAAAACTGCTGTGCCTGATAGTGCACCTTCTGTTTGCCAGTTCCCCTATAAGCCCCACTTATACCCTTCTGCCACTGTAACGTAAAGTTCTGTTCTGCCACTGTATTCTGAAAACCGCATGCATAGCATTTTGCATCACTGCATTTATAATATGTTCTTACTGAGTTTTAGACTCATAGGTGAACTCTCTGATGTAGGTACTGAGCCTGAAAATGAGGACTTTGTGCCTCAGTCTGATGATTAGGTGCTGGTGGTTCGAGCTCTCGGGGTGGTTTCTGCAGCCAGACATGTTTCTGTTCAGAGGTTTAAGTTTTTGAAAGTGAAAATTATGTCTGTGAATTCTACTTAGATTCTGGTGTTTTGGTTTTAAAAACTCTGTTAGGAATTCTGAAAATGTATGTCAAGTTCTGCTTAACTTCTGAAATTTTAAAATAATGCACAAACTCTGTATTGGTGTATTCTGAAATGGTTTTTAAAACATTTGGGATGTAGGTTCAGTTCTGTATGTTCAGTTCGGTATTGCTGTTTAAAAACCTCTGTATTTGACAGTTGAATTTATGTTCTGAAATATTCTGGAATTTTTTTGGAATATTTTCTGTTGGCCTGTGCATGGATGGCTTCTGGTTTTAGAGCTATCCATGCAACTTGATTTTCTTAAGTTTATGCCGTGATTTACTGTTATGTTTGAAAAAAAAAAATCATATTTTGAATCGGTTTTGAAGGTTTGAAACGTTTATGTTTTTATGCCCTCTGTTTGTTTGTCTTCCTGTTAAAAGTTGTCAAATTCTGCCTTTAAAACTATGTCTTCCGATTGCATCCTCCGCTGTTTTAAAATTTCATCCACCGGTCACTGTTCACATTTTTCATCATCCGGTCACTTTTTACATTTTTCATCATCCGGTCACTGTTCACATTTTTCATCATCCGGTCACTGTTCACATTTTTCATCATCCGGTCACTGTTCACATTTTTCATCAACCGGTCACTGTTCACATTTTTCATCCACCGGTCACTGTTCACATTTTTCATCATCCGGTCACTGTTCACATTTTTCATCATCCGGTCACTGTTCACATTTTTCATCCACCGGTCACTGTTCACATTTTTCATCATCCGGTCACTGTTCACATTTTTCATCATCCGGTCACTGTTCACACTTTTCATCCACCGGTCACTGTTCACATTTTTCATCCACCGGTCACTGTTCACATATTATATCCACCGGTGCACTGTTCACTTTTTGTCTTATTCTCATTATCCATTATTTACATCTTCCGCTTCTGCCTTTGAAACTACGTCATCCGTCAGTCTTCTTCCACCAGTCTTCCGCCTACGTCTCCCTGTTTTATTCTGAGAAGTTTTAAGGGTTTGTTTTTTTTTTAAAAAAAAAGCTCGGTCTGTTATGTTCAAAAAAAAAAATATGTACCCGTTTTTCGTTAAATGACCCGGAGTGATGGCTCTCGAACCCCGATCGGGTTTGGGGCTGTCACAGACAATGTACTATGCATAAAAATAAAGAAACGTACAGAACAATCAATGAACATCAAAACATTCAATAATTTAAACAAAACCTAACTACTCATCCCTCTTGCATTAAACTAATTTAAATCTCCAATTCCTCAATTACTTCAAGCTCTTGTGGTGTAGGCCAAATCGGCCAAGCAAATTACGAAGACTTACCTCGAGTCCTTAGCAATTCAAGCTTGAAATCCGTTAGCTTGTTCTTGTCGATTTCAAACAATCTAACAAAATATTCAATTCAGAAACTTAACTCAAACTTCAATTGAACGTATCTCACTCAATTTTTATTCAAATACTTTAATTCCAAAGCCTAAAATTTCCTTAACGAGTCTATTTTAAGATGGTGGAATTTATTTAAGAAAACCACTCACCAAAAATAGCAGAAAATTGAGCAAACCGAACTGCCTTGTGAGTTTCTCGGAATTCCCTTCAATTTTTCATCAAATTTCAAACTACCATAACTTTCTCAATTTAAATCAGAATCGAGTAATTCCAAATGCTATGGACTCCTCTAAGAGTCTTCTTTATAATGGTGCAAACTATTCAGCAAATAAAATTCAAGAGTTAGGCTGAAACTCTTAAAAACCATGGCTGCCCTGTTTTGTGTAAACCTCAAAACTGGTTTTCTATTTCTTGCATAAACACACATACTATCCATTTCCTATCCGTTCAATCCTTTAGAATGTCTTATATGAAGATTAAACATCCAGATGAGAAAAAACATCAAGCCCTAAATCTGAATTTTTGTAGGTTCTATACCCATGCACAAAATTCATCCAAAAACTTGTCATATTTGTGTTTTAACAAGTATAAATCAAATCCTAAACGTTCATTACTTTAAATCCCTTGAAGTGTGAAACTTTGGCTTGAAAGAAATGCTTCAATGGTGGAAAAAGAAGATGCAAATCGTGAAGGAGAAGAAGATTGGGTTTTACGTTAATATAAAGTTCAATTATAGCTTAATTACCGAATGACCACACTACCTTGCATTCTTTTAATTTTTTGCCCTCTTTTGATTTAAAGTATCCCTTTCACCCTTTTTTTTTATTCTCCATAGTTTCTTATCAATTATACACCAAAAGTACTTTATATAATTCCCATGTATCGTACAAAATATTTTTGGGACAAAATGTATGAAAGTTTCGGGTGTTACAGCAGATGCATAAATGTATGACTATTCGGGCTGTAATTTATGTATTTATTATATTGTGTAATGTGTAATTTTGTTATAATGTGTAATTTAGTGAGATAAAGTTGTAAAAATAGATAAAGTTTCTTTGTTTTATGACTCCCTTATAACTAGCTTCAAACAATGTCTGCATATTCAAGTTATAATTCTATAGAACCTACAACTAAATTACACATTATAACAATGTACTTAATTATAACAATGTGCTCAGTTATCTGGAACTGAGTTATCAGATTGTGAATAATCTGAGCTCTGACGTTCAAATCCTTAGATTTTGGCTTCACAAACCAAGCCATGTTCGAATTGCGATGAATTTTCCTAAAAAACTCTAGTCTCTTGGCCGATCTAAAAAAATCACAATATCGGGAAGCATGGTAGTATCTCTCCACATCTCGGCCCTTGGATTGGCGCGCACGGATTGACTCATCTTGGCTGCCGATCGCTCACCATCTAATGGCTCCAATTGCTCCTTCAAATTTTGTCAAACCCTAATCATCCACCCTAGGATTTTTTATTTAAGCATTGCATTGGTGTTTGTAAGAGAACTTTTTGCCATTTTATGAGAATTTCTATTTTCTAACTGAAGAGTTAGAAGTCCTCCGAGAATCTTCGATTTTCTAAATCGAGTGGAGTAACCCTCCATTGTTCCCCTAGCCCTCGGGTTGCTAGGTGAACTCTTACTCATTCCCTCACCTTTACTCTCTCTAGAGTTTAAGGTTTGAGGAAGAAAACCTAGGCCTACGGTCGTCGTTTTCCTCTGGAAAAACGTGCATCCGAGAGCACACGTAAGATAGCTCCCGGGTCCGCCAAGGGTATTGTCATTTCCATCACACTTTCACACACATTTTCACCCCTTTATTTTCAGCCATCACTTTTTACACACTTCACTTTTATTTTCTTGCAATTTTCTTCATCTTCATCTTCATATTTCTTCACGATTTCACACACTCTATTCCATCTTCATCTTGTTCTATTTTCTTTGCATTTCTTTTATTTTCATTCCTATAACATTCGGCCATCACATACACACACCATCACTTTCATTTCTTTTCTCCTCGAATTTTCACCCCTCACACACATCCGAGCACTCTTGTCATTTTCGTGGGTTACACGGCCCCTTTTCTAAGGGCCACTGTGTCAAAGCCTCTATTGGTCAATGTCTATTCTATCCTTTAAATACTGCAACTCAGTTACTGTGCGTTCATGATTCAGATTAGGCAGCATGCTTTGAATTACGTTGATCAGTGTCAGTTTTTATATATTTTTTGGTGATGCTTTAATTTCCTAGAAATTGAAAACGAAACAGACTATGTCTCGGCTCTTCCACTAGGCCTGAACACTGAGTTATGACAAATACAACTTGCGAAATTATTTGGTTACATTTGTTATTACACGAATTGGGCATAACAAGGAATAGTCCTACTATTCTCTTCTGCGACAACACAGCCGCCATACATATTGTTGAAAATCCAGTATTTCATGAAAGAACAAAACACATCGAAATAGACTGCCATATTGTATGCCAACAAGTTCAATCCGGTTGCATTAAGACGTTGCATGTATCTTCTCAATATTCGCTTGCTGATATTTTTACGAAAGCACTTCATCCAAAGTGTTTCAATTCCTTACTTTGCAAGATGGGAGTTCTCAATATTCACTGTCCGTCTTGAGCGAGAGTAATAGGAGAATAAATTTGTTATCTTCTGTATACGTGTAATAGTTAGTTCGTTATTATGTTAGTTTTCATAATTAAACTTCTTCTTTTTATAACGAGGAAGCTCTTGAGAAACGAATAAACGGTTATTTCGTAATAGGGACCTTTCTCTTTTACTTCTCACTAGACCTCACCTCTCCCCCCAGGTCCCTCTTTATAAATTTGAAAAGCTCCCAACTGTGTTCAGAGATTACAGCGTTGGAGAAGAATAAAACTGAAAAATCCCCGGATTGGTCGCAAGTTTAAGTTCTCCAACATGATGCCCAATGCCTAGTTTTACAAGCTCAGGGATGTGGGCGTCATCCATTCCGACCAGAAAAAAGCATCACGTTTCTCATTCTTCTTCTACTGTTTTTTCTTCTTCTTCTTCCTCCTCTGCAATAACTCGCCATTTTAGTTCTAGACCTAACAAACCTCTTCCCAGAAAGTCTTACTATTTTGTAAGACAACTCTCTGTATGGATTCTACGATTTTCCTCTACATACTAAGTTCTCCGACTCTTATCTACTTGAACCACCGAGGAAGTGGTCAAAGAAGAGGCGCTGGAGAAGGACGGTTACTCGATCTCCTACACAAGCACGTCGGCTCCTCTGTTTGATGTAGCTGTGGACCCAAGCTTGAGTCTGTCTGGAGGAAATCGGAGTCCTCGCGGGGGAGCTCCCTCGACGGTGATTTCATAAACGACGACATTCTAGGCACTGAATCCCTCCACGATGTCGTTTCATGGACAACATCGAAAGCATACTTTTGCGTCTGTAATACAAATTTTAACAACAACGACATAATCATCGACATCGATAAGGATTCTATCGTGTCCAAAGCTCATAAGGTGAATGAGTTCAACTCTTTGTCGGAGCTCAAACTTGCTCCGATCATCACCAAGCCTGAAACATTTACCGACTTGTTCAGAGGCATAAAGAAGACGGAGAGCAAAAATTCGAAAGCAGAAAGAGCTCGACAAAAAAAGATGAAATAAATTAGCAAAGATCGCTATTAGTCAAGATCACGAAGGAGGAGAAGATTGTTATGAAAGTACAGAGAAGAAGAAGTAGCAGGGGAGAGAGTGAGAGAGAGATAAGTTGCAGAGAAGAAGAAGCAACACGTGAGAGAGCAAGAGAGACGAAAGTAATGAAATTTAATGGAGCCAGTAACAAAGCGAATGAAAGTGTCAAACGGTTAACATTTAAAATTTTAAAATATCATTTTAACGAAATTAAAAATTTAAGTTTTCAATTAAAAAAATCCCTTTACTTTAAAATTCATTTGGATAATTACCCAATATAATAATACAAACCATGAACTAAATTTTAATTTAATCATTTATTTATATCCACCAGAGTAATTAATTAAAGTAAGTAAGATTATTGATATTGACTTAATTATTAGTAATTTTAATTAAATTTTTTTAATTAATTTATATTAAAATTGCAATTACATATTTTTACCATCATGATGATGCTAAGAATTAAATATTGTTACGTTTATTGTTCAATCATACACCTTGACATGATAAATATTGATTAATATACTTCATATAATAAATTATAAATAATTAAATAAGTTATCAATTCATCAATCAATATTTAACATGTCAGGATATATGATTAGAGAATAAATATAGTATTATTTTAAAATTTTAATATGTGACTTTTTTTTTTATAAAACTGTTTAAAAATAAGTTAATTAGAAAAAAGAATTTTTGAACTTAGTACTGATAAATGATATATTAAAGTTGGATAACTTACCATTTATAAGCTAACGTATAAGGTAAGATACAATGGACACCTAGAACTATTTTTTTAAATAAATTAGATCCTAACGTAAGAAATGTGAGCAATTTACCCGTTAGTTTTCTCATTAAAGCACACATGTGCAAAGCTTTCATTGAGATTTTTTCCCCTCGAATACATTGTTTCCTTCTAAATAAAAAAAAGGGCAAAGTTTAATTTAGATCTTAACGTATGGGGTCAATGGTCAATTGGTTCCTAACGTTTATTTTTTACCCAATCAGCCCCTATCGTTTAATACGTTTGCCATTCGACCCCTCCAATCAATTTTTTCTTTAAAATCCCCAAAGTACCTATATCTCTCTCCATTTCTGAGCTCTTCTAAGCACACAGCACAAGCTGCTTGCTCGGAAGTTTTCCGTTTCATCAGAATCCAGTTGAATCTTCCACACCCATGTATAGTTTCCTTCCATTGAATCACTTGATTTATCTACAAGCTGATTTCTCTGCAAGTAGCCATAGCCGAAAGCTTAGGCCATGAAAGTATGCATTTAAAAAAAAGGGGGTACTTTACTGGTTTGTGTTTCTTATTGGTTTGTGATTTTAAATATGGTATTAGCCTCTTGTCTAATCTCTCCTTCGCCATTTTCGCTTCCACTCCAAGCCTTTCGTCTTTGTCGGTCTGGTTGGGATTGTTTCGTTGTGGCAAATGAGGGGAGAGAGAGGTTATAATCAATAAGTAAAATCAGAAGAAAAAATGGAGAGATACCAGTGAGGATGGTGAAGAAGACTGATAGAAGTCTCTAGTAGCAGTCGTTCTGCAGCTGATTTCTCTGTAAGTGAGGAATTTTAAGTAATTAGTAGCCATAGTCGAAAACTTAGTTCTTGAAAGTACCATTTTTTTTTAAAATGCATACTTTCATGGCCTAAGCTTTTGGCTATGGCTACTTGCAGAGAAATCAGCTTGCAGATAAATCAAGTGATTCAATGGAAGGAAACTATACATGGGTGTGGAAGATTCAACTGGATTATGATGAAACAGAAAACTTCCGAGCAAGAAGCTTGTGTTGTGTGCTTAGAAGAGCTCAGAAATGGCGAGAGAGAGAGAGGGGTACTTTGGGGATTTTAAAGAAAAAATTGACTGAAGGGGTCGAATGGCAAACGTATTAAACGATAGGGGCTGATTGGGTAAAAAATAAACGTTAGGAATTAATTGACCATTGACCTCATACGTTAGAGTCTAAATTGAACTTTTCCCTAAAAAAAATCATCTCTTCTTTGTCTTGAAGGAGCAGGAGCTCCCTCGCAGGGAAGAAACCTTGACATTCTCTCCAACTTCCTCCGGTGATCCGCAAATTTAATTCTTTTGTTTGTGTGAAAGAAGAAGCCTAGCTTGTGAAGATACCCGGGGAGAATTGTTGGCTACCCGCAGAAGATAATCATTGCGATTGTCGGTTGCTTTTGTAGAAAAAAAACGTCGTTTGAGTGTTAGACGAATTCAACATGTTGACTTACGTATTCTTATTATCAAGTATATTAGTTACAATATTTAAAAAAAAAATAATTTCTTTTTATTTAGTCTCTTCTACGTGTAATTAGTAGCTATTCTTGTGTTAATTAGTTGCATATTTATGCCTTTTTCTTTGCATTGTTACGTTGTAAATCTGTCTATTTAATATGACATACTAATGAATAGAAATTATGTGATTCTATTTTTATTTGCTTTTTTTTTTTATTTCACATTTTTTTTTTTTTTTTTTTTTTTTTTTTTTTTTTTTTTTTTTTTTTTTTTTTTTTTTTTTTTTTTTTTTTTTTTTTTTTTTTTTTTTTTTTTTTTTTTTTTTTTTTTTTTTTTTTTTTTTTTTTTTTTTTTTTTTTTTTTTTTTTTTTTTTTTTTTTTTTTTTTTTTTTTTTTTTTTTTTTTTTTTTTTTTTTTTTTTTTTTTTTTTTTTTTTTTTTTTTTTTTTTTTTTTTTTTTTTTTTTTTTTTTTTTTTTTTTTTTTTTTTTTTTTTTTTTTTTTTTTTTTTTTTTTTTTTTTTTTTTTTTTTTTTTTTTTTTTTTTTTTTTTTTTTTTTTTTTTTTTTTTTTTTTTTTTTTTTTTTTTTTTTTTTTTTTTTTTTTTTTTTTTTTTTTTTTTTTTTTTTTTTTTTTTTTTTTTTTTTTTTTTTTTTTTTTTTTTTTTTTTTTTTTTTTTTTTTTTTTTTTTTTTTTTTTTTTTTTTTTTTTTTTTTTTTTTTTTTTGGTATCAAAGCCATAAACTATCCCATCAAGCTTCAATTTTTCTCTGCATCCAACTTTTCTCTTCCTGTTATCCAAGCAGACCCGTATACAATTCACCACTCGGACAGTCCCTCCACGATCCTTGTCACTCCTCTCATCACCAGTAACAATTACGGTTCATGGAGTCGAGCAATAACAATGGCTCTTCGCGCCAAGAGCAAGCTTGAATTCGTCGATGGATGTATACCAATTCCAGAGAACTAGAATGAGATTCCAAATTGGCAACAATGCATCGATTTGGTTGGGAGCTAGATCCTCAACTCTGTCTCACCGGAGATTCGTCCGAGCATCTTGTACGTCGAGACAACCGCACAAGTTTGGACAGATTTGAAGGAGCGATATTCTCAATCGAATGCGCCAAAAATATATCAATTGAAGCAATCAATTTGTGCTCTCAAACAGGAAGGTATGTCTGTATTTTCTTATTTTACATAGTTGAAACCATTATGGGATGAACTCATCTCTATTTCTCCAATCCCTCCTTGTATCTGTGCCAATTCCAAGGCAATCATCGATCAACAATATCAAGATCGATCAATGGAACTCCTTCAAGGACTTTGTGATAATTTCTCGGCTATTCGAATCCTATTCCGCTTGTTGAAAATCCTCCACCAAACTCTCTATCCTCTAGCGCGATTGTACTGCTCCTGCCACTTTATATTCATCCTCAACGTAATCCGGGTCCACCTCTTCATCTTAACGATTATATATGTAATCAAGTTTCTTCTTCCACCAAATTTTCTTTTGGTAATTTTCTTTATTTGTCTGCCTTTAGTGCTTCTCATCAAATATTTCTTTCCACCATCCTCACCAATGATGAACCACGATTTTTTTCTCAAGCCATGAAATCTGCTTATTGGCGTGATGCTATGACTACTGAAATCCAGGCTCTCGAGTCAAATAGTACTTGGACTCTTTGCTTCATTCCTCCTAACAAGACACCGATTGGTTGTAAATGGGTGATATAAGTCTGACGGTGTAACGACCCTAGTTCTTGAAGCTTAAATTCTTCATGAAATCCTATTCTTCGCATAAAATTTAAAATTTATTCATTGACTCAAAATAACATTAATTAAAATATTTAAACTTAGAAGCAGAGACTTAGTGACTCATGAAAACCTTTTGTTTAATCCCAAGCTTAAATTCTTTGAACCCAAAACCAACAAATCTTCCAAATTTCGCAACCTAACAAATTACATTTCCAAATCAAAATTAACATCCCAATTCAGTTCATCCATCTATATCAAAATATTTCTATCCATAACTCAAAACAATTTTTCCCAAAATGTTTAAATTTATATGTTTACATACATAAGTCTTACATCAAAACGTATTTACGACACAACCAAAATTACCTTAAAAAATACTTGATCACGCCATGGACGTACTCTTCCAACTGCACCCACTAATTCTGCACATGCTCGAGAATCTCACCAGCTAGCTCTTCATCACCTACATCACATAACTCAACTATTAGCCTAATGCTAAGCAAGTAATGCAATAATTAATGAAACAGTTCACATAACTCATATCCTAGCATATGCAATTTCTACAATTTTGTTTCTTTTTCATTTTCATTTATGTTTTTTTTATTCATTCTTTTTCTTTCTGTTCTCTTTTTCTTTACATACTAGATTGAGTAGGCACAACTCACGGTCCACCTCACGGGACGGCCAAACTTGCTCTAGAAAGAGTAGGCACACTTCACGGGACGACCAAACTCGCTTTAGAAAGAGTAGGCACACCTCACGGTCTACCTTACGGGACGACCATACTCCCTTAAAGAAGGGGGAAAAAAGAGGCACACATCATGGTCCACCTCACGGGACGACCATACCTAAACCCCACTCTAACATAGTCTTTTACTTACATTTCATATTATTTCATTTTATTCATTATTTCTCTTTTTGTTTTCTTTTTCTTTACATACAAGATTGAGTAGGCACAATTCACGGTCCACTTCACGGGATGACCATACTCCCTTAAACAGGAGAAAAAAGGAGGCACACCTCACGGTTCACCATACGGGATGACCATACCTAAACCCCACTCTAACATAGTCTTTTACTTACGTTTCATATTATTTCAATCTTAACATTTTACATCGTACCATGCCATTGCATAAAAATTATAAAAATTCATTTTCATTTCATTTTCGTACCTTGCAAAATCATGATGCATGACATAATCAAAATACAATAACATACAATCATAAACCTAACGTTCTGTGATGTAGTGTAACGCCCCGAGTTATCTGAACCCGGTTCGTCACACAAACTCCGTACATGACTAAAATTTCTACCATATACTTTTTTTTTTAAATTTGCAGCGGAAATCGTTTAAGTAAAAATAGAGTCAAACAAAACTATTGAACAATGCTTGAATAATCAGTTGGAATATTAAGGAATAATCGGCAAAAGGAATAAATGTTTAAATCGCTAAATACTTCATAAGTTTGAAAAGTCAAATGCATCGCCCGCTGAACAAAGTCAGCAAAAGGGGCTGAAGCAGAAAATAGAAGACATCATCCGGTGAGCACGTGCATCGCACATGACTTATTAAATCACACTCGATCACTAAACGACAAACATCGTCTACACCATCCGGTGAATAACTACACTTCCTCCACCGGTCACTAGATGACAAAATAACAATTTTCATCATCCGGCGAAGAAATACTCTACATCATCCGGTGAGTAGAACACTCGACATCATCCGGTGAACTCCATTCGCCGATGGTTGGACTTGCAAACTTTACTCAAGACACTCAAAACAACTCAAACCATTGCATTAATCAAATCCAGTAAAAATAACATTTAAAACTCAACAGATCACCATTATCAGAAAAATCTCAAAAATAAACGTGTTCAAAGTACTGAAACCACTACTGTTATGGGAACTTAACATTTCTAAATTTAAACACTGTCAACTAAACCTTCGCACCAACAGACATCAGTTAAATCGCCTCATCAGTTCACCAGGTCCGTGGCATGAGTGTGCTCCCCCAACCAGTCTATCCCTCAATAAACTCAGAGGATTCACCTGCTGTCACTTCTTCACCTACATCACAAAACTCATCTATTAGCCTAACGCTAAGTAAGCAAAGCAATGATGAAAAGAAAAGAATGAAATGCTGAAACATGAATTCCTAAACATGCAATTTCTACTTTCTCCTCTCAGTTGTTCATGCATTGTTCCAGTAAAGTTGATTCACTGTTCAGATCCCCCTGTGAAATTGGGAGTTGGATCAACTCTCCCAAAGTATAAATATCCACTGTCTCATTAAGGGTTGGATTAGCTCCCTTAACAGTAAAGTTGATTCACTGTTCAGATCCCCCTGTGAAATTGGGAGTTGGATCAACTCTCCCAAAGTATAAATATCCACTGTCTCATTAAGGGTTGGATTAGCTCCCTTAACAGTAAAGTTGATTCACTGTTCAGATCCCCCTGTGAAATTGGGAGTTGGATCAACTCTCCCAAAGTATAAATATCCACTGTCTCATTAAGGGTTGGATTAGCTCCCTTAACAGTAAAGTTGATTCACTGTTCAGATCCCCCTGTGAAATTGGGAGTTGGATCAACTCTCCCAAAGTATAAATATCCACTGTCTCATTAAGGGTTGGATTAGCTCCCTTAACAGTAAAGTTGATTCACTGTTCAGATCCCCCTGTGAAATTGGGAGTTGGATCAACTCTCCGTTCAGATCCCCCTGTGAAATTGGGGAGTTAGATCAACTCTCCCAAAGTATAAATATCCACTGTCTCATTAAGGGTTGGATTAGGCTCCCTTAACATAAAGTTGATTCAGCTCCCTTTAACAGTAAAACTGATCTCATAGCTGTTTCAATATGTTCAATCCTTACCATGCCAACATGCATTCAAATTCATTTTCGTATACTTTTAAAACATGATGCATAACACACAGACACATCCAAGTAAACACAGTCCTAACGTTTTGTGATGTAGGCCCGAAGGCACAAGCAAACTTTACTTACCTGGTCTCTGGAAATCGTTCGGTTTCAACTACTCTGGAAACCCTGCTCACCTAGCGTCATAAGCAAAATACCGATTAGATTACCACTAACCTTATCCTAAATCAGTTCTGAAACCTAAGGGGCTCGTTTGAAATCTCTAATCATCATACACTCTCGGCTCAATACTAAATCGAACTCAACTCACTCGCAGTATTATCAAAATACGCGCATTACACTATCTCTGCTATCTAGCCACTAAAATCTCGAGAAATAAAATGGAAAACTCACCTAGTTTGAGGAATGAGGATTGGAGAGGGAAATCGCCTGGAGTTCTGCTGTGCTTGAGTTGAATACCAAGAAAGAAAATGAGGGAAATGGTGGCGTCTAAACCTCATTAAACCCTCCATTAAATACGTTATCCATTTATAAAATTGCTAATTACCCTTTTGTCCTTACATAGTTATTAACTAACCTAATCACTTTCTCCCTCAATTCTTCCATAAAATTAACACATTATAATTGGCAATTAAATTTGGTTTAATAGAGCCGGGTGCTACAATCTACCCTCCTTAAAAAAATTTTGTCCTCAAAATTTAGTACCTGAATAATTCCGGATATTGGTCCATCATGTCTTGCTGGCGCTCCCAAGTTGTCTCCACTACGTTCTGGTTGTGCCACAAGACTTTTACCAGTGAAACTTCTTTGTTGCGTAACACCTTCACTGCATAATCTAAGATTTTTACTGGTTTCTCTTCATAAGTAAGAGTAGGATGAACTTCAATACTCTGTTGTTCCACAATCTGAGAAGGATCTCGTACACATTTCTTAAGCATGGAGATATGAAACACATCATGGAGTCCTTCCATAGAGGTTGGTAGCTGTAACTGGTAGGCTGTCTTTCCAATCTTTTTCAAGATCGAGAATGGTCCAATGTATCTTGGGTTCAACTTTCCTCTATTCCCAAATCTCACAACTCCTTTGAATGGTGACACCTTGAGAAAAACTTCATCACCAATCTCAAATTCCAATTCTCTACGCCTGCAATCTGCATAACTCTTCTGTCGACTCTGAGCTGCCAAAATTCTCTGTCGGATGAGGGCAACCTTCTCAACAGTTTGTTGCACCATGTCAGGACCAAGCAACTGTGTTTCTCCAACTTCATCCCAGTACAAAGGTGATCTGCATTTTCGTCCATACAATGCTTCATATGGTGTCATTCCTATTGTTGCCTGGAAACTGTTATTGTAAGAGAACTCAACCAATGGTAAATATTTACTCCAAGATCCTTGAAAATCCAATATGCATGCTCGGAGCATATCTTCTAAGGTCTGAATGGTTCTCTCGGATTGTCCATCTGTTTGAGGGTGGAAAGCTGTGCTAAAATTAAGCTGTGTTCCCATAGCCTTGTGCAAACTTTTCCAAAACTTAGACATAAATCTGGAGTCTCGGTCTGAAACTATAGAACTTGAAAACTCCATGCAATCTGACAATCTCTTGCATGTACAATTCAGCAAGCTGATCCATTGAGTAAGTTATATTAATTGGCAGAAAATGAGCAGATTTGGCTAGACGGTCAACTATAACCCAAATTGCATCATGTCCCTTTGCTGTCCTAGGTAATCCAATAACAAAATCCATCGTTATTTGTTCCCATTTCCATTCAGGAACTGGTAAAGGTTGCAATGTCCCTGAGGGTCTCTGATGCTCGGCCTTAATCCGCTGACAACACAAACACGATCCAACGTGTTCTGCCACACTTCGTTTCATGCCTGGCCACCAGTAATGCTGTTTAAGATCCTTGTACATCCTTGTACTCCTAGGGTGGACAGAAAATCTGGAAGAATGCGCTACGGAAAGAATCTCTTCCCGAAGTTCCTTAATGGCAGGAACAAACCATCTACTTCTAAACTTAAGGATTCCATTAGCAGAATAGTTAAAATCTGACTTGTCTGTAGAATCCATGCTTGACTTGTACTTGTTACACTCATCATCATTTGCCTGAGCTTCCCTTATTTTCTCTAGAATGGTAGGCTTTAAGGTTATGGCTGAAAGTATAGCTGATACACTGGATACTGTTTCAAGATTAAACTTTTGGAATTCTGACTCTAAAGCTAATGGCATACTGAAATTCATAGTTGGGACTGATGTTGTTACTCTACTCAAGGCATCTGCCACTACATTTGCCTTGCCGGGATGATATTTAATCTCGAAATCATAGTCCTTAACAAATTCCAACCATCGTCGTTGCCTCATGTTTAGTTCCTTCTGTGTGAAAATATACTTCAGGCTCTTATGATCTGAAAATATCTCACAAGATTGCCCATACAAGTAATGCCTCCAAATCTTAAGTGCAAATACAACTGCAGCTAATTCTAAGTCATAGGTAGGGTAGTTCTTCTCATGTGTTTTCAACTGTCTAGAGGCATAAGCTATTACTTTACCATTCTGCATTAACACACAACCAAGACCAATTTTGGACGCATCACAATAAATACTAAATTTGCCATCTTCAGCTGGAAGGGTTAAAATTGGAGCATTGGTTAGTTTCTATTTCAAGGTCATGAAACTATGTTCGCATTCATCAGTCCATATATACTTCACATTTTTCCTGGTTAACTTAGTAAGGGGTGTAGCAATCTTTGAAAATCCTTAAATGAACTTTCTGTAATATCCTGCTAGACCAAGAAAACTCCTGATATCTGTAGCACTCTTCGGTTGAAGGCCATTCCTTAACCGCTCGAACTTTGGCTGGATCGACAGATATACCATCTCCAGAGATCACGTGACCAAGAAAGTGAACTCTGTCCAACCAAAACTCACACTTGGAAAACTTAGCATAAAGCTGGTGCTGTCTAAGTACTCCTAACACCAAACTCAAATGCCTTGCATGCTCATCCTTAGTTCTAGAATAGATCAGAATGTCGTCTATGAATACTATGACAAACTTGTCCAAAAACTCGTGAAACACCCTATTCATGAGATCCATGAAGGCTGCTGGTGCATTTGTCAAACCAAAAGACATAACCAAAAACTCATAATGTCCATACCTTGTGCGAAAGGCAGTCTTTGGGATATCTTCAGATTTTACCTTCAGTTGGTAATAACCAGATCTAAGGTCAATCTTAGAGAAAACTCTCGCACCCTTAAGTTGGTCAAATAAGTCATCAATCCTTGGCAAAGGGTATTTATTCTTGATAGTTAACTTATTCAATTCTCTATAATCAATGCACATACGCATAGATCCATCTTTCTTTTTGACAAAAAGGACCGGTGCACCCCATGGTGAAAAACTTGGGCGTATGAATCCTTTCTCCAATAAATCCTCCAACTGTTTCTTCAATTCCTTAAGTTCTGTAGGTGCTAGTCTATATGGATTCTTAGACACAGGCTCGGCTCCGGGGTAAACATTCACAACAAATTCAATTTCCCTATCTGGTGGTAAACCAGGAAGGTCATCTAAGAATACTTTGGGGAAGTCTTGGACAATTAGGACATTCTGAGGATTTGCTTTTCCTACAAGCTGTGTGTCTAAAACGCTAGCTAAGAAGCACAAATACTCACCACACAGGGAGGTCTAATGTTAATAGAAGTCATCACAGACATTTCCTTACTCTTTTTTGAAGCTCGAAAGGTATGCTTCAAACTACCAGGGGGTTGGAAGCTAACTATTCCAGTCCTACAATCTATTGTGGCATGATGTTTAAACAACCAGTCCATTCCTAGGATTACATCAAATCCTATTATATCCATAATTATAAGATCAGCAGGTAGACTTACATTTCCTATTAACACTTCACTGTCAAGCATCACTTGGTTAGAGTGCATGCGTTCACCAGAAGGCAATGCAACATTAAACACATGCATGGAAGGGGTGGACTGTACGTCTAACTTAACAGCAAAAGCAGATGCTATAAATGAATGTGTGGCACCAGAATCTATTAAAGTAAAAGCAGGCACAAAGTTGATCAATATTGTACCTGACACCACAGCAGGCTGTTCTTCATCCCCCGACTCCATCATGGAGAATATTCTTGGTTTGATCATAGCAGGGCCACTCTTAGGAACCGGACAATCTCTGCTAATGTGGCCGACCTTGTTTTAATTGTAGCATCTGGTGATTCTAGGCTTCGAGCACTCCTTGAACGTGTGTCCAACCTCCTCACAGTTGAAACACTTTCCAAGGCCCAGTCTGCATTCCCCCGGATGGTTCTTCAAACACTTAGGACACTGGGGAAATTTCCTGACATTCTGTACCTTTCCCCCTACTCCTTGGCTATTTTGGCCTTCACTTGGCCTCTTCGTTCCTCTTTGTTAGTGTGGCTGGTTGAACCTTTGTGGGACCTCCTTTGGTCTAGCACACTTTCCTTCAGCTTCTTCCACTTCCAGGGCAGTGGACACAACCTCACTGAAGGTCAAGCCCTTGATTCCACAGAATTTAACCCCACGGTAAATTTCTGGCTTCAGTCCATGCATAAACTTGAATACCTTATCATCGTCCTTGTGAGCAAAATGCCCAGCAAACCTAGACAGGGACTCGAACTGCCTACTATACTCGGCCACAGACCCGGTCTGCTTCAGGTTCAGAAATTCTAACTTCTTCGCGGTCTGGACTGTGCTGTTGAAATACTTCTCATAGAAAATGTCTTTGAATCGGGACCAGGGCATTGCTAAAACGTCGGTGGTGGTCTCCATTGTCTCCCACCAGAGTTGTGCTTCGCCAGCCAAGTGAAATGTTGCTAATGTGACCTTATCTCCTTCTACTATGCTGGCGCACCTAAACATACTCTCTATCTTCCTAAGTCAACCTTCAGCCACAACAGGATCAGATGACTGACCATCAAACGTGGGTGGTCTTAGTCTCCGGAATCTATCCCCGGAATGCTCATTGCTAGAACCAGAGTTGGCACTTCCTTGTACCTCTCGGTTCAGCAGTACTCTTAGTTGATCGGACTGCTGGCGCATTAATTCTGCCTGCTGTCGCACTAGATCTATCAACTGTCCGATTACACTAGAATCTTCTGCACTTCCCGGAGTTGGTGTTTCTCTCTGCACTCTTGGCCTTCCCGGTCGTCGGGACATTTTTGCTATGTTCATGCGCAGGGTTAACTATTTTTATAAACATCTAATTACTAAGGCTAACATAAACACTTACAGTTGTTGGAGTACTCCCATGCAACGACTGGCACTGATGAGTAATCTTTTGAACGGTTTAACTGAATGTCTCTGATACCACACTGTAACGCCTTGAGTTATCTGAACCCGGTTCGTCACACAAACTCCGTACATGACTAAAATTTCTACCATATACTTTTTTTTAAAAAACTTGCAGTGGAAATCGTTTAAGTAAAAATAGAGTCAAACAAAACTATTGAACAATGCTTGAATAATCAGTTCGAATATTAAGGAATAATCGGCAAAAGGAATAAAGGTTTAAATCGCTAAATACTTCATAAGTTTCAAAAGTCAAATGCATCGCCCGCTGAACAAAGTCAGCAAAAGGGGCTGAAGCAGAAAATAGAAGACATCATTCGGTGAGCACGTGCATCGCACATGACTTATTAAATCACACTCGATCACTAAACGACAAACATCGTCTACACCATCCGGTGAATAACTACACTTCCTCCACCGGTCACTAGATGACAAAATAACAATTTTCATCATCCGGCGAAGAAATACTCTACATCATCCGGTGAGTAGAACACTCGACATCATCCGGTGAACTCCATTCGCCGATGGTTGGACTTGCAAACTTTACTCAAGACACTCAAAACAACTCAAACCATTACATTAATCAAATCCAGTAAAAATAACATTTAAAACTCAACAGATCATCATTATCAGAAAAATCTCAAAAATAAACGTGTTCAAAGTACTGAAACCACTACTGTTATGGGAACTTAACATTTCTAAATTTAAACACTGTCAACTAAACCTTCGCACCAACAGACATCAGTTAAATCGCCTCATCAGTTCACCAGGTCCGTGGCATGAGTGTGCTCCCCCAACCAGTCTATCCCTCAATAAACTCAGAGGATTCACCTGCTGTCACTTCTTCACCTACATCACAAAACTCATCTATTAGCCTAATGCTAAGTAAGCAAAGCAATGATGAAAAGAAAAGAATGAAATGCTGAAACATGAATTCCTAAACATGCAATTTCTACTTTCTCCTCTCAGTTGTTCATGCGTTGTTTCTGTTCAGATCCCCTGTGAAATTGGAAGTTGGATCAACTCTCCCAAAGTATAAATATCCACTGTCTCATTAAGGGTTGGATTAGCTCCCTTAACAGTAAAGTTGATTCACTGTTCAGATCCCCCTGTGAAATTGGGAGTTGGATCAACTCTCCCAAAGTATAAATATCCACTGTCTCATTAAGGGTTAGGATTAGCTCCCTTAACAGTAAAACTGATTCTCATAGCTGTTTCAATATGTTCAATTCTTACCATGCCAACATGCATTCAAATTCATTTTTGTATACTTTTAAAATATGATGCATAACACACAGACACATCCAAGTAAACACAGTCGTAACGTTTTGTGATGTAGGCCGAAGGCACAAGCAAACTTTACTTACCTGGTCTCTTGGAAATCGTTCGGTTTCAACTACTCTGGAAACCCTGCTCACCTAGCGTCATAAGCAAAATACCGATTAGATTACCACTAACCTTATCCTAAATCATTCTGAAACCTAAGGGGCTCGTTTGAAATCTCTAATCATCATACACTCTCGGCTCAATACTAAAATCGAACTCAACTCACTCGCAGTATTATCAAAATACGCGCATTACACTATCTCTGCTATCTAGCCACTAAAATCTCGAGAAATAAAATGGAAAACTCACCTAGTTTGAGGAATGAGGATCGGAGAGGGAAATCGCCTGGAGTTCTGCTGTGCTTGAGCTGAATACCGAGAAAGAAAATGAGGGAAACGGTGGCGGCTAAACCTCATTAAACCCTCCATTAAATACGTTATCCATTTATAAAATTGCTAATTACCCTTTTGTCCTTACATAGTTATTAACTTACCTAATCACTTTCTTCCTCAATTCTTCCATAAAATTAACACATTATAATTGGCAATTAAATTTGGTTTAATAGAGTCGGGTGCTACATGTAGGCCTGAAGGCAAAGCACATACGTACACTACTTACCTGGTATCCTTAGCTATTCGATCCTACACGATCAATTCCGTTATCCTGAAAACCTAAAACATTCTAATCAAACCACTTGCATTAAATTGTATTCAATTGAAATAATCACCCACTTAATGCATGTAACCATACCATCAAACAATTCAGCCATTTGACATCTCATTCAAATAGCTAAAAAATCCAAATGACTTAAACATCACAAAAACCAAGCATAGAATCAAACCATTCACATTCTCGGATTTCACTCTAAATTTTAGGTTCAACTTCAAATATCCATAACTTCTTCAATTCTTAACCACATTCATCAATTCCAAAGCCTACAATTCACTTAAAGGGTCTATTTTATCATGGTAACGTCCATTTAGCAAAAACAAACCATTAAGGTGGGCAAAAATAGCAAAACTCGAGTCTATTCAGTTTTTGTCCTAGTTTTTGCACAATAATTTCAAAAATTCGTAACTCAGCGTATACTTATCGGAATGTCTTAATTCAAAAGCCCATAGACTCCCTAAAGTGTCTATTATACTCCATCAAAACGGTTTCACAGGATAAAATCAGGAAGAGGGTCTAAAAACATCAAAACCGTAACCTGCCCAGATTATGTTTTACAGTTTTTGCCTTGCCTTTGAAAATTCGTAACTTTGTGTACACTTATCCGAATTCAATAATTCGAAATGCTATGAAATCCTCAAAGAGTTTTCTTTCACATGACATAATCCATTTATCAAAACACATCACAATAAATGACAGAATTTCAAAACCATAACTGCCCTGTATCTCATCCAAATTTCAAACTTTCATAAAAAACTTAACCTAACTCCCAACCTTTTTCAATACAACCAACAATATATTTCTATGTCATGGATTAGCATCCACATGAAGAGAAATTCAGCAACCAAAAATGGAAATTTCGTACAACAAGTTAGGGTTTAGCAAACATCCTTAAAGCTCAACAAAATCAACCTACTTTTGCATATAAAACCAGAACTTGCGTACACTAAAACCAATATTTAATTTACCTTGATAAAATCTTGAAAAGTGGTAGGGCTTGGCGTGAGACTTGCAGAAAATGGAGAGGGAGAAGAGAGAGGTCGTAGGAGAGAAAAAGAGGGAAGAGTTATGTCTAAAAAACTAACACCTCATTACTTAAGAGATAAACTCAAATGAAAAGGGTTAGGTGTCTTCCATCCCTTTTGCCACCACCACACTCTCATCATTACTCTCTCTCATTCTCTCTTAATTCATAATTTTATAAAATCAAACCTCCCCCCTTCATTTCTATTTCACGTAAATATCTCTCACATAAAGCATGAGAGTTTGACTTTTAAACATTTGGAAAGTTTGACTCACCAAATTTTACTTTCCTTTTCTTCTACTCATTATTTTCTCTTCATTCACTTCTTTCTTCCTTTCTTCCAACGCCAAAGTGGCACCTTATTGCATCAAGTTTGGCTTCGTTAAACTTTTCTTCTTCGTTTTATCATACAATTCATCAACCTCTTAAACTTTGACTTTTCAAATATTTCTAGGGTTTGACTTTTCAACATATAAAAGTTTGACTATTTAACTTTGCTAAATCTTTCTTTCATTCTTCTAATGCTTCTTCATCTTCTTTCTTCTTTTCTTTTTAATGTTTTCTTTTCTTCTACTCATTATTTTCTCTTCATTCACTTCTTTTCTTCCTTTCTTCCAACGCCAAAGTGGCACCTTATTGCATCAAGTTTGGCTTCGTTAAACTTTCTTCTTCGTTTTATCATACAATTCATCAACCTCTTAAACTTTGACTTTTCAAATATTTCTAGGGTTTGACTTTTCAACATATAAAAGTTTGACTATTTAACTTTGCTAAATCTTTCTTTCATTCTTCTAATGCTTCTTCATCTTCTTTCTTCTTTTCTTTTTATGTTTTCTTTTTTTATTTTCAGCCATTAGCTTTCACTATAACTTTAACGTAAAAACTTTCCTTCACTAAATCTGATTTTTAATCGCATATGAAAAGTTTGACTAACAACTTTATTTTCCTTCATCGTGAGTTATCATCTATTAATTTCCACCTTTTATCTTTTCATTTTATTCCATTTATAATTATCTAACGAATATAATGCATACATAATTATCTAGTCGATAATATTTTCGGGTGTTACAGACGGATCCATTGAACGTTACAAAGTACGGTTAGTTGCCAAAGGTTATATCCAAGTAGAAAGTGTTGATTATCATGATACGTTTTCTCCAATAGCCAAACTCGTCACTATCTGTCTTCTTTTCTCTTACGGCAATTCACGGTTGGCCCTTACATCAACTTGATGTCAATAATCCATTTCTCCAATGTGACCTTGATGAAGAGGTCTACATGAAACTAGCACCTGGATTCTCGGATAAACCTGCTACTTATGTTTGTAGACTTCATAAATCATTATATGGCTGGAAACAAGCCTCTCGCTAATGGTTCTCCAAATTTTCTTCCACACTTATTCAAAAAGGTTTCTGTCAATCTATCTCAGATTACAACCTTTTTACTTATCGTCGTCATCATACTTCTGTTTTTGTTCTTGTTTATGTTGACGACATTATTATCACTGGGAATAATGATGTTAAAATCTCAAAGGTCAAAGAATTTTTGGCACAATCTTTCTCAATCAAGGACCTCGGCCCACTCCGTTACTTCTTAGGCATTGAGGTTTCATGCTCAAACCGTGAGATTTTTCTCTGTCAAAGGAAATATGCTCTTGATATTTTGTCTAACTCGGGACTGCTTGGTTCTCGCACCGCTACCTTTCCTATGGAACAACATCTTCATTTTCGTCCTTCGAATGGAACTTCTCTTCCTAACCTACAAGTCTATCGATGCCTTATCGGTCGTCTTCTTTATTTAACAGTTACTCGACCTGATATACAATATGCGGTCAACACTCTTAGCCAATTCGTGCAACATCCAAATTCGACTCATTTGGGCATCATGTATTACGCTATCTCAAAGGTAGTATTGGTTATGGTCTTTTTCTTTCTGCCACTAGTTCTCTCTCTGTTGTTGGTTTCGCTGACTCAGATTGGGCTGATTGTTCCATCACCCGGCGTTCGACCATTGGTTATTTTGTCATGCTCGACTCTACTCCTAATTCTTGGAAAATCTGAAAACAACCAACTATGTCTCTATCATCCGCCGAGGCTGAATTGTAACGCCCATGAATTTAGTTGTGGATTTAGGGTTATAGATTTCCGAGTCTTAAGTTTTAAGCCCTAAAGAACTTTAATTCGTAAAAATAGTAAATTAGGCCCGATTTGCGAAAGGTTAGTTTTGTTAGGACCCTAGGAATAAGTTGAAATATTTGGAGAAATAAGGGAAATTCTGAGTAGCCAAATTGATGGACGAAATATTGAATTAAGCGAGAAAGTGAGGGAAGGGCATTTGAGTAAATTGCAATGTTAAAAATTTAAATAAAAACCAAACCCCCCCCCCTTTTTTATTTCAGTTTTTACAGAACGTGCTCCTTCCCCTTTGGCGACGATTTCTCCCTCTCCCTCTCCATTTCTCTTCAACGATCGATCAACGCTCCAAACTCCAGCGATTCTCTTCGATTTTCTTCCCCAAATCAACGTCCTAGGTAAGCTCTTATCTTTAGGCAAGTTCTTATTTAGTTTTAGGATGTTATACGGTTAGGGCTAATTCGAGTTAGAGTTGAGAAATTTTCAGATTTCGTTAGAAATCGATAGTTTGACAATATTAATGCCAAATAGTGTTGTATTTATGATTGTTGTGGTAGTTTGTGTGAATTAATGGTGTGGGTTGATGTTTAAGGTTAAGTTTTGGTTGTTGGAAGGTTGTTGGAAGCCATTAATGGAATTTTTGAATTAGTGAGCATAATGTGCTCGACGAAATGCCCGAATGAGGTGAATAAGAGTTTTAGGAAAATTTGTCTTAGCTCGGGGTTTCGGTTAGTAGTAATTTTTATAATATAGAGTCGATACTAATGACGTGTTATGAAAATGCCTTAGGTAACCCAAGTTCGCAAAGGACGGTGCTCGGCATAGCTAGGACTCCAGGTAAGTGGTGTTAGGTTTCCTAGCTCCTAAAGCCCTACATTATATCGATGCTAGGAATTAATTGTCTTAAGGATGTTTGCACGATTTTAGGGGTCCTAAGGAGTCGGGTAGACTAGGAGGGTCTCCTATGAGTAGTAGGATAGGCTCGTTTATGTATGTTATGTATGTTTGGATGATTGCTTTACGCACTTTCTTCATGCATCATGTCTCCTCCCTTAAGATTTAATGAAATGTTCTTGCATACATGTTTTCAAACAAATAAAGTAAAGTAAGTAAAGTTGGAGGATGAGTAGGGCACGGGGCGCATTAATGGCAACTCAGGGCACGAAAATATGTTAATGGCAACTCAGGGCAAGTGTTTGGTCTACAGGGTAGATGGAGTGGTTCCTGTGCCTGCTCATACCTAATGATATATATGTATATGTTATGTAAAATGAATAAATGAAAAACGAACATGTTTTGAAAAATCATGCATTATGTATACTCATGTTATAGTGCACCTCTTTACTAAGCATTAGGCTTAATGTGTTTATCGTATGATGTAGGTGACGAAAACAAAGGTGAGGAACTTTCTCCTGATGATCAGACATAGGTGGTCGATGGGCGGGGTTCTCGGCGACGGGATGTGTTTTGGCTTGGCTGGATAATCCGTGGGTATACTCCGAGCGTTTTGTGGTAAATAGGTGTGATTTGGACTGATTTTGGATGATAATTTTAGGACGTATAGAGGGGTTCGATATTTTGGTAATTGTATAGTTGATGTAGGCTTGGAGTAGGGTTGTTTACAATGATTTGAAGAACGTTATTGATTCGATGATAGTTTATGGAATTTCCGCTTTTAAGTTTAACTGTGGTGTTATGTATTAGATTGGATGATATTTGATGGTTTCAGGTATTTTAAGTTGCGTGGATTAGCTCAGGTTTTTAGAGCGATCCACGCGGTTTATTTCCATGAATTTTAAACGCAGGATCTGGGTATGCGTTTGAGTCAGGATTTTAGGGGGTATGAAGAATTATGTGTTAAATGTTGTGGGGAATGATTTTTGGAGAAGAAAAGTTGGTAAAGGGTAAGAAAGAGGGAGGATGGGCATGATGGGCGCGCTGGCCAGGCGCTGGTGTGCGTTGGCCGGGCGCGGCGCGCGCTGGGCGCGCCAAGGAGTTTTCTACGCGATCGATCGTGCCCGTAGCAAGATTGATCGTGAATTAGAGTCGTTTTTAGTCGGGAAACCCGAGCTGGCCCGATCGATCGGGCTCCGAGGCGCGATCGATCGTGATTGACTTATACATTTTTTTTATTTTTATTTCTGATTTTTCAAAACCTGTTTCGACCCACCCCTTTGCGATACTTTTAGAATATATTTTACGGGCGACCCCGAGTATTTTAAAGAATTTTAAGGGCCCAAAATACCGAGTTGACATTTTTACGAAAAAGGATTTTTACCTCGTTTTAATGACTTTAAACTTGACGACCCTTGTGTCCGTCATGTTTAAGTTAAAGTTAGTCTACTGAGGGTCGATCGTAGCAGGTAAATTGTCTAGGTCCGTTTTATTTTAGAGCGTTGAGTAAAAAGAAAAAATTTTACTGCGAACCATTTGAGGGGGGGTAAGGTTATGATTACGTCATGGTTTGTCCGTGGCGGCCCGGACCGGGTTGGGGTCGTCACAATTATAGTATCAGAGCGATTGAGTTTTAAAAGTGATTTTGAGGGTTGCCTACCAAAACACACCGCCGCACGGGAACTCTCCATGGACTGTAAGTGTTTAAGTTTAAGTATGATACCTAGATATTTATATTGTTGTATTGTCTAATGTGCCTAGAAAAGAGAAAATGCCGAGAGCACCCAGGACAAGACGATAAGATCCCAAACAGCCAACTAATGGAAATAGTGCGTTAACAGTCCGAGCAAATAGGAATCTTACTCAATAAGGATGGAAACGGTGGTGGACAGGGTAGTAATTCCCGTGAACTAAGTGGAGAGAGGTTCAGGCGGCTTAGGCCCCCAACCTTTGACGGACAGTCCTCGGATCCCACTAGTGCTGAAGAGTGGATCCGCAAAATTGAGAGCATGTTCACTTATGCGAAAGTAGAGGAAGCAGACAAGGTAACGTGTGCGGTGTTCAACCTGGAGAAGGATGCCGTGTTCTGGTGGGATTCAGTAATGGTCACTACGGATGTGGGGGTTATGACATGGCAGAGGTTCAAAACGATATTCTACAATAAGTATTTCAACCGCGCCCTTCGTGCCAACAAGAGGGCCGAGTTTTCTCAGCTACGCCAGACGGGATCTGTGGCCGAGTACGTGCGCAGGTTTGAGTCATTGTCCAGGTATGCAGGTATGATGGTCAGTGATGAGGAAGATAAAATATACCAGTTTGTTCAAGGTTTGAAATTGGAGATCTTGAAGGGGGTGAAGACGGCAGAAGTTGAAGATATGCCGTATCATCGAGTTGTAGCCAAGGCCCTCGAGCTTGATGACATTGAAATGAAACTGCAGCGGCAGATAGAAGTGTCGAGGAGGTTTGTTAGAGAAGTATAGCCGCAACAGAACCGAGGTTGGCAGCCACAGCCACAACGTGGTGTCAAACGGGCGAATGAGACGCCTAGAGCTCAAGACAAGGGCAAACGGCCACAAGGGGCACCAACGGCTCCTTTGTGTACGATCTGTCAGAAATATCATATGGGCGACTGTAAGTTGTATACGGGCAGATGCTTCAGGTGTGATAAGGTGGGACATAAGGCCGTAGATTGTCCAGGTTCGGCCAAGAAACCCCCAGGCGGTCCTTCTAGGATCTTTGCTCTTATTGAAGATGAGGAAGCTGCACTAGGCATCAGTAGTTACAGGTATTGTTTTGGTTTGTGGATATGCGGCTCACGTTTTGATTGACACAAGGGGCAACCCACTCATTTATAGCACAGTATTATGTATCTAAGTGGAAACTACATTCCACCCAAACTGATCGTAGTTATAGTGTCATGTTGCCCTCCGGGGAGCTTTTACATTCAGACCAAGCAATACAGGGAGAGGTTATATCTATTGGTGGTCGGCAGCTTTATGCAAACCTGATCGTTATAAGTATGAAGGGGTATGATGTAATCTTGGGCATGGATTGGTTGTTTCGGCATTAAGCCTCAATCAATTGCCGGTCGGGTGTGGTAGATTTTAGACCCCCAGGTGGGGAGGGTTACTTCTTTCGAGCGACCCTCCGTTCGAATAAGATGCCTTTAGTAACGTCGATGTGCGCCTTGTACTCGATAAAGCCTAAATGTTTCAGTTTTATGGCGAGCATCGTAGATGTAAGCATGCAAGATGAATCAAAGTCATGTGACATTTTGGCAGTTGAAAGCCTTAAGGAAGTATACTTAGATGAGTTGCCTAGCTTGCCTGTGAAGGCCCTATACTCGATGAAGCATGGATGTTTTGGGTTCATAGCAAGTGTAGAGGAAGTGAGCATGAAAAATGGGTTGGAATTGTGTGACATTCCAGTAGTTAAGGATTTTTCAGAAGTGTTTCTGGACGAGTTGCCCGGCTTGCCTCCAGATCGTGAAATAGAGTTCACTATTGAGATTATTCCTGGTTCGTCGCCAGTGTCCAAGAATCCTTATAGAATGGCACCGGTTGAACTGAAGGAGTTGTACGTCCAGCTGAAAGAACTAACAGACAAGGGTTTTGTACGGCCGAGCGTTTCTCCTTGGGGCGCTCCAGTCTTGTTCGTGAAGAAGAAAGATGGTTCTTTGAGAATGTGCGTGGATTTCCGAGAACTGAATAAATTAACCATAAGAAATAAGTATCCGCTACCGAGGATCGATGACCTGTTTGACCAGTTGCATAGGGCCAGTGTGTTCTCAAAGATTGATTTACGGTCAGGGTACCACCAATTGAAGATTAAGGCCGAGGATATACCAAAGACCGCTTTTAGAACACGATATGGGCACTATGAATTTAGGGTTATGTCCTTTGGATTGACGAATGCCCCGGCAGCTTTTATGGATCTCATGAACAGAGTGTTTCGGGAGTTTCTGGATAAGTTCGTGATAGTGTTCATAGATGACATTCTGATATATTCCCGAAATGACGAAGAACACGCGAAGCACTTAAGGGCTGTTTTGGATACGTTGAAGCAGGCACCAATTGTATGCTAAGTTTTCCAAGTGCGGATTTTGGCTGAATCAAGTGAACTTCTTAGGTCACGTGATTTCGAAAGAAGGAGTTTCGGTAGATCCAGCTAAGGTTCAAGCCGTGAGGGAGTGGCCTCAGCCGAAGAATCCGAGTGAAGTGCGAAGTTTTATAGGCCTGGCTGGGTATTATCGGAAGTTTATTGAAGGGTTTTCAATCATAGCCAAACCCCTGACTGAATTTAACAAAGAAGGAAGTGAAATACGAGTGGTCTAAGGCATGTGAAGAAAGTTTTCAGATTTTGAAGCAAAAGTTGACCACAGTGCCATTGTTGATTTTGCCCGTGGAGAATGGAATATTCAGTATCTATTGTGACGCCTCCAAAGTAGGATTGAGATGCGTGTTGATGCAGGACGGAAAGGTGATTGCCTATGCCTCAAGACGGTTAAAGACTTATGAACAGAACTATCTGACGCATGACTTAGAATTGGCAGCGGTGGTATTTGCGTTAAAGATATGGAGGCACTATCTTTACGGTCAAAAGTGTGAAGTGTTTTCAGACCATAAGAGTTTCAAGTATCTTTTTACGCAGAAAGATTTAAACATGAGGCAAATGAGATGGTTGGAATTTGTGAAGGATTACGATTTTGAAATCAAATACCATCCGGGAAAGGCGAATACGGTGGCAGACGCATTGAGTAGGATGCCTAAGACCAAGGAGTTAGTCGTTTGCTGTATGCTAGCTTCATTAAGAAAGGAGATTCAGAGGTATGAACTTGAAGTAGTTTCAGAGCTTTCGGCCCTACTTGCTGACTTGACCATACGGCCTACTCTTTTGGACAAAATTAAGGAGGCTCAACAGATGGACTCGGAAGAAAAGGAAGCAATTCTGACCAAGTTGACAGATGCATCTTCTGATTTCAGTTATTCAGAGGATGGCGTTATAAAGTTTCGGGACCGTTGGTATGTTCCGAAGGATGAAGAGTTGAGGAAGTTGATTTTGACAGAGGCTCATTCATCATCGTTTTCAGTGCATCCGGGTAACACCAAGATGTACTGAGATCTTAAAGTGCTTTATTGGTGGCCGAATATGAAGCGAGATGTGTCCAATTATGTACAGTCCTGCCTTGTCTGCAAACAAGTTAAGGCGGAACACCAAAGAGCAGGTGGGATGTTACAGCCTCTACCGATTCCCGAGTGGAAGTGGGATCATGTTGCAATGGACTTCGTAGTTGGATTGCCGAGAACAGTAAAAGGGCATGACGGTATATGGGTCGTAGTCGATAGATTGACGAAGACGGCTCATTTCTTGCCTGTAAAGATGACCTACACGATGAACTAGTTTACAGAGCTGTATGTTCAGGAGATTATAAGATTGCACGGGGTTCCTGTATCGATTGTTTCGGACCGAGATCCCAGATTTACTTCAAGGTTTTGGAAAAGTTTACAAAGCGCTATGGGTACTAAGTTAGCTTTTAGCATGACTTTTCATCCACAAACTGACGGACAATCTGAGAGGACGATTCAGATACTTGAGGATATGCTGAGAGCGTGCGTGCTAGAGTTTCAGGCATCTTGGAGCCGGTATTTACCGTTAGTTGAATTTGCGTATAATAACAGTTATCTATCCACGATTGGTATGGCTCCGTACGAAGCGTTGTATGGCAGAAAGTGTAGGTCACCACTGTATTGGGATGAAGTGGGAGAAGCTAAATTAATTGGACAAGAAATTTTACAACAGTTATCTGAGAAGGTTGCTCTGATTAGGCAAAGGATGGAAGCCGCACTAAGTCGCCAAAAGAGTTATGCAGATCGAAGGAGGCGAGATTTAGAATTTGTAGTTGGTGATGAGGTGTTTTTGAAAGTTCATCGTTCAAAGGCGTGGTTCGCTTTGGTAAGAGAGGGAAGTTAAATCCACGGTTTGTTGGACCTTTCCCGATTACAGAAAAGATTGGAGCTACAGCGTACAAGCTTCAGTTGCCAATATATATGGAGGGTGTACATAATGTCTTCCACGTGTCGATGTTGAGGAAATGTGTACGAGATCCAACGCATGTGGTAGAACCGTTTAGTCTTGAGATACAACCAACCTTAGCTTACGAAGAGAGGCCAGTGCAAATTATGGAGTATGCTGCGAAAGTTTTACGCAATAAGTCAATCCCACTAGTAAAGGTGTTGTGGAGGAACCAAAACATAGAGGAAGCGACGTGGGAGCGCCAACAGGACATGGTGGACAAATATCCAGAATTGTTTAGGTACGAAATTTTGGGGACAAAATTCTAATTAAGGAGGGAAAGATGTAATGCCCACGAATTTAGTTATGGATTTAGGGTTATAGATTTACGAGTCTTAAGTTTTGAGTCAACCAGCCCTACCAAAACACGCTCCACCGCCACGACCTCCGTCCACCGACCGACTACACTTGATCATCGTAGGGAGGTTCCTCACCTTCGTTCTCGTCACCTACATCATACGATAAATACATTAAGCCTAATGCTTAGTAAGGAGTATACTAAACATAACATTACATATATGCATGACATTTGTAAAACAATTTCGTTTCGTTTTCTTTTCGTTAAACCATTTTCTTGCCCCGTGAGAATCATAACTTGCCCCGTGAGAAACACATGACTTGCCCCGTGAGAAACACATGACTTGCCCCGTGAGAAATCATACATCTTATCCTGTGAGAAACATATATCGTTCGGAATTCATGATCGTTCTTTAATTTGACGTTACATAAAACATGCTCATAAATAGTTCGTATGCACTTTAATAAAACATGATGCATGAACAGAGACATACGTATAAGTACCTATCGAACGACCACTAACTAATCACTAAGGCACTACTTAACCTACCCGTCTTACCACCAACTCCTATAACTACCTAATTTCATCACAACCATCATTATCAACATCGTTACGACGTAGGGCCTTAGTGGCCGGAAACCTAACACTCACTTACCTGGCGTCCTAGATATGCCGAGCACCGTCCGTTGAGCTTAGGTTACCTAGGGCATTCAACAACACATCATTAATATCCACTCTCAAACATCAAATCTGACAAATTGACTTCTCGAGCTAGGACAAATTCTTCTAAAACTCCAACTCACTTCATTCGGGCATTCCGTCGAGCACATTGTGCTCACTAACTTCAAAGACTCCATTAATGGTGTTTTACCACCTCCAACAACCAACACAAAACCTTAAACTTCAACCCACACCATTAATCTACTCCAACAACTTCAATAATCACTAATACATCATCAATGAGTAAGAAATTAACAACCCTATCGATTTCTAACGAAAATCTCTAAATTTCTTCACAAACCCTAACCTAAAATCACTCCAAAAACGACTACCAACTTAACTAAAGCATAGAGCTTACTTGGAGGGTTGATTTGTTGAAGAAACTTGAAGGAAAACCGCCAAGAACGGAAGAGTAGATCGACGTTGGAGGTTTGGCGATGGAGGAGAAGAAAAAGTCGTGAGGGAGAGGAGGAATCGTGGAGGAGAGGAAAAGTGAGAGAAGAAAATAGAGGGTTTTCCTATTTTAAGTCAAATTTTACTTGACAATTACCTAAATGCCCTTTTCATTATCTCTTTGCTTATACTCTTTAATTAACCCATCAACTTTGTTTCTCCAAATTATTTTATTTCACCAAATATTCCTATCTATTCCTAGGGTTCCTACAAAATTTCCCGTTGGCCATTTGGACTTAATTTATTATTTCCACGAATTAAAACTCTATAACGCTTAAATATTTAAAACTCGAAACTTATGGCTCAACTCCTTAAAACGAAATTTTCGGGCGTTACACCATTGATTAACAAACTTTAACCTTATTTAAGCAATCAATCAAAATCACTTAATCCCTTAAAATAAAAACCATGTACCGGTTGCTACATGTTGATTGGGCCAACTTCTCAAATTTTTTTACGATGCGAGTAATCATGCACTTTCGGATCAACTCGAACATGGTCAGGATCGGCTTGTCCCTCGCAAGCAGTGGAAGTGCATTGAATGACTCGCTTAAATTATTCAGACCTATTTCGCACTTGGGGACCCAAGAGAAGGCAAGAGAAACCCAATATTTAAGCTCTTTTGCTTGTAGTCATGCGTGGGCATCCGGGCTAAGCTGAAATAATTTGCTCATTTCGTGGTTGAAATGATACTCTGTCGGTGCCCTGGCGGCACTCGATATCGCATCTCTGTACGCTCTGCCCCGAAATAGGGATTTGAAGTTTGTCTACATATGCGGAGGTAGAAGCGCTGCTCGGAATTAGAAATGTAAGAATCCTTGAAATTTCAAAGAAAAACAAAAATTTATATAAATGTAAGAATCACAATTAGAAATGTATTATACTTTTTGTCGATCAGAAATAAATGTTCATCCGCCTTCCTCGCCAAGGTTCAGTTTTCACTTCAGGTGTTGCAAAAACCACGTCCATTTGTCCTCGGACTCTCTTTTGATGTTGGCAACTGCAACGGGATATATTCCATCGTTGCTATCAATACTCACGGCTGTGAGTAATTGTCCGGGACACGACCCCTTCAGATGACAACTGTCCAAACAGATAATAGGTCTACCAAACTGCAATAAACTTGCCTTGAACGCAGCTATACACAGATACATTCTTTGATATGCCCACATGTTAGAGTCTACCTCGTAAGCATGTATGTATAACGAGCTACCCGAATTTGATTTATAAATTTCAGCTGCGTACGACCGAGACTTGCTTGTACTGTTCGTCGCCACTGCCTTCGTTACGTGTTCGAACTATGCTTCTTGTTCTTTTGGCAATACTGGGCGTAATGTTAACAACGAAATCCTTCCTGACTATCTCGATGATGGAAGAGATTTTCCACATATGTTGACTTTTAAACCTGTCAAGATAATGATTTATAGCTGAACGGCAAACCGTTCTCTGCCATTCTCCTCACGCGGCAAACCGTTCTCCGTCAGACTCATAATCAATTATTGGCTGATCAAGGGCTGAATTGCAGGAAAACGACAAACCGTTCTCTGTCGTTCTCTAGGCCTATTTATAGGACAAGTCTCTCCCCTCCATTTTCTCACCACCACTAACTTCACTCTTCTCTATCTCTCTAAAATTTCTCAACTATTATCTTACTTTCGAGAATTTTAAGGTATTAGCGACGAAGATGGATGATATTTCAATTAGAGAGACTGATTTAGACGAGCTAACAAGCTTTGATGTCGATATCAATTGGCATGCGTACGTCACTCCTGCAAATTAAAGAGGAAATACTCGCTTATGGATTCTATTTTTAATTTTATTAGATTAACCTAAAATAAAAAAGTTTTATATAAAAAAATAATTATAATTTGAAATATTTTCGAACTGTAATTTGTTATATCGGGTTCATCGGACCATAAAGACATCGTAAAGCTTAATGCTTCCAAGACAGGTTTGAGTGCTCCACTCTTTTCATAATCTAACGATTTTAGATAGACAGTTAAAATCCTTAGATTATGAAAAGAGTGAAATACTCAAACCTGCCTTGCAACTATTAAGCTTTGCGATGTCTGTCTGGTCCAATGAAGCCGATATAACAAATTACAGCCCGAATATATTTCAAATTATAATTATTATTTTTTTATATAATTTTTTTTTATTTTAGTTTATTTTAAGACTAATTATTTATTATGAGTTATTCAAATTACAATTATTTATTTGTTTTAGTTTATATAAAGGGTTAAATCCAAAAAAATGCTCAAAGTATTGATTTGGTTTCACAAAAAGCTCAAATTATTAATTTATCTTCTTGTAAGGTGGAAAACATGGTAATTACTTTAATTATTTAAACAAGTTTCTTACTTTAATTAATTAATTAATTACATTAATTAAACAAATTATCAACCATGGTAGGGAAATTGTAATAAAATCAAATAATACAGAAAATATTTTGTACAATCTTTGGATGTCAAATTGAAGGCCTAACGATATATTTCGGGCCCAAAAAAAGAATGAAATGTGTGGGCTTCGACGAGAACTTCGATTTGATATTTTAACTGTCAAAACGAATACCAATGACAAAAGTTATGGACGTTTGAAATTTAGGGAATCACCATGTCCCACTGTTGAGGGTTAAGATTCCCCGTGGGGAGTGTTCTAAAAGATAACGGTTTGCCGCGTTCTGAGTGCAGCAAACCGTTGTCACGAGGGGGCATTTCAGAGGGTGAAGACCCCCTGCGCACGTGAGGGGCACATGCACGCGAGAGATCTTCACCCTCTAAAATGCCCCCTCGTAACAACGGTTTGCCGCACTCAGAACGCGACAAACCGTTATCTTTCAGAACACTCTCCGCAGGGGGTCAACGGTTTGCTGCGAATCGATTTTTTTGTCTATTTTCGATACTTTGAGCCATTTTTTAGACGAAAAATTAGTTGATTCCATTTTTTGAATGTCAGTTAAAGTTGGATCCAGATTTTGGATTTTATCCTTACACTTATTTATATCAAATATAATTATTATATTGCTATTATAAAATCTTATATCATGGCTCTTAATACACAAAGATAACCAACACATTATTTATAAATTTCCAAAAAAGAAAACCTTGACGATCTTACCATCAAATAACTGAAGAGGAAGTTTGAAGAACTGAAAATGAAGTTTTATTTATCGGATGTCTGAAAGCCGAAATGGGTTTTCCAATCTTCTCCTGCGTATTAACGGAGGCAGTTGGAGAGATCAGGTTATGGTGCTCAGTGAGAAGAATAATCGGAAAGTGCAGAAGAAGGATGGTCGCTGCTGAGTGGCCCCTTCTCTTTCTTCTTACTAGAAACCAACCCTCGCTTCTTCTGGTTATGGTTATGGTGGTGGTGGAGATCACGGTGGCCGAGCGCCAGTTGAGAAATGTCCACGTGAACACCCGGATCGTTGGTGGCGTAGCTGCCACCAAACATGACGGAGTTGTTGACCGCCTGGACGTTGCTGTTCACGTAGGTGATCAGCTGGTCCTCCTCCGTCTCAGACTCATCGCCGTCATCCTGTAGAGGAGAACTGGTAGTGCGGTGGGGATCCTTCTCCCCAACATGGCCGCGCATGGTGGCCCCGATGTTGCTTCCGGCGAGAGTGATGACCCTCACGCCGCCGTCATCCTCCTCCTCTACGGTGGAGCCACTTGGTTTGTGAAGATGGGACATGCGATGGGTTATAGAGGAGACCATGTCAAGTAGTTGTCGGTCCAGTTGTTTGTGCTTGCTCTGATCACCTGAGTGGCTGGGCTTCACTCCATCAGAAGACGCCATGCTTAATGCTTACTTCCGACTGGCGACTCTCTTTCGGGTGGTTCTGGCTTTGAGAGGAGGGGTGAGATTTTTATACAAGAGAAAAAAAAAAAAAGAGAGAACACCTCGCTACTCACTCCAAGTACTTGTTTATTCTTTCCTTTCCTACAATAACAAGGTATAAATTATGTGCTATGATTTTAGATATGCATTTTAATATATAGTTTGATACCGCGTTGATTTATTTATAGATAAATTATGACGGCAAACACAAATTGTCCAATATCTACTTAGGTACGACTTAATATTGAAACAAATAAGGATAGTTATCAAATTCATCACTAAGTATATGGTGATTAACAAATTAAAAGGCCGATATTTTGAGGGTGAATTTTATAATCACCCAACAAATAATAAGACTTGGTACTGATTGACCTTTGGACCGGACCCAAGTCTTCTTTTAATTAAAAGGCCGATATGTTAACAGGCCTGCCCATTTAGATTCGACTGAGACTTGAAGCAATTCTTGGCTCATGGGAAGACGTAGACAGTTGGTGTTGTGGCGGTCCAGCTCTGCACTTAGTGCCCGACTCAAGGACTGTGGACTCGAGATATAGAATACACTTGGAACCAATTTTTTCGCTCCATTGGCTGTTAGATTAGACTTGAACCGAAGATGAGCCACAAATTCTTAATCAAGTTGGCTCCGTCTGGTCCACCGATGAGGTTGAAGAAAGGGTCTCCTCCACTGATAAACATGAAGGCAAGAAGTTAACTAGGATGAAATAATCCGCCCAGACTGTTTTAAGAAAACAAGTGAGGGAGAGAGTAGGGGCAGATAAATGGGTTTTAGAATTGAGAAGGAGAGTCGAAAACGAAACAAGCGTCCGCCATTGACAAGTACTTTGCGATCGATTTTGAAAAACCATTTCTTTATGTTCGGGACGAGGAACGACACTAGGATGCTTTCTTTACAGTCTTGAGGAAGAGAAGCCATTGGTCGTATCGTTCCTCTTCTGAACAAATGTACGTTGAAAGAGGAATGAACGCGCGTTTACTCTCCTACATTACAGTATTAAAATACTCGATACAATAATTAATATAATTTTAAAAAATCCAAACAAATAAAAGAAGATATTTCAGCATACAAAAATTCAACCAACTCCCGTATTGGTCGAAAGTGTGATGATATACATAAAACTATAACGTCCCACAATATTCATTCTATCTCCATTTTCGGTGGCCTCCTTCTTCTATCCATCTGTCTCGCAATCTGCGGATTCCAACGTCTTCGGGTACTCCTTTCGATTCCCCTCTCCTTACTCCTTTATCAGCATTTCGCATTACTTCTATTGAATTTGTTGCACGAATCAATCGTGATTTGCTTTTGTCCTTCTTTTTGTTTGATTCGAAATATGCTGAAACTTTGAGACGCAGGGTTGTTTAACGCCGTAGGAGATTGGCGCCAGACCTAATGGCGTCTCTCTTGCTTTTCTCAAACACTGGTTAGGGTTTTGTTTCGGATGTTTTGGTCAATTGAGGACGATAAGGGGATTACTGAAAATAATCACAATAATATTACTTTAGAATGACCAACTGCTCTTCAAGTATTTGTTCCAGTCAGGTTACCGAAACCGCCGATCTCGAAAATCACGAGGGCGTACCGGAACCGCACCTGGAGCTTTCTGCGAATGATGCCGATAACGTTCAGACGAGAGTTGTGGTATCGGAGCAGTGCCTCGCTCTTGAGTCCGTTACGGTGGTACCTAAGGACGAGGAAACACGTGCTGAGCAGCTATCGAATGCCGGTTCTCCTAAAAAAGAGTACTTGTCACGGTCTTCAAGTTTTCATGAACACTGCAGGTATATGGTTGAATTCTTGTTTTTATCACAGATGCATTTTCGAGTTTTGGTTTGATTTGGAATTTGGGAATTCTATCTTTGTTTAGTCAAATTATTGATTGTTTAGTCCAACCATTTTACTAAGCCGCACTATCATTTTTTCATCACTAGAGTTGTCAATTTCAGTTGTGTGCATATATGTATTTTTTAAGTCAAGCAATAATTCATCTTTTTTATGTGTATTGGTGTTATTTGCGCATTTTATCTGTGGCCTTCTCTGCTTAATTTTCTCTCCTTTCTCCTCCCTTCTTCCCATATTTATCTTTTATCTATCGAGTAGCCTAAACTTTTGTTCTATAGTTTAATTCTTTTCATGTGCTTTGTGGAATATTCATTAATATGAACATCATAGTAGTTCCCTTTCACGTCTGTTTTGCCCGAGTTTCATTTCAAGCATCGCCTTTGACTGAACAAGTTTGCAAATAGTGATGAGAATTTAACACTGAGAATGCCACTGTACAGAATTTGTCATCACGAAAAGGAAGAAGATCTTATAGATCTTGGATGCAAGTGTCGTGGTGATCTTGCAAGAGCGCACCTGACATGCATAGGGGTCTGGTTTCAAACCAGGGGATCAAATAGGTGTGAGATATGCCAGTAAGTCAATGGTTATATTTCTTCATTTATGATTACAATACTCTACATTCTCCATGAATTGAAATATGATACTATGAATTTATTCTTAGAGATGTAGCCGAGAATGTGCCAGCTCCATCGCCCCAGCAAAGGGTGTGTATTACAAATCTTAAGTGCAAACAAATGTTTTATCTTACTATCATTTAATTACATATGACAAATGTATAATGTAAATTACAATGCGGAGCGTTAGACAATATCTTTTTCTGTCTTCATGATCCCATCCTCATACGGCATCTCGCCAAAGTATTATTTCTCTTGAGCTTCCCATTTATTGCAGATGATAGCATTGTTAACTTTGAATTTTTCTTTATTGTGTTTGCTGGAGCAGAACAGTTACTGGGTTTGGAGGATTAACCCAACTTTCAGAACAGATCGTGAAAGGGTAAGACAGACTTATTCATATTTCCGGACTACGGAGTTATACTTTTATTCATTAGAACAGTAATCACTTTCATTCTGTATTAATAGCAGAGTTGTTTTAGTCCACTTTGGGTGGCTTTTGCAATCCTCGTTGGGGGTCTATTGCTGGATGTGCTCATTTCCATTACGCTTGGTGTGTCAGCATTACCTATTAACATTATAATTGGTACGCTTAATTCATATGATCTATCCTATCCGAATCAGCTATTTTAGATTGATGATGGCATTTTCAAGTGGTTTGAATACTTAAGGATATTATACAGGAGTTATTGTGGTGCTTGGTCTTGGGACTGCATTGCGACTTGCACTGGAATTCTGCCATCAGTGGAGTTTGAGGAGAGCTGTTCAAAGGGTGGAGCTAATATAAATCTTGGATATTATCCAGCTTTGTAGCAGATCTGTTCATATGGGAGAGAAAGGAGCAAGGCGAAGGGGTTATATAAAACAAAGTAAGAAAGAAAGATCTAGACTCTATTTTTATTTGTTTTAGTACTTGTAAAAACAATAAACTTGTTATTCGCCGACGTCCGCAACAATCTTGTGATCGCCCCCAAAAAAAGTGACTAAAACAAGAATTTGACAATGATAAAGAGAGTATCATTCCCTGATCGGAACAATTTGTTTTGTTCTACAACTCAACTTGTCCGGCCATAAGTGAGCAAGTGTTTTGGAAACTGAAATAAGCTTAGGTTTCTCTCTGTGTCTTTTGGAAAAAATTCTGAACAGGAGTGAAAAGGATTCTCTAAATTTGTCACGTAGAAGTTATTTCTACTTGCTTCTTCCTTAAATTGTGGACGTAACTGGGCCGGAGCTGCAGAAATAGCCAACTGCACAACTTGGTTCGGTTCATATTGATTTTGATAAGCAAAGGAGTGGGTAACAGTTCTATCCATCCAAATACTAGCTATACATATTATTATAAATATTTGACAATTTTATTATTATAAATTATAAATATATTAATTAAGTTGACGTGTATTTAATTGTCATTGAGTGACAAGCTAGCATATCCAACTTTGAAAAGTGCAGCTCACTGGCCTAACAAACTCAAAGATCCTGGGGAAAAAAAAAGAACTTGACCCACTTTGGGAGTTTGTGACCCAGCCTGCTCGTTTAACACCCCGAAGGTGGTTTACCGACGTGTTCTTCAACATGCCCACGCAAAGAGTCTCGCGTAACCTTCGTTGTCGTTTGCCCATTGTTCGCTCTAATTGTGATCGAGTTTGATTTCATGTTTGTCTGGTTAGCTGGGTTCGACTTTGATTTCGTGTTCGTCTTACATTCCCAGCATCTTGACTTCTAAGTTCGTCTTCCACAGAGTTGGAGTTCCCCCTTCCATAGATTCGGAGCTATGCTCGCAATTGATTTCGAGTTCGATTTCTCAACGATAGATTTGAAGGCTGAACCAGTCTCACTTCACTGGTGATCGCGAATATCATAGTCCTCACCTTCAGCTCATAACCGAGGGTACTCACAGTCACCACCTATGCAGTTTCCATATATGCATAATTGAGTTTTTAAAATAAAAATTAGAACACAATCAGGACCTAAATAGGATTTGTGTAAATGGAGAACAAATAATATGGAATTGTTTGCAGCTGATAAATTTCGTCGTGAATTGAGAACTTATACTTTGGCTCTTTTATCAAACCACACCTCTCGTTACTACGTCCTTTAAACACTTGCTGTTTGCATCGCACATGGTTTGAAGAAAGCATTGAGGGCTTCTTCTTCCTCGCAGAAGAGGGAAGAACCTCGTCTGTGCCCTAGCTGAGAGGAAATCGACTCTTCTGTTGCTTGGATGCTCCTTTTTTTTCTTTTACACTTAATTTGAGTCAGGCTAAGGAATTATGATTTGTCATTTTTATGCGTGCATCTCCCTTCTGGCAAATATTTCATATGTAGTTGATTTCCAACTTATCTTTTCTTTTTTATTTGGTACAACGTGCCATTCATCATATGCAGGTTTTTATTTGATACAAATACTAATACTACGAATAGCAATTTTTATGTCAATTTGCAAATTAAAATTGACTAGTAATTAATTCATACAACTGTATTTGTTAGTTTAAATTGTTGAAAACTCATTAGCAATTTAGGGTGAGAGAGAGAGAGAGAGTTGACCATACAAATGTCATAGGAGTAGCTGCAGTTTCTGGAAAGCCTTCTTGAATTGTAGTAGTAGTAGTTTCCAATTTGGAAAATACATGTAAAAGTTAAGAAGTTGTACTGCATGGAAAATCATCAATTTCAAAACTAAGCTTATCAAGGCCTCCTTTAACTTTGTTTGCCTGCAACTTTCAATTTGAGTTTAATTACATTTTGTGATACTTTTCAACTGGCCTGATGTTGCGTGACACTACATCGATTATAAAAGTAACCTTCACCGACATATTGTTTGAGCTATGTTTTTTTTTTTTTTTTATGTTTTAAAATTTTTTATTTTGTTTTAATTTGTAGGTAGCCTTGAAGTGGTTTCAAATATGACATGTTTTTGCAATGTAAGAAATGTCATATGGACATCAAAGACACAAGCAAATCCTAGACGAAGATTTTTTGGTTGCCGGTATTATGAGATATAATTTATAATTGATGAAAATGTTGTTTATTTAAGATAGCAAGTGTATACTTCACTAAATTGCTTGTTAAGGACAATCAATGTTTTAGAGGGGAGCTGACGGATGCGATTTTTTTGCATGGCATGACGTAGCAATGAATGTACGAGAGAATAAGATTGTTAATCGTCTACGATCTAGAATTGAACATTTAAAAGCTGCAAATGAAAAGCTAACAAGAAAATGTCACACGGATTTATGTTTATTATGCATCGTAAACATCATTTGGTTACACTAGGCGTTTATGCAACGCATGAGTTTGAATTATTATCACTGATTGATTGTTTTGTACACATGATATAAGGGAATCCTCGTAAAACAAAATGGACAGAATAGCCATTGTTTTCACACTCCCCATCAGCCATGAGAAAAAAACAATCATTGCACAAAACACAAAATACAAAGCTATCAATTCCAATCATTCAAACATTATACATAATTGATAATCATAATAAAAAACCTACAAAATGTGCCTTCTAGAATTAATGATAGAATTAATGATAGAACAACCAGTCCATCAAAAAGAAAAAGTAATACAAAATAAAACTAAATCTCCATCTAGCGTCTACACCAACAAAGCCATTTTCACACTCCAACATCTGACGCCTGACACATTCGAAAGATGAACCCTGCAAACACAACAATACAAATACGTAGTAAAATATAGACATATTTGTGTTCTAACATTAGATATAGAATTGAATCCCATAAAAGTGTTATTGACGCTCCGTCTTTCTCCTCCTCGTCCTCTCCCCCTGCCCTATGCTGCTAGTCTGACTGTGTGTGACTCACTTGAAGTTGAGCCTGCAAGTACTATCTCTTTGGAAGTACTAAACCTGGAAGTACAAAGACCTTGACATGTACAGGCATTGTGACCAGTTTTCTGACATTTACTACACGTCATATGTTTATTTTTCCTGCTCGCGACATTTCTACTTTGCAGCTCATCTGTCGTTTCTTCTTTGGTCTACTTGGACGACGCCTAAATGCTGGCGTCATAATCTCATCCATATCCGTCAAAGGCCACCTCTCGAGGCCATTGATCGGATGAATGAAATGGGAATACATGGTCAAGTTTGAAGGTGGTAATATGGATGCCCAAATTCTTCCACGTTTCTCCTCATAACAATAAACATGCACACACGGTATCCTTGTAAGTCCCCACGAACAACAACTGCATGTTTGGTTGCTCAAGTCAACAATATATCGCTCGTTGAGATCACTTACCTCAAAACGATCTCCTTGTGCAGGCATTGGAGACCAGTTACGCTCACTATTTATCAACTTACCAAGTTTTTTTTTTTCTTGGGACATAATAATCCCGTGTACTCTTACATTGTTTTATGTCTCTTTGCTATGCGTGCCATTATGAACTTCCTTATCATTTCTAACATAGTCATGATTGATTTATCTTGAGCAGATAAAATTAAGGCGTTGAATGACTCACTTAGATTGTTCATAGATATGTTGCATTTCGACACATGGCTGAATGCATGTTTTGCCCAAAACTTTGGGTTTGTTCTCTTAAACTGCATGTGTGCTGCTTGGTCAACAAATGACAACTTTTTCAGCCCTTTCTCAAAGATATATGTTGTTGTTGCTCTTGAAGTGTTCGTCATTGCATCCTTGTATATCTTTCCACGAAACTTGTTCTTGAAGTTAGCGTGCATATGACAGATACAATATCAGAGCTCGACATCTGGCACAAGTCGCTCAAGAGTATCAATCAACCCCTACATGCAAACGAAGTATGACATAAACTAATTACGAAACCACATAGAACATATTAAAATAGCTTAATGGAACTTACATGTTACCTTTTGTTGATCGGAGATGAAAGTCCATCCAGCACCGCCATTAATCTGTAAATCCATCAATAGTACCTCCAAAAACCAATTTCAAGTGTATGTGCATTCACTTTCCATAACTCCTACAATAATCGGATAGATTCCATCGTTTTCATCAATCCCCACTGCTGTAAGTAGATGGCCGGGACACTAACCCTTTAGATGACACCCATCCTAGCAAATTACCAGTCTACCCTCAGTGAGTAGTCCTTGCTTGCGTGCATGAAAACACATACGCTCTCTGCAATGTAGAAGGTGATGTCAACAAGACTAACAACAAATGTGCTGTCCGGATTGGCCTGCCGAATCTTTTCAGCGTAAGACCAAAGTTGTTTATATTATTCTTTACCACAACATCATTCAATTTTCGTGCTTTGCTTCTGGCTCTATATCCCAGTGTAGGGTTAATATTGACATTGTAGTCTGATACGACCCAGTATCTTTATTCAAATCAACGAAACAAAATCTACAAACTAGGGTAAATCTACAAACTAGGGTTATTCGAGAGACCCAACCTCTCCCAAGACTTTCCACATTATTTTTCATAATCTCTCTATCCCTATCGTATCCTATTTATAGTCTCCTATTTTACTAACTTCTACTAACTTCTAATAACTCCTACTAACTTCCATGCAATGCATGAGTTTTCTACTATGTGAATTATTATCATTGATTGATTGTTTGTACACATGATATAAGGGAATCCTCGTAAAACAAAATGGATAGAATAGCCATTGTTTTCACACTCCCAATTAGCCATGAGAAAAAAACAATCATTGCACAAAACACAAAATACAAAGCTACCAATTCCAATCATTCAAACATTATACATAAGTTATAATCATAATAAAATCCTACAAAATGTGCCTTCTAGAATTAATGATAGAAATACCAATCCATCAAAAAAAATACAAAATACAAAATAAAACTAAATCTCCATCTAGGCGTCTACACCAGCAAAGCCATTTTCACACTCCAACATCAACGCCTGACACATTCGAAAGATGAACCCTGCAAACACAACAATACAAATACGTAGTCGGGCAGAAGTAAACTAAAAGAACTGTAAAATATAGACATATTTGTGTTCCGACATTAGATATAATATAGAATTGAATCCCATAAAAGTGTTATTGATGCTCCGTCTTTCTCTTCCTCGTCCTCTCCCCCTGCCCTATGTTGCTAGTCTGAATGTGTGTGACTAGTACACTTGAAGTTGAGCTTGCAAGTACTATCTCTTTGGAAGTACTAAGCCTGGAAGTACAAAGACCTTGACATGTACAGGCATTGTGACCAGTTTTGTGACATTTACTACACGTCATATGTTCATTTTTCCTGCTCGCGACATTTCTACTTTGCGGCTCATCTGTCGTTTCTTCTTTGGTCTACTTGGACGACGCCTAAATGCTGGCATCATAATCTCACCCATATCCGTCAAAGGCCACCTCACGAGGCCATTGATTTGATGAATGAAATGGAAATACATGGTCAAGTAAGTTTGAAGGTGGTAATATAGATGCACAAATTCTTCCACGTTTCTCCTCATAACAATAAACATGCACACACGGTATCCTTGTAAGTCCCCATGAACAACAACTGCATGTTTGGTTACTCAAGTCAACAATAGATCGCTCGTTGAGATCACTTACCTCAAAACGATCTCTTTGTGTAGGCATTGGAGACCCGTTCTACTAATCATTTATCAACTTACCAAGTTTTTTTTTTTCTTGGGACATAATAATCCCGTGTACTCTTGCATTGTTTTATGTCTCTTTGCTATGCGTGCCATTATGAACTTCTTTATCATTTCTTACATAGTCATGATTGATTTATCTTGAGCAGATAAATCTAAGGCGTTGAATGACTCACTTAGATTGTTCAAAGATATGTTGCATTTCGACACATGGGTGAATGCATGTTTTGCCCATAACTTTGGGTTTGTTCTCTTAAACTGTATGTGTGCTGCTTGGTCAACAAATGACAACTTTTTTGGCTTATTCTCAGAGATATATGTTGTTGTTGCTTTTGAAGTGTTCATCATTGCATCCTTGTATATCTTTCCACGAAACTTGTTCTTGAAGTTAGCGTGCATATGACAGATACAATATCAGAACTCGACATCTGGCACAAGTCGCTCAAGAGTATCAATCAACCCCTACATGCAAACGAAGTATGACATAAACTAATTACGAAATCGCATAGAACATATTAAAATAGCTTAATGGAACTTACATGTTACCTTTTGTTGATCGGAGATGAAAGTCCATCCAGCACCGCCATTAATCCGTAAATCCATCAATAGTACCTCAAAAAACCAATTCCAAGTGTATGTGCATTCACTTTCCACAACTCCTACAACAATCGGGTAGATTCCATCGTTTCCATCAATCCCCACTGCTGTAAGTAGATGGCCGGGACACTAACCCTTCAGATGGCACTCATCCTAACAACTGACCAGTCTACCCCTAGTGAGTAGTCCTTGCTTGCGTGCATGAAAACACATACGCTCTTTGCAATGTAGAAGGTGATGTCATCAAGACTAACAACAAATGTGCTGTCAGGATTGGCCTGCCGAATCTTTTCAGCATAAGACCAAAATTGTTTATATTATTCTTTACCACAACCATCATTCAATTTTCGTGCTTTGCTTCTGGCTCTATATGCCAATGTAGGGTTAATATTGACATTGTAGTCTCGTCTCACGGTTTCAATAATGGAGAAAATTTGCCAATCATATTGGCTTTTAAACCTTTTCAGAGACTTTGTCGCAACCCAACTTGCAGAAGCATGTCTGCCTTTCATGCTTCGTGCACATGTGTGAACGTTATTGCATGAATTTATCTGATATGTTCCTTCATTATGCATCTTAGAGGCATACAACCTCCATTTACAACCGTCTTCACATATCACTGTTAATCGTCTAGATTCATTTTTAACAAATTTTACATTGTGCCCATTTTTCATAGCATTATCTACTACCAAATCTTTTATTGTTGCCAATGAACCAAATGCCATTCCTAACTCGACATCTGTGGATGTAGATGTGAATTTTGTCCATTCTTTTCTACAATCTTCATCTGACCCATTAAGTGAGTAAATGTGTTCATCAAGACTTATGAAATTGATTTAATCTCTATTTGAAAATTCTTATCTTTATTTTCGGAACATTCCCCTTCAGTCTCATCTTCTCCGTTATTGCTATCAGCCTCCACCCCGTCCACATGAACATCACACTCAACGTAAATCTTCACGCACATTTTTTATTCAAACTACTAACCATGGACAATACATTTGCATATGAACTCAAGCTCTTCAAACCTTTATGCAGTTCAAAACGTGGGTCGCAATATTGTAGTGTCTTTCACTTAGCAAAACTTAGTTCTCCCAACATGTCATGGATCTCAAATATTGACATCTCATCGACGTCACAGTTTTCAATAATTTCTTGTTGTCCACCCACATATTGTATTGTGTTTCTCTCATGAAGACTCCACCATAATTGTATTATATCGTAAACTTGTCCATCTCTAAATATCCTACAAGCACGTGCGATCTACCAAGTATCTGATATCATAAGAAATAACAAAAAATTTTTGGAAAAAATATAAACATGCACAAGCCACAAATTAACTTGTTTAAAGCAACACAGTACCAAAGTGATTCATGACAGCGCCAACATTTATCAACAAAAAACTTTCAATCACAACAGAGCCAACGTTTATGTGTGACTTAAACGAACAACTAGAAGCTCCATGGAAATAGAAAGACCAAAGTGATTCAACTTTTAGAACTAATCAATCTACTATGAACATTGCAGAACAAATCAACCATGTTTATGTGTGCCTTAAACGAACAACAAGAAGGTGCTAATTTAATCATCGTGTATATATAAGCTCATCCAGTGAGAGTTAATAGAAGAAAAAATGCTCAATAGTCTACTTATTCATGAGTAGTTCTGGTCATAGAATATTACAGTTCAGAAATTGATTAGCTCACCACTACAAAGAAAAAAACCAATTCTCCCCATGTTGCTTCAAACTTATTTGTAATGAAATCTCAATTATTTTAACCAAACCAATTTATTTGAGGAACGAAACTAGTCAATAAGCTAATCAAAAAGAAGGAAGATAACAGGAAGATTATGAGTTTATATAATTATGAGATTAAGCAAAAAACATTTTCATTATTCGAATATGTATTGCACATTCTACAACCATCTTGTTTGCAAGAGCAGCACTTACCTAACCCAATTACGTAGGGATTACTAAGAATGAGCCCCAAATTACTGCAATATATACAGGTATTATGCATCCATTCAAAGATTCAACGTTTTAGGAATTTACGTGGTTGCTTTGCCATTAAAGAATAGAAGCTCTCAAAAAGCAAACCGAGCAAGGAAACCACGACAGAGAAACAAACAGAGCAAGGAGATTAAAAAAAAAAAGAAAGAAAAAAACAAACCGAAGGTGTTATGGAAGGAGCCAGAACCCAATGGACCAACTGCACAGTTGGGCTGCCAAGAGTAAGAGGAGTAGAAGAAGGAAGGCCATATCGTTCCAGCCCAAAGATTAACCAAGAAAGAAGACGGTTAGAACCCTAGCTATAAGTTACGAGAGAGGGATGGAAAGTGTGTGGATTGTTTGTTATTTTTCATCTTCCAGTTTGTTATTTCCTTTTTCTGCAATTTCTTAGTTTTCTGTAATTTTTGTTTGGGAGGAACTCTGTGGAAGGATTGGAGAATCTGAATATATTTGCTAGTTTTCTTCTTTTATTGTGTAATTCGAAGCTGAGAATCCGATTTACACAACAGTGGTATCAGAGAAACCTACGATCGATAATGGTGGAAACGAGAGCGAAGGTTACGGAAGAAAACCTGAAAAAGCTTAATGGCGGATTTCAAGAATTGCAACAGGCGGTCTCCGAAATCGCCTCTCAACTGGCAGCTTCCGATCACAATTTTAAATCACAACTATCAACGGCCGATCAGAATTTCCAAGAAGTACAGATTAAACAGGACCGGCTAGAAATCGCTTTCAACTCTTACGTGCAAGAATCGAAGGTAAAGCATGATGCACTGTTGTCTCTGTTGACGAAAATGGCCCAAAATCGTCCAACCGCTGGGCAGAATCAAAACGAGGGAGCCGATCCTTGGCACCGCCAACCAGTACACGGGGATTCCAATCTACCCACTTCTAGTACGTCAAACGCAATTGCAGAATCAGGGCCACAACGACAAAACTTACACGGTGATTCGTGCCGGCCGCCTTTCTCTAATAACTCCGTCCTGCCGCCCCATTTACAGAATCCGTGGAACGTCTGGCAGAGTCCACAGGCTAGACTACCACTTCTTCCGCAATTCGCTACTGAGCAATAGCGGTATGAACAACCAAGCCCAAGATTTCCAAAGTTAGAGCTCGCCTGTTTTACAGGAGACAATCCCCAGGAGTGGATTCAAAAAGCAGACCGATATTTTGATTTACACAGAACGGCAAAGAATCAAAAACTGGAAATAACAGAATTGTTCTTAAGAGAAAAAGCCGATGTATGGTATCATGGGTGGGCAACAACCCATTCGGGAGCCACTTGGAGACAATTTGCATCAGCCCTATGCAAGCGCTTTACGGCCAACCCGGGCGAAGACGTATTGGAAGCGCTCAGTAAGGTGGTCCAAACAGGATCCGTGACTGAGTATCTAGAACGATTTGAGGAACTAAAAGCTCAAGCCCAGCTCCGACTACTGGAAATGCCAGAATCCTTCTAGATTGCTGGCTTTACCAGCGGCTTAAAGGAAGAAATCCGAGCGATGGTGAAGATAGCCCGTTCAATGACACTAGAGCAAGCAATCGAGGTGGCCGAACTGCACGAATCAGCCCTGGGAATCCTGGGCAAGACTTTGAGACCGAATAGGCCAGTTTCTCACTCGCGTTGGGCGGATACACCGAAGACGACGCCGGCGACTGGCCTAATTTCTGAGGTGTCCACCGAAGCTGCCAAAACGCCGTATAGAGTACAACGAATTTCCCAAGCCGACCTCCAGCTTAAAAAGAAGTTGGGACTCTGCTTCAAATGTGACGACAAATATTTCGCAGGGCATATATGCAAAAATAGGGCGCTGAACGTGCTCATAGTAGATTCAACAGAAGAGGAGGTTGCCGAGGAGTCAACAGATGAGATTCCTGACATAAGTCCGGTATCGGCCCCATTAGAAGTCTCTTTGCACGCTCTGTCCGGCCACACCACCAGTTCGGTTGTGAGGATTGCCGGTCGACTGGGTCAGACACCCATTTCGATTCTGATCGACAGCGGAAGCACCAATAGTTTTATCGAAGAGAAGTTAGCGGCTCATTTCCGGCTTCCGCTATTAGCCGGCCGGTCAGCTAGCGTCATGGTTGCCAACGGCGAGAAACTCCGGAGCGAAGAGCTGTCAGCACCGGTTACTTGGCTGATGCGGGACCTGCCTTTTTCTTTTTCCCTGAGGACTCTACAGTTCGGAGGGAGCGACTTCATTTTGGGCATTGATTGGATAGCAGCCCATAGCCCAGTTACATTCCATCCTCCTCAACGTCAATTACATATACAATACGAAGGCAACCCATTAGTCTTACCTTATTCGGACTGGACTGCCTTACAGGAAATTCCGAGTTCGAAATCTCTCTGTACCCATTGGAAGGACCAGCCCTGCGGTTATATCGCCCAACTTGTTCTGGATCAACCTCCGATAGAACAGCCGCGACCAGAATGCGTTAGGAAAATCCTGCATGACTTCTCGGATGTCTTCACCCCACCGTCGGGACTGCCACCGGCGAGGAGCCACGATCACTAGATTCCATTGCTCGAGGGCACAAAGCCTTTTCGCATCATTCCTTACCGGTGCCCCTTTTCCCAAAAAACAGAGATCGAGCGACTGGTTCAAGAAATGCTGGAAGACGGCATCATTACTCAAAGCAATAGTCCGTTTGCTTCCCCGGTAATCTTAGTGAAAAAAAAAGACGGACAATGGAGGTTCTGTGTTGACTACCGACAACTCAATGCTCTCACGATCAAGGACAAATTTTCCATGCCGATTATAGACGAATTTCTTGACGAGTTACATGGTTCGACGGTCTTCTCCAAAATCGACCTACGGGCGGGCTACCATCAAATTCGGGTCTGGGCAGACGATTGTTACAAAACTGCTTTTCAGACTCATCAAGGACTATACGAGTTCAAGGTCATGCCATTTGGCCTCACCAATGCACCGGTAACCTTTCAAGCCCTCATCAATTCTATCTTCCAGCCATTTCTGCGAAGGTTCGTTCTGGTCTTCTTCGATGATATTCTCATCTACAGCTCCTCTTTGGACATCCACTGCGATCATCTGAGAAGGGTGCTTAGCTTATTACGCAGCCATAAACTGGTCGCCAAGGAGTCTAAGTGCATTTTCGGCCAGACACAGGTTAGTTACTTGGACCACATTGTCTGTGGCAACGGAGTTAAAGCCGATCCGGCTAAGATTGAAGCAATGTTACAATGGCAGCCACCGGTTAATATTAAGCAGCTACGAGGATTTTTGGGCCTAACCGGCTATTACAGGAAATTTATCCGGGATTACAGAGTGTTGGCAAAGCCGCTTACTTCCCTGTTAAAAAAGAACGCCTTCATATGGAATACAGAGGCCGCCGAGGCGTTCCAAACTCTGAAGTCAGCCATGAGTGAACCTCTCATTCTAGCACTGCCAGATTTTTCTAAGCCTTTCGTTATTCAAACGGACGCGTGCAGTGGGGGCATGGGTGCAGTTCTGATGCAAAACAGGCATGTCATTGCCTACATGAGAAAACCATTCCACTCCAGGAACTTGGGATTATCCATATACGAAAAAGAATTACTCGCCTTAGTCTCCGCGGTACAGCTTTGGCGTCACTACTTGGAAGGCAACAGATTCATCATTCAGACGGACCATCAATCGCTTAAATACCTCCTGGAACAAAGAATTACAACTCCCATCCAACAGAAATGGCTGGCTAAACTTCTCAGGCTTGATTATCAAATCGAATATAAACGGGAAACTCAATGTGGTCGCCGACGCCCTTTCCCGAGACCCTTCTCACCAGCAACTGCCAGTGGCTCAATGCCAAGCTATGACAATACAATCTCCTAGCTGGATCAAGGAGGTCATTTCTAGCTATGAAGGTGACACCTGGGCAACCGATCTGCTCACTCAACTGTCCATTGATCCAGGGCAGGTACAATTTTTTTCTTTAACTAATGGAGTTATTCGTTTCAAAGGGAAATTGGTTCTCGGCAATGGCAACTCCATCAAGTCCAAAGTGCTCCACAATATTCATGACCCGGCCGAGGGGGGTCACTCCGGGATTTAGGCTACCCTTCATAGGGCCAAGTCTCTTTTCTGGTGGCCAGGATTAACTTCGGACGTGCATAATTACGTCAAGGGCTGCGACATATGTATGCGGTGCAAACACGAACATGTTCCTTACCCAGGTCTCCTCCAACCACTCCCGATACCTCAGCACCCGTGGACCCACATAGCAATGGACTTCATCGAAGGCTTGCCCAGCTCCCTTCATTCCAACTGCATTCTGGTGGTCGTCGATTGTTTCACCAAATACGCGCACTTCTTGGCACTCCGACACCCGTTTACCGCTGTACAAGTAGCCAACTTGTTCTTGGACCATGTTTTTAAATTGCATGGCATGCCGATCTCCATGGTGTCGGATAGGGATCCTGTCTTCTTATCCAATTTATGGAAATCTGTTTTCTCTTCCCTGGGAGCATCGCTGGACACTTCCACCGCCTACCATCCTGAGTCCAATGGTCAGACAGAGCACCTGAACCAATGTCTGGAGATGTACCTGCGTTGCATGACATTTCATAAACCGTCGGCTTGGCGGCAATGGCTTCCCTTAGCCGAGTGGTGGTACAACACAACCTTTCAGTTCGCAATCAAGATGACACCTTTCGAAGCTCTTTATGGTCTACCACCACCTCGCCTTGCTCTGGGCCCTTCTCAACAGTCTCGTTCTGCGGCGGCAGATTCTTATCTCCAGGACAGACACACAATGGATCACCTACTGAAGGAAAATATTGCTCAAGCTCAAAGTCGCATGAAAATCTATGCTGACAAAAATAGATCCGAGAGGAGTTTCATGGTGAACGATTGGGTCTACTTAAAACTCCAGCCATATAGACACCCATACGTGGCTGCTCGGTCCTCTCAGAAGCTTGCTCCGAAGTACTTTGGTCCTTTCAAAGTGTTAGCTCAAGTCGGCCACGTCGCTTATAAGCTGGATTTACCAGAGGGTGCTCGCCTTCACCCTGTTTTTCATGTCTCCCTATTGAAAGCCACCATCGGCAACTCGGCTACGTTCTCCCCAACACTCCCGCCCGACTTTCAGAATGTCACTCCTCTTCGTCAACCATCCGGCCTCCTCCAGACCAGAGTTGTCAAACGAGGTAATCTTCCAGTCACTCAGTGCCTAATTCAGTGGCAGGACCTTCCCGTTTCTGATGCTTCTTGGGTGGACTCCGACGCCATTACTGCACAATTTCCTGACTTTTGACCTTGGGGACAAGGTCGTTCTAAGGGGAAGGACTGTTATGGAAGGAGCCAAAACCCAATGGACCAACTGCACAGTTGGGCTGCCAAGAGTAAAAGGAGTAGAAGAAGGAAGGCCATATCGTTCCAGACCAAAGATTAACCAAGGAAGAAGACGGTTAGAACCCTAGCTATAAGTTACGAGAGAGGGGTGGAAAGTGTGTGGATTGTTTGTTATTTTTCATCTTCCAGTTTGTTATTTCCTTTTTCTGCAATTTCTTAGTTTTCTGTAATTTTTGTTTGGGAGGAACTCTGTGGAAGGATTGGAGAATCTGAATATATTTGCTAGTTTTCTTCTTTTATTGTGTAATTCAAAGCTGAGAATCTGATTTACACAACAGAAGGCCTCAGACGAAGTTTGGAAAATCTGCGAAGGCCTCAACGCTTTCCTCTCAGCTAGGGCACAAAAGAGGTACGAGGAAGAAGGCCTCTATGCTTTCTTCCAACCATGTGCGATACACATGGAACAGACGTAATAACAAAAGAGCTAGAGTTGATAACGAGTCGAAGTATAAGACGCGCACACCCAATACTTTAGGGAGCAAATTAATATTTACCTTAAATAATATTGTTTTTATAACTTGTCACACATTTCTAACTCATGGCCTATGCTTATTCTTGTGCTCTGAAGTTCTAAATTTCACTTCTCATTTTTCATTTTTAAAAATTAAACAAATTGTAAATGAGTTCTTAAACTTATAATAAAGAGTAAGTGACTATTAACTTTTATTTAAGGCAAATAATTCTTGAACTTAAGGGCATTAATAATCAAGTCCCTGTCGTTATTAGTACTGTTAAAGACATCATATTTTTGTTACGTGATCTTCTCTGTTTGACGATTTTCAGAGAGAATTAACTTCTAATAGAACAATTTGATTTTCGCAATTTTCATAGAGAAATAAGTTAGAACAAACGATGTAATATCCGGCTTGTACGGATTTTGGAGTTAATATATTATATTATTATTTTATCATATAATGGCATTTTTCGTAAATATACCAAATCAAATCAGTTTCGCAAACGGAAAACGTCATTTCGATCCTAACGATTAATAGGAATTTTAAAGAAATTATGAGAATTTTCGGAGATTAAACGCTATATTCCGAGTAATTACTTTTATTGTGATGTAAAGGACGTTTAAGTAGAAATAGCAAACGAAGTCCAAATTGCGAACGGACAGTTTTGATAGAACCTAAATAATGAATAAGGGCTATTGGCAAAATAAGGAAATTTGGAAAGTCCGAATCGTTGGACGTTTAACGAAACAAAGGACGAAACAAATAAAATTAAGTGCTAAGGGCAAAATGGTAATCTGCCAAACCAATTTTATAAAATCACAAGTCTTTCTCTCTTTCCCTCATTTCTTCCTGCGTGATTTCCAGAGAGCGATTTCTCTCTGTTTGCTGCGACCATTCCTTCCACGCCAATCTCCGTTCTTCCTCCGTTCTTCCTCTGTTCTTCGCGATTTCTCCTCCAATCGCAATCCTAGGTATGAATCTATGATTCTATAGCGTTAGTTTTCAATTCTTGGATCGTTTTAAAGTTAGGGTTTCGTTAGGGTTTTATTAGAAATCGAGATTTAGGGTTCGTAATTAATAGGTTAGTCGTGATTAAGTTTATATTGCACGTATTTGACGTTATTGGACGAATTTAAATCAATTTGTGAAAAATGTTAAAAGTTAGGGATTTTCGGGTTTTTGAGGAAAAACTCGTTAATTGAAGTTTTGGATTATCGAGCATTAATACGCTTCGATTAGCTAAGTTAAGAATTTAGGAAAGATTCTTTAGTTAAGGTTTGTAATTTGGACGTCAATAGCTTAAATTGGTTTTAACGACAAATATCGTGTTTTGCCTCAGACACACGACTCCCGTGGACGAAGCTTGAGATTTCGCGCGCTCAAGGTAAGTTCTCGTGACTTACTCTGGCCGATTGGCCTACACCGTACTTCGATGTCGCGTCGAGGACCTTAGAGGATGGATTGTTTAATTTGCTTTGGTTGGGTAGTCAGGTTTAAACGTTTTGTAGGTTATTTCATTTAAAGTCTTGATGGTACGCATGCTTGTTTGTTTACTTTTATATTGAACTGTTCATGCATCACGTATTTTAACTTGGCATGAAAACGAATTTCTGCACTGCACGATGTTTTCTGAAAACCATGTGGCCCAGAAATTGGGGGCTCTTGATCTATCGTGCGGGCCGATTAAGGGTCTGGTCGATACCACATCTCATGTACTGTAATTAATGAACGTAATCTGTTATCTGGTCACGCGAGGTGGGAATCAGGCACGGCTGTACGTGTTGTAAGCGTGTACCCCCCTCCTCTAACCGCACGGGGTAGTCCGACCGATGGATGGGCCCCCTTCAGTTAGGGGGCTGAGATCTCGGTGATATACTGTCTGCGACGCTCTGTTATGCATGATTTCCGAACTTCATATGCACTGCACGCATCTGCATTTACGTAGAATTTACTGAGCCTGTTAGCTCATAGTGTGTCTGTATGGTGTAGGTGACGTTTTAGGTGACATTGAGCCAGGTGAGGACGATGTTCCTCCTCCCGAAGTCTGATGCAGTTGATGGAGAATGGCCCGTGGGAGTGTGCTGAGCAGTCGGCGCGTTTTGACCCGTGGGGATATCTGCGTAAGTGTTTTGGGAGATTTAATGGATGTATAGATGAACAGATTAGGATGTTGGATCTGACTAGATGTTAGGTTTATGTTTGATGTTTTAAACGTTTTTGGAAATCTGTTTATAATCTGTGTTATGATAGTTTTTACTGGAACTGCTTGGAATTTGAAACAGGAGGATTAGACAACTTTTAAACGTATCCATGCAGTTCGTTTTTACGAAAGTTTAACGTATGTTTAGGTTGTTTAATTCGTTGATTTAGGACATGAAAAAGAGATGAGTTTTATGTGGAAAAAGTAAGGTGGAAACTCTCTGGAATCTCGGATTCCAGAGAGGAGTTTTGGTCGCTGCAAGTGCAGCAACTGGTCGCTGCACAATGCAGCGATCGGGCGCTGCATTGTGCAGCGCCTACAGTGACTGATCGCTGCCTTTCTTTTTCTCTGTTTTCCGATTTTACCCTCCACCGATCGATAAATGTTTTAATTGTTTTATTAATTGTTTTTAAATAGTTTTAAGTTTATAAATGTTTTTGTTTTAAGTGATTTACAACGTAGACTTCAATTCCGATTTAATTTCCGCTCAAAGTGTAAAATGAAATGAAAAATTTATAAGGGTAAATGGGTACAGTATTAGGGGTGTTACAATTATGGTATCAGAGCCCCCGGGTTTTAAAATCGGTTCTGTAGACTGCTCGACTGCACAGCCACTACGCGGACATCCTTCATCAACTGTAAGTCTGTTCATAGCTTCATTTGATTTTGTTTCTTAGGATTATCTGTTTAATTTGTTTTAGGCTTTATACACTATGACTCGAGGAAGAGATCCTAGAGATGACGCGCTAGATCGATTTACGGAGTTGATAGATTGCCAGTCTCAGCATATGGACCGGCAAGCGCAACAGATTACGGACTTAGTGAATCGGGAGAACCAGAGAGCCCACGATTTGATAGTTCCCAATAACCAGGGCATGCAGAAGTTTTAGGGCCTACGGCCTCTAGTGTTTGATGGTCGATCATCGGATCCTACTGTTGCTGAGGAATGGATCCGAGTTATGGAGGATATGTTAGCTTATGCCGAGGTGGGGAACGGGAGCAAGGTGGCGTATGCTACCTTTCACTTAGCGATGAATGCCCGTTTCTGGTGGGATTCGATTAAGGTGACGACAGACGTATCTATTATGACTTGGGATTGGTTCAAGTTTCTATTCTTCGATAAGTATATCAGCCGCACAGTGAGGGTGGCCAAGAGGAACGAGTTTATGCAGCTGAAGCAGACAGGTTCAGTTGCTGATTATATTCGGAAGTTTGAGGCGTTATCCAGGTTTGCACCTCGTCTTGTTAGCGATAATGAGGAGAAGGTGCACCAGTTTATGGGGGGACTTAATCCGGAGATTCGGATGCACGTCGTGGTCTCGGGTATTATTGATGTGCCCTATTCTGATATCACGGCCAGAGCTCTAGATATTGAGGCTGCCAGAGCCACTTGTGTTAGACCGAGGGAGCCAGCGAAGGGCTTCTTTCGAGAGATCCGTCCTCAGTCACAGAAACGAGGAGGGTAGCCGAGAGCACAGCCGCCTCAGCAGCAGTGGTAAAGGGAAGCAAGTACAGGGGGCTTCTCAGATACCGTGGTGCCCCATATGTCAGAGGGAACACAGTGGTGAGTGCCGTGTTGGCACTAACCGATGCTTTAGATGTGGGGAACTTGGCCATTACGTCAGAGATTGCCCGAAGCTTGGCCGAGACCAGTTAAGCGGAGATCAGAGGAAGGTTATGCCCAGGATTTTTGCTTTTATCGAGCCTGGCGACGTAGATGATGAGGCTCAGCCTGCCGTGATTGCAGGTACTATCTTACTTATGGGCGTTGCGGTATTTACTTTGATGGATACAGGAGCTACGCACTCCTTCGTATCGACTACATGCATGGCTAGATTGGGGCTAGAGTCTGAGTTAGCTGGGGTTGAGTATAGAGTGATGCTGCCTTCTGGAGAGCTTATGCAGTCAGAACGTATTCTCCAGGGCAACGTCATCTCAGTGGGGGATATTACCCTTTATGCTCGTTTGATAGTTATGAGCATAGAGCAGTATGATCTTATCTTAGGGATGGACTGGCTTGCGCAGCACTTCGCCACCATCAATTGTCGATCCGGGATAGTGACCTTTCGACCCCCGGGTAAAGCCAAGTTTTCTTATCAGGCGATGAACCGATTGAGTAGCTCGCCTATTTCTTATTCTATGAAGGTCAACGAGCAGTTCAAAGGTGCGTGCTCTATTTATTTGGCCTCTGTATTTGATTGTCAGTTGCTCAGCGGAGAAAAGCCGAGCAACATTCCTATTGTCAGAGAGTTCTCTGGGATCTTTCTTGATGATCTTCCCGGGTTACCACCAGACCGGGAGATCGAATTCACCATTGATGTCTATCCAAACTCCGCACCGAGGTTTAAAAACCCGTATCGGTTGGCACCAGCTGAGTTGAGAGAGTTGAGGACTCAGCTTGACGAGTTGTTAGAGAAGGGATTTATTCGACCTAGCGTTTCACCCTGAGGTGCGCCCGTTCTGTTTGTCAAGAAGAAGGATGGGACCCTCAGGATGTGCATTGATTACAGGGAGTTGAATAAGCTCACGGTGAAGAATAAGTATCCACTGCCCCGGATTGATGATTTATTTGATCAGCTACAAGGTGCTCGAGTATTTTCGAGGATTGATCTATGCTCGGGTTACAATCAGCTGAAGGTCCGGAAGGATGATATACCGAAGACGGCATTCCGAACGAGGTATGGGCATTATGAGTTCCTTGTCATGTCTTTTGGACTTACTAATGCCCCTGCAGCGTTTATGGATTTGATGAACCGCGTCTTCAAGGAGTATCTGGACAAGTTCGTGGTGGTTTTCATCGACGACATTCTGATCTACTCTAAGACGAAGGAAGAACACGAGGAGCATCTGAGGATTGTTCTGAGGACCCTATGCCAGCACCGGTTGTATCCGAAGTTCTCTAAATGCGAATTTTTGTTGAGTCAGATCAGTTTTCTTGGCCATGTCATATCGCAGGATGGAGTTTCTGTGGATCCGAGCAAGATTCAGGTGGTCAACGATTGGCCACAGCCGAAGAACGTACGTGAGGTGCGTGAATTTCTCGGATTGGCCGGTTATTATCGGAAGTTTATAGAGGGATTCTCGAAGATCGCACTTCCTCTTTCACGGTTGACTCGGAAGAACGAGAGATTTATATGGTCGTCTACTTGTAATGATAGTTTCATAGAGTTAAAGCAGAGATTGACCACCGCTCCAGTACTGGCGTTGCCTGTTGAAGGTGTCAGATACAGTATTTATTGTGATGCATCTGGAGTGGGACTCGGTTGTATATTGATGCAGGAGGGGAGAGTTATTGCATATGCTTTTCGGCAGTTGAAGCCGTACAAGCAGAACTACCCTACGCACGACCTTGAGTTAGCAGCTGTGGTCTTCGCACTGAAGATATGGAGACATTATTTATATGGGCAGCAGTGCGAGATATTTTCTGACCACAAGAGCCTGAAGTACTTATTTACGCAGAAGGAGCTAAACATGCGACAGAGACGATGGCTTGAGTTCGTCAAAGATTATGATTTTGATATCAAGTACCATCCGGGGAAAGCGAACAAGGTTGCTGATGCCTTGAGTAGAGTGCCTTCTGCGAGTCAGCTTTCACTAGCAGTGATGTCAGTTACGCTGCGGTCTGAGATTGAGAGATTCGATGTGGAGATAGTGGCTGAGTTATCCAGTATGCTCGCCAACATTTCTCTCAGGCCGACTATTCTTGGTCGTATACGTGGGGCTCAGCAGAGTGATTCAGAGTGTATGGAGCTTTGATCGAGTATGACCTTGGGAGACTCGTCGGATTTCCATTTATCTGATGATGGTATTCTGAAGTTCAGGCATAGGTGGTACGTGCCTAGTGACGAGGATCTGAAGAAGGAGATATTGGCCGAGGCACATTCTTCGGCATATTCTGTGCACCCGGGGAGTACCAAGATGTACCGGGATTTGAAACAGCACTTCTGGTGGCCGAACATGAAGAGGGAGGTTGCAAAGTACGTTGAGACCTGTTTAGTATGTCAACAGGTGAAGGCAGAGCACCAGAGACCGGCCGGAACGTTATTGCTACTGCCGATTCCGGAGTGGAAGTGGGAGCAGATCTCCATGGATTTCATTGTGGGGCTCCCGAGGACGACGAAGGGCCATGACGGCATATGGGTTATTGTGGACCGATTGACAAAGTCGGCCTACTTCTTATCTGTGAGGATGGCATCGTCCATGGATCAGCTCGCCGAGCTTTATATGCAGGAGATTGTCAGACTGCATGGCGTGCCAGTTTCTATTGTCTCAGATCGAGATCCGAGATTTACCTCGAAGTTCTGGAAGAGTCTGCACAAAGCTATGGGGACTCAGCTTAATTTCAGCACCGCATTTCATCCTCAGACTGATGGTCAGACAGAGAGGACGAATCAGATTCTTGAGGATATGCTCAGAGCTTGTGTGCTGGAGTTTCAGGGCTCGTGGAGCCGCCATTTACCACTGATTGAGTTCTCGTACAACAACAGCTTTCAGGCTACGATTGGCATGGCTCCATATGAGGCGCTGTATGGTCGCAAGTGTAGGTCTCCGTTATATTGGGACGAGGTTGGCGAGGCCAGCATCGTTGGTCCAGAGATTCTACAGCAGACGGCAGAGAAGATTGCCATTATCCGACAGCATATCGAGGTAGCTCAGAGCAGACAGAAGAGCTATGCTGACACTAGACGGAGAGAGCTAGAGTTTGAAGAAGGTGACGAGGTCTACCTTAAAGTTTCTCCGTTCAAAGGCGTTGCGAGATTTGGAAGGAGGGGTAAGTTAAACCCTCGTTATGTGGGGCCCTTTCCTATTCTGAAGAGGATCGGGAAGATGGCGTATCGACTACAGCTTCCGGCTTCTATGGAGAGTATCCACGATGTATTCCACGTATCTATGCTTCGGAGATGTTTACATGATCCATCGCACGTCATGGAGACTACAGAGATCGAGGTACAGCCTACCTTGACTTACGAGGTGGGGCCGGTACGCATTTTGGAGTATTCCACCAAAGTCTTACGCAACAAAGAGATTCCACTGGTCAAAGTCTTGTGGCGCAACCACGAGGTGGAAGAGGCTACGTGGGAACGGCAGCAGGATATGATGACTAAATATCCTGAGCTATTTGTATGATTTAATTTTGTGGAAAAAATTCTAAATAAGGTGGGTGGAATGTAATATTCGGCTTGTACGGATTTTGGAGTTAATATATTATATTATTATTTTATCATATAATGGCATTTTTTGTAAATATGTCAAATCAAATCAGTTTCGCAAACGGAAAGCGTCATTTCGATCCTAACGATTAATAGGCATTTTAAAGAAATTATGAGAATTTTCGGAGATTAAACGCTATATTCCGAGTAATTACCTTTATTGTGATGTAAAGGACGTTTAAGTAGAAATAGCAAACGAAGTCCAAATTGCGAACGGACAGTTTTGATAGAACCTAAATAATGAATAAGGGCTATTGGCAAAATAAGGAAATTTGGAAAGTCCGAATCGTTGGACGATTAACGAAACGAAGAACGAAACAAATAGAATTAAGTGCTAAGGGCAAAATGGTAATCTGCCAAAACCAATTTTATAAAATCACAAGTCTTTCTCTCTTTCCCTCATTTCTTCCTGCGTGATTTCCAGAGAGCGATTTCTCTCTGTTTGCTGCGACCATTCCTTCCATGCCAATCTCCGTTCTTCCTCCGTTCTTCGCGATTTCTCTTCCAATCACAATCCTAGGTATGAATCTATGATTCTATAGCGTTAGTTTTCAATTCTTGTATCGTTTTAAAGTTAGGGTTTCGTTAGGGTTTTATTAGAAATCGAGATTTAGGGTTCGTAATTAATAGGTTAGCCGTGATTAAGTTTATATTGCACGTATTTGACGTTATTGGACGAAGTTAAATCAATTTGTGAAAAATGTTAAAAGTTAGGGATTTTCGGGTTTTTGAGGAAAAACTCGTTAATTGAAGTTTTGGATTATCGAGCATTAATACGCTTCGATTAGCTAAGTTAAGAATTTAGGAAAGATTCTTTAGTTAAGGTTTGTAATTTGGACGTCAATAGCTTAAATTGGTTTTAACGACAAATATCGTGTTTTGCCTCAGACACACGACTCCCGTGGACGAAGCTTGAGATTTCGCGCGCTCAAGGTAAGTTCTCGTGACTTACTCTGGCCGATTGGCCTACACCGTACTTCGATGTCGCGTCGAGGACCTTAGAGGATGGATTGTTTAATTTGCTTTGGTTGGGTAGTTAGGTTTAAACGTTTTGTAGGTTATTTCATTTACAGTCTTGATGGTACGCATGCTTGTTTGTTTACTTTTATATTGAACTGTTCATGCATCACGTATTTTAACTTGGCATGAAAACGAATTTCTGCACTGCACGATGTTTTCTAAAAACCATGTGGCCCAGAAATTGGGGGCTCTTGATCTATCGTGCGGGCCGATTAAGGGTCTGGCCGATACCACATCTCATGTACTGTAATTAATGAACGTAATCTGTTATCTGGTCACGCGAGGTGGGGCTCAGGCACGGCTGTACGTGTTGTAAGCGTGTACCCCCCTCCTCTAACCGCACGGGGTAGTCCGACCGCTGGATGGGCCCCCTTCGGTTAGGGGGATGAGATCTCGGTGATATACTGTCTGCGACGCTCTGTTATGCATGATTTCCGAACTCCATATGCACTGCACGCATCTGCATTTACGTAGAATTTACTGAGCCTGTTAGCTCATAGTGTGTCTGTATGGTGTAGGTGACGTTTTAGGTGACATCGAGCCAGGTGAGGACGATGTTCCTCCTCCCGAAGTCTGATGCAGTTGACGGAGAATGGCCCGTGGGAGTGTGCTGAGCAGTCGGCGCGTTTTGACCCGTGGGGATGTCTGCGTAAGTGTTTGGGAGATTTAATGGATGTATAGATGAACAGATTAGGATGTTGGATCTGACTAGATGTTAGGTTTATGTTTGATGTTTTAAACGTTTTTGGAAATCTGTTTATAATCTGTGTTATGATAGTTTTTACTGGAACTGCTTGGAATTTGAAACAGGAGGATTAGACAACTTTTAAACGTATCCATGCAGTTCGTTTTTACGAAAGTTTAACGTATGTTTAGGTTGTTTAATTCGTTGATTTAGGACATGAAAAAGAGATGAGTTTTATGTGGAAAAAGTAAGGTGGAAACTCTCTGTGATTATTGGTTAGCTCTCTGGAATCTCAGATTCCAAAGAGGAGTTTTGGTCGCTGCAAGTGCAGCGCCTACAGCGACTGATCGCTGCCTTTCTTTTCCTCTGTTTTTCGGTTTTACCCTCCACCGATCGATAAATGTTTTAATTGTTTTATTAATTGTTTTTAAATAGTTTTAAGTTGATAAATGTTTTTGTTTTAAGTGATTTACAACGTAGACTTCAATTCCGATTTAATTTCCGCTCAAAGTGTAAAATGAAATGAAAAATTTATACGGGTAAATGGGTACAGTATTAGGGGTGTTACAAACGAACCCCCATAATCTCTAAAATTTTCAAAATTCTTTTATTGGGAGTTATTTTCCTCTAAAAATCATCCAAGGGGGTTATTTACAGATGTAATTTTTGCGGATCATGCGATAAGATGTAACCCCTTAACGCCATGGACTTAAAAGCTGACATCCTTAAGTTCAAGGGGGTTATTTATGTAAAAATAAGACCTAATGAACTATTTACTCTTCACCATTAAATTTAAAAGGTGATATTCACTTACTTTGAAATTGTAACCTCATATTGACATGAACAACACTATAAAATCATTTACAAGGAAAACAATTTTAATTTTTTCAATATAAATTTAATTTAATGATATAACCTCTTGATACCTCTCTTGTTATTCTCACCTTGACAATGGATGTAACAGTAATGATAATAAGATATAATCTATTTGCATGAAGTACGATTGGATGAGATTTGATAAAAGATATTTTGTGGAGGTTGAAGAAAGAAATGATTAGAAATAAAAAGAATGAGAAGAATAAGAAGTTATTAAGACTAAAAAGAATAAGGTAACTGAAAAAATAAGAGTAATTAAGAAATAGAAAAAAATGATTTACTAATAAAAGTTAGTGGGAGAGAGAAAACAAGTTATTATAGATCATTAGATTTTAAAAACAATAAAATAGAGGGTGGAGATAAAAGGAAAATTTTGCCCAAAAGAGAATGACATCTCTTACGAAACCATCCTTTCAAAGAACAAGGATGGCGACATATGGTTTAGGGTTGCTGAAAAATAGCAAGATCTAACAAATATAAGTTTGCACTAGTAGTAGGGTTGAAGTTTAATGACCGTAGAACTGAGTTACAGTAAAATCGATATGTAACCTAAGAGAGGAAGACAGGGAAATATGTCTTTATCAAATTTTAGTTCAGTCCTCGTATTAGTGAGCTAGATTAATTGTCATAATCGGTAAGGAAACAAGATCATGTTTATATAGTGGGTATACAAAGGTTTTTGTAACTTCCATAGTTATGGTTCATTAGTCAAAGTATAACACATTTAGAACTTACCCTTTCAAATTCGGTGTTCATTTATAACTCTTTGGAACTTACACTACAAGCATTTCACAATCTCATTTTGGAGAACACACTATCAAGTAAGATGTAGCCGAAGGTTTAGAACAAACTGTTGAAGTGTCATCAAGGTTTGCAAAACAGCAATTGTAGTAGGTATTTATAATTCATTTCAATTCCGAATTATATCTATAGGTATAATGGGTTTTACGCATGATAGATCACTTAGTCACTAACTTTTGGTATGAGAGAAAAATTAAAAATTGGTAAATTTCTACTCGATTATGGTTTTTTTTTATTCAGATTGCATGTTAAATTGATGAAATAGTGTTATTAACTGTAGAGAATTAAATTATGAAAATTCTGCAATTTAAAATGTCAAATTTTGTGGTCGGATGAGAGAGATATGACTCTTTTTCTTTGGCTAGTCGTGACGGGTAAGTACCTGGTCAAAGTGACTCGGATAGAAGTTGAAGACGACTGGAATGACGCGTCGATTCACAAAAGGAATTGTTTCGGTGCAAACAACGTCGTTTTATATTAGAGTCAATATGTCAGGCTAGTACAAATGTTCATGGTAATGTCATCACAATATCGTCACCAATTTATGTTTTACCTTAGTGGTATCTGTTGACTTAAATGGTGTTTAAGTCTAAATATATTTTTGATGATGTTGATTAATATGAAATAAATATATAAACTGTATAATTAGATTTTTGTGTATTTTGCATTTACCTGGAAATACCCTTTAAAAAGGGTATTATAGTTCTGATGTTTTTGGCTAAGTGTTATTAGTCCGAAGACGCAGTCGTCCAAACATTAAAGACAGACGTATTCATCCAATCTTGCAAGGCAGACACAGTTGTCCAAACTCACATGACAGACGCAGTCGTCCAAACTCAAGTTGACGCAGTCGTCCAAAGCCAAGTTGACACAGTCGTCCAAAGTACTCGTCCGAATTTCAAGCGTCAAAATATACGAGCATGTGTTCAAAGTCAGAACATCGAATTGATGCAGCTCATTCGTCCAAACTCAGTCGTCCAAAGAGAGAATAGACTACGAGCGATAGCGATTCCAGAACTCAACGGATATTTTACTGCGTACGGATTCATCTCCAATGGTCATATTTTGAATGTGACGCGGATTACAAACAAGAGTATAAATAGAAGAATCCGAGCTAGAGAGAAAAACTTTTTGCCAATTTTACAATTATCTCATTACTCTTACAAGCGAAAAGTGTCTGTAATACTCTGCGAGAGTTTACATCTCTCTGCCCTAGAACTTGAGATTTTATCTTGAGAGAGTGTAATCGTTGATCTTAAAATCTTTATCCTGTAAAACTGTAAGGCAGTGGATTGATGCTCGGAAAGTTCAATCCAGAAGTGTAAAGGTAGTAGATCGACGCCCGTGAAGTTTGATCTAGATTTCTCGTGAGGAGAAGGAAAGAATCTTCAAGAGGGAGCCTTGGAGTGTGGAAGTAGGCAGGATTGGCCGAACCACGTTAATAACTTTGGTGTTAATTTTCTCTCTCTCACTCTTACTTTTATTTGTTCAATATTGTTTGTTGTTAGTACAATATCACCAAATAGTGAGAAGAAAAGATAAACCTAATTTGCAAATCTAAAATCGATTAGGTTAAGAAATTTCTAATTCACCCCCTTTAGACAATCACGATCCTACAATTGGTATCAGAGCGAGGTTGAATATTGTCATACTTGTGATTTAGAAATATACTGTGATATATCTAAAATGGCATTCAATATTAACACAGCACACCAGTCCATTTCTAGGCCACCATTTTTCGATGGCAGTGACTATGTCTACTGGAAGGCAAGAATGAGAATATTCGTTCAAACCATGGATTATGAGATTTGGAACATAATCGAGAATGACCCTTTCAAGGCCATGAAAATTGAGAATGAAATTAGTATTCCTAAGGACTCTCATGAATTAACAGAGTCCGATAAGAGGAATCTAAGTCTGAATGCTAAAGCAATAAATACACTGTACTGTGCACTTAATAGAGATGAGTTCAATAGAGTTTAAGGATGTGTTAGTGCACAGAAAATATGACATTTATTGGAAGTTACACATGAGGGGACTAACCAAGTAAAAGAAAATAAAATGAGCATGTTAGTCCACGAGTATGAGTTATTTTCTATGGAAAAAGAAGAATCTTTTAGTTCAATGTTGACTAGATTTACTAACATTACTAACAGTTTAAAAGTGCTTGGCAAGACATATTCCAGCGAAGAACTAGTAAGCAAGATCTTAAGGTGTCTACCAAGAGGATGACAACTGAAAGTAACTGCCATTCAAGAAGCAAGAGATCTTAAGACGCTCAAACTTGAAGAACTCATTGGCTCTCTCATGACACATGAGATAACCATGAGAGAAAATGAAAAGGAAGATATCAAGAACAAGGAGATCTCCAAAAGAAAGGGCATTGCTCTCAAAGCTTCCTCGAGTAAACAAGAAGAGTCCGAGGAGGAAGATGATGATGAAGACATAGCCCTCATTACTAGAAGATTCAGCATATTTCTCCAGAAAAAAAGGATGCATGGGAAGAAATTCTCAAAGGGAGAGAAGCCTCAAAGAGAGAAGGAAATCACCTGTTTTTAACACAGAAAGCCAGGACATATCAAGGCAAAATGTCCTCAAGCAAAGAAAAATCCCAAGAAATTCAAGAAGAGAGCCATAAGGCCACTTGGGATGACAGTGAGAGTGACACTTCACCCGAAGACGAAGAAGTTGGAAATCTGTGCTTCATGGCCAAGGAGGATGAGGTTAGTCATTCTTCTAGTGATAGTGAAGTTGATGAAGATGGTGATTTAATTGATGTTTTCAATGATATAGTTGAACAGTTTGACATGCTTAAGTCTAAATACAAATTGTTGAAAAAGAAAATTCTGACTTAACTGATAAGCATGCTAAAGAGATTAGTTTGCATGAAATGAAAATTAATGATCTCAAAAGCAAAAATGAGAATTTGAATAATATTGTTATGAAATTTACTAACGGTAGTAAGAACCTAAACATGCTGTTAGGCAGTTAGAGGGTGACATTTGATAAAGTAGGTTTAGGATATGAAAAGTTTAATAAAAAGAAAGCATATAAGAATTTTTTTTGTTAAACCAACTACCTGTCATGCTTGTAATGAGACAAGACAAATTCAAATGAATGTCCTTTGAAATTTGGTAAGAAATCAGGTAGTAAATTACAGTGGGTTCCTAAAGGAACCAAAACTAATACTAGGACCCAAAAGATTTGGGTACCTAAGAAGAACACTTGATTTCTGTTTTGCAGGTTGATTGCTCTCCGGGGAAGAATCAATGATACCTCGATAGTGGATGCTCGAGGCATATGACGGGAGACTCAACCAAATTTGCTGTTGTCAATAAGAAGAAAGGAAACGTCACTTTTGGTGGAAACCAGAAGGGTAAAATTGTTGTCATCGGTAACATTGGTAATAGCTCTAACCCCATTATTGAGAATGTATTGCTAGTAGAAGGGTTAAAGCATAATTTACTTAGTATAAGTCAATTGTGTGATAAAGGATATAAAATGATTTTTAAATCAAATTCATGCATAATTAAGGATAGCTCATCTAGTACAATTTTGTTTAAAGGCTATAGGAAAGAAAATGTGTATATTATTGACTTAGATGATATTGAACTTTTTGATGAAAAATGTTTTGCTGTGAATTTCTCTGGTGATAATTGGTCTTGGCATAGGAGACCAGGTCATGTAGGCATAGATACCTTAGTTAAGATTACTAAGAATAATTTAGTTAAATGGATTTTAAAAATATCCTTTGAGAAGGCATAGATACCTTAGTTAAGATTACTAAGAATAATTTAGTTAAATGGATTTTAAAAATATCCTTTGAGAAGGATAAAGTCTGTGAAGCTTGCCAAATAGGCAAACAAATCAAAAGTTCCTTTGCATCAAAGAATGCAATTTCCACATCCAAGCCTCTCCAACTACTTCACATGGACCTCTTCAGTCCTTTAAATATTCCTAGTCTAGGAGACAAACATTATGCCTTTGTCATTGTAGATGATTTCTCTAGATTTACTTGGGTGTTCTTCCTGAACTCTAAGGATGAGACTTTTGACACCTTCTCTAGCTTTAGGAAGAGAGTTCAAAATGAAAAGGAATTCACCATGGTTGCTATTCGTAGTGATCATGGTGGAGAATTTGAAAATGAAAAATTTGAACTCTTGTGTCTCAAATATGGAATTGAGATCAATTTCTCCTCCCCTAGGACTCCTTAACAAAATAGTGTTGTTGAGAGGAAAAATAGGTCTTTTCAAGAGCTGGCTCGGACCATGCTCAATAAGAACTCCCTTCCAAAGTATTTCTGGGCAGAAGCTGTTTCCACAGCTTAATATGTGCTAAACCAGGTCTCTATAAGACCTATTCTAGAGAAAACCCCTTATGAGCTTTGGAATAGAAAAATCTCTACTGTCAAATACTTTAGAGCTTTTGGTTGTAAATGTTTCATTCTAAACACCAAGGACAACTTAGGAAAATTTGATTTCAAATTTGATCTTGGAATTTTTCTTGGTTATTCTCTTTCTAGTAAAGCATATAGAGTATTCAACAAAAGAACACTAGTTGTAGAGGAATCCGTGCATGTCAATTTTGATGAGACCCCTCAACCCACAATCAATATGGATGAGGATGATGTTTTAGAAAATCAATTGGATTCTCTCTCCTTAGACATACCTGTAGAAACCATTCAAGGAGAAAATTTCCTAGAACCTTCTTCCAATTCTCTAGAAATTGTCCCAATTAAGGATGAATATGATGCGCTTCCCAGTTACTGAAAATATGTTAAAGATCATCCTTTAGATGAAGTTCTAGGTGATCCAAAACTAGGAGTTAAAACTAGAGCCTCCCTTAGAAATTTTTGTGCTAATATAGCTTTCATATCTCAAATAGAGCCAAAGAAGTTTGAGGAAGCCAAATTGGATGAAAATTTGATAGTTGCTATGCAAGATGAGTTAAACCAATTCAAAAGAAACAACGAGGAACAACGTTTAGGAACTTGTTCCAAAACCCGATGACCATCCTATTATTGGAACCAAATAGGTATTTAAGAATAAGATGGATGAAAATGAGATTGTGGTTAGGAACAAAGCTAGGTTAGTTGCCAAAGGTTACAACCAAGAAGAAAGAATAGACTTTGAGGAAACCTTTGCACACGTAGTTAGACTAGAATCTATTAGGATGCTCTTAGCTTATACTTGTTACAAAAACTTCACACTCTTTCAAATGGACGTTAAGAGTGCATTTTTAAATGGTTATATCTTAGAAGAAGTTTATGTATAGCAACCCTTAGGATTTGAAATCTATGACAAACCTGACCATGTCTATAAGCTTAAGAAGGCTCTATACGGACTTAAGCAAGCTCCTAGAGCTTGGTATGATAGGTTGAAGAATTTCCTTGAGGAAAAGAAGTTCAAAAAGGGTAATACCGGTTCAACCTTTTTTACCATGCAAAAGGACAATGACATTCTTATAGTTCAAATCTATATTGATGACATCATATTCGGTTCTACAAATGTTTCACTTTGTGATGAGTTTGCCACTATTATGCAAAGTGAGTTTGAAATTAGTATGATGAGAGAGTTAAAATTCTTCTCAGGATTTCAAATTAGTAAAAAATCAGATGGTATTTTCTTCTGTCAAGAAAAATACATCAAAGACCTCCTAAAAAAATTTGGATTAGATTCCTCTAAGTCCTCTAGAACTCCCATGAACACAACTACAAAATTGGACAAAGATAAAAATGGGATAAGTATGGATATTAAAGAGTATAGAGGTATGATTGGTTTTCTATTATACCTAACGGCTAGCAGGCCAGATATCCTATTTAGTGTGTGCTTGTGTGCTAGGTTTCAAGATTTCCCTAAGGAATCTCACTTAACTGCTGTAAAGAGAATTTTCAAATATCTAAGTGGGACATATGATTTAGGCTTATGGTATCCAAAAAGTACTTCATTTGATCTAATTAGATATTCTGATTCTGATTATGCTGGAAGCTTCGTAGATAAGAAAAGTACCAGTGGTACCTGTCAATTTCTAGGTGAATCTCTTGTATCTTGGTATTCTAAGAAGCATAATTCTATAGCACTTTCAACTGCTGAAAGTGAATATATTGCTGCTGGCAGTTGTTGTCCTCAAATGCTTTGGATGAAGCAAACTTTAGAGGATTTCAATCTATTCTATGATAGGATTCCAATTGGGTGTGATAACACCAGTGCCATCAATATATTCAAGAATCCTATCCAACACTCTAGAACTAAACACATCGAGGTTAGATATCATTTTATTAGAGATCATGTTTAGAAAGGGGATATCTCCTTAGAATTTGTCAATTCTGCTGATCAATTGGCAGATATATTTACCAAGCCATTGGATGAGAAGACTTTCAATCATAATAGAATAAGGTTAGGTCTAATTAGAAATGAGAAAAATTAAGGTTCATTTTTTTCTGTTGGAGAAAATTGACCAATAAGTAGTGTGGTCAATAAAGAAATGGACGATCTCCATGTTTTTCTCCTCTCTGAAATGAATGGACGTTGACAACTGTCTAGCACAATGGACTTTGACTATGGACGTTGTCACAATGGACGATAACAATGGACTTTAAAAGAATGGCGGTTAAATTCTTTTTAAAATGTTACAGAAACCTAAACTTTCAGAAAATCATCTAAAAAGCTCTCAACTCCTCTCACTCGTAAGGCAATTCCTATTCTTCTCTGCTCGTCGACGCCGATCTCAAATCTTCTCTAAACTCCATCTCTGTTTAGACGTCTCTATATCCTTCACAATGACATCCTCCTCGCGCCCTGAACAAGTTTTCTCTAGAAAGAAGTAAAAGACTACTCAGTCTGGCACTATTCCTCCTCCTCTCATTTGGCCAAATCACGAGTTCGTAAATCAGGCTGCTTTCAATAGGTACTATGAAGATTTTGAATTCAAACCTATTATTCGTTCTAGAGGAGTAGTTTTTCGGGATTTATCTGGTTTTGATTTAGAAGAACCTTTACTTAGGCTGGGCTTAATGGGGCTATTTGATGCTGGGACCCCTTATTGTGTAACTCCGATAAGAATGTTTTATGCAAACCTAGAACATTCTACAAGACTCCTCGTTCTCAGGAGTTATGTCTATGGCAGACATATCGAATTAACTCAAGAGATGGTCCACGAAATACTTCATTGCGAGTTTTTGAATGGATCCTGGAGATTTTTTCAAGCAGCAAAGACTCCTTCATTTCTTGAGAGGCCTGTAGGCAAAGATTTAGTGAACCTGATTGCCAAGGATTCGCTCAATGCTCCCTTAAAGTTGAAGAGAAAGGATTTAAACCTCCGAGCTCGAGTCTTCCACCAAATGATCCACTACAACATTTTGCCTGTTGATGGTCATCGCGACCATGTAAGTGGTATGGATCTTTTCCTGCTTGGTCAGCTTTTCAAAGAGGAACCATTTAGTGTTGCCTTCATTATCTTAAACCGGATGCTCCAAGTTTTCTGCAACGCATCCAAATCTCTGTCTTACAATCTTCTACTTATGAAGATTTTTGATAGGTTCGGAGTCAAATTTCCATAGTCTGACAAGCTTTTATCCTTGAAGAAATCTGACTTCCTTTCATCCTCCACCTTGTCTAGAATGGGAATAACAAGAAATGAGCAAGGTGTGTTGGTTGAAAAACCTAGTCGAAGAGGTGTTTCAAGGCGCTTAATTATTGACGACGAAGCAGAGGAAGACAGTGCTTCAGATGACACTCTCCTTCTTGACCTTGCACCTCCGCCACCTCCAGTTCTCCTTCTTCAAGCTCTTAAGGAGGTAAGTTCTGTGCACACTCACAATCCAGATCCTATGAGTGATCCTAAACCTCCTACAATCCAAGCAGATATTCCTCTTCCACGTCCCAACAGTCCAATTCCTGCTCCCTCTCCACCTCAGATTCCTTCCTCATCTGCTCGTGCTCCTCCTCCTAGAACTAAGGGTCCTTCTACTAGAACTCTTGGTCCTTCCACTACTCAAGTGCAGAATTCTATTTCTGAGGACCAATTTAATGAGCTTCAAGCAAGTATAGCAAGCCTTGGAACTGTTCTTGAGTCTTTTCAGTCTATGTATCTATCAAGACTTGATCAGCTTGAAGTGTTTGTCCTCTCACGACTCGAACATCTGCACAATCGTGTTGATCTTTTGGAAATTAATCAAAGTGCTGCTTTTGCTGATGTCCACAAACGCATTGATCTAATGGACTCAACTCATAGTAAAGCCATTGATAATGCCATCTCCTCAGTTAGATTCCATTCCAGTCATATCACTGCGCAGGTTCAGCGAGATTGTGACAGAGTTGTCTCTCATGTTGGAGAACTTGTCACCCTTTTGACAAAGAGTGATTGTGAGTCCTCCCATGAGGATGAGGCTTTGGCAGCCGGTGGAGCGACTCTTGTGCCAGTGAGTCTTCCTATTCTGGATGTTGATCAGCACGGGGCCGTTTCAGATCCCCCTCCAGCAGCTGCCCCTACTATTGCCGTAGAAGCTGCTCCTGTTGAGGAGCTCCCTCGCCAGGTGGAATCCCCTCCTGCTCAGGGTGATTTCCTTAGTCAACTAGGTGCTCTCATGGGCTGGGATACTCCCTCTTCCCTAGAAAACTAGGCATATTCATTATTGTATTTCTTTTCCATAATGCATTTTTTTTTACCCTATGAATGCTGTCTTTTTATATCTAGTGTCTAACTCTGGCTGTTTCATTCCGCTATCACTATTGTGCTGAATGCCATTCCTTCTCAGTGTTTATTTTTGATAATGTTAAAAGGGGAGAAGGGTATAGAATTGGTATAGAATTTACAGAGAATGGTATAAAATTTACAGATTACTTCTTTTAGATATTACTGAAATTAATTCTGCATAGAGTATGAGGGAGTATGTAAATTCAAGCTGAACTATAGTTTAATATGTTGAAACAAAGTATATATTTGTCATCATCAAAAAGGGGGAGATTGTTGACTTAAATGGTGTTTAAGTCTAAATATATTTTTGATGATGGTGATTAATATGAAATAAATATATAAATTGTATAATTGGATTTTTGTGTATTTTGCATTTATCTGGAAATACCCTTTAAAAAAGTATTATAGTTCTGATGTTTTTGGCTAAGTGTTATTAGTCCGAAGACGCAGTCATCCAAACATCAAAGACAGACGTAGTCGTCTAATCTTACAAGTAGACGCAGTCGTCCAAACTCAAGTTGACGCAGTCGTCCAAACTCAAGTTGACGCAGTCGTCCAAACTCAAGTTGACGCAGTTGTCCAAACTCACAAGACAAACGCAGTCGTCCAAACTCAAGTTGACGCAGTCGTCCAAACTCAAGTTGACGCAGTCGTCCAAACTCAAGTTGACGCAGTCGTCCAAACTCAAGTTGACGCAGTCGTCCAAACTCAAGTTGACGCAGTCGTCCAAACTCAAGTTGACGCAGTTGTCCAAACTCACAAGACAAACGCAGTCGTCCAAACTCAAGTTGACGCAGTCGTCCAAACTCAAGTTGACGCAGTTGTCCAAACTCACAAGACAAACGCAGTCGTCCAAACTCAAGTTGACGCAGTCGTCCAAACTCAAGTTGACGCAGTCGTCCAAACTCAAGTTGACGCAGTCGTCCAAACTCAAGTTGACGCAGTCGTCCAAACTCAAGTTGACGCAGTTGTCCAAACTCACAAGACAAACGCAGTCGTCCAAACTCAAGTTGACGCAGTTGTCCAAACTCACAAGACAAACGCAGTCGTCCAAACTCAAGTTGACGCAGTTGTCCAAACTCACAAGACAAACGCAGTCGTCCAAACTCAAGTTGACGCAGTCGTCCAAACTCAAGTTGACGCAGTCGTCCAAACTCAAGTTGACGCAGTCGTCCAAACTCAAGTTGACGCAGTCGTCCAAACTCAAGTTGACGCAGTCGTCCAAACTCAAGTTGACGCAGTCGTCCAAACTCAAGTTGACGCAGTCGTCCAAACTCAAGTTGACGCAGTTGTCCAAACTCACAAGACAAACGCAGTCGTCCAAACTCAAGTTGACGCAGTCGTCCAAACTCAAGTTGACGCAGTTGTCCAAACTCACAAGACAAACGCAGTCGTCCAAACTCAAGTTGACGCAGTCGTCCAAACTCAAGTTGACGCAGTTGTCCAAACTCACAAGACAAACGCAGTCGTCCAAACTCAAGTTGACGCAGTTGTCCAACCACAAGACAACAGTCGTCCAACTCAAGTTGACGCAGTCGTCCAAAGCCAAGTTGACGCAGTTGTCCAAAGTACTCGTCTGAATTTCAAGCGTCAAAATATACGAGCACGTGTTCAAAGTCAGAACATCGAATTGATGCAGCTCATTCGTCCAAACTCAGTCATCCAAAGGGAGAATAGACTACGAGCGATAGCGACTCCAGAACTCAACAGATATTTTACTGCGTATGGATTCATCTCCAACGGTCATATTTTGATTGTGACGTGGATTACAGACAAGAGTATAAATAGAAGAATCTGAGCTTGAGAGAAGAAATTTTTGCCAATTTTACAACTATCTCATTACTCTCACAAGTGAAAAGTGTTTGTAATACTCTATGACAGTTTACATCTCTCTGCCTTAGAACTTGAGATTTTATCTTGAGAGAGTGTAATCGTTGATCTTAAAATCTTTATCCTGTAAAACTGTAAGGTAGTGGATTGACGCTCGAGAAGTTCAATCCAGAAGTGTAAAGATAGTAGATCGACGCCCGTGAAGTTCGATCTAGATTTCTGTGAGGAGAAGGAAAGAATCTTCAAGGGGGAGCCTTGGAGCGTGGAAGTAGGCAGGATTGGCCGAACCACGTTAAAAACTTTGGTGTTATTTTTCTCTCTCTCACTCTTACTTTTATTTGTTCAATATTGTTTGCTGTTAGTACAATATCACCAAATAGTGAAAAAAAAAAGATAAACCTAATTCGTAAATCTAAAATCGATTAGATTAAGAAATTTCTAATTTATTCCCCTTCATTAGACAATCACGATCCTACAGTATCGTCAAAGACAGATGTTATGCTACGTAGCGTACCGTTTCTACTTTTAACTTTAAGTCATTCATTTTTGGTTGAAAACGTAAAATGAATAAGTACCATGATTTTAAAAACGTGAACATCAGAAGACTTTCAAACAATCCAAATTAAAACTTTAATACAAAAGGAATACTTAGTCAGCATGATCGTTCATAAACAAATATTTAAAAAATAAGTTCATAATTGAAATTAAACTCAATAAAAATAACACTAATAAATTCAAACTTTCCATTTTAAATATCATTATTCTTATTTATTCTTTGGTCAATGTCGCAATAACAATCGTGTAACCTCGCCTCTAGAAGCACCTCTTCAACTGCATGTTTCCTTTGTTTCTTTCATCAATCATGTTAATAATATCTTCACCTACATCACAACGGTCATCTATGAGTATAACGTTCAGTAAGAAATGTATAAAAACAATATGAGCATGATATGCAATTTTGTAAAAACATATATTTTCTTTATTTCTTATTTCTTTACTTTCACTTAACAGTTTAGTTGTAAGGATAATTCAGTTAGAGAAATGAGTAAACACCATTTGGTCCACCTCATACGAGACAACTAACTCCTCCTTGTCCACAAACACTATTTACATTTATTCAGTCTTTCAGTATTTCTTAAATAAAAATATTTTTCATGATGCATGAGTTATACATAACATACAGTGCAAAACATAACATATTATTATCCATACAATCCATTTTAACATTTCTATATCAATCATAACAGTCTACTATCATAAATATCACGTCCTCCAATCAATATCATCATAACATAACATTAAATTACATTCTCAAATCTATATAATCATAAAAGTAACATAAAAGTCAATCATCAAGACATTAACATTAAAAACATAACAATAAAATAAGTCCTCGAATCATAAAGTCATTATTATCGTAATGTAACATAAAAAAAATCCTCAAGTCATTATTATTGTAAACATAACGATAAAACAAGTTCTCAAGTCATTATCGTTATAAACATAACAATGAAACAAATCCTCAATCCATCGACATAGTATAGCTATAAAACTTAGCACTTTATGATGGAGGTCGACAAACCAAACACATAAAACATCGTTTACCTCGAAGTCTTCACACTATAATGGTCGCTTATGAAGATTAACTTTCACTTTGGATTAACCTAACAATAGAAATTCTTGCATGTTAGCGTATTCTACAATATGGAAACGAAAATCCTAATCGATGATTTCTTACTCTTATGACCATTCAGGGATCGTTGCCTACTCTATTTCAACGTGAAATATGCTTATCTTGATAGAGCTTGAGAGAGGCTGAGAGACGGCCATTGGCTCTAGGACGAAATAATATGTTTAGCATTAAGGTTTTTCGTATAAATATCCAATATCCCACGTCATTGGTCAACACTTCACTAAGTTTGGTGATCGCTAATTTGACACATGACACACAAATGTTGCCTACTTCTTTCAGATGCTTTTTTCTGGATACGGTCGACTGCTCGCTCTTTCGTTTGGACGACACCTCAACCTCATTGTTTTTTGCTCATTGCAACTGTAACAAACCCGTTCCTCCAGTAAGATATTGTCCTCTTTTGGTGAACTTCTGTCCTCACCGATTTATTTTCAATGAGGACTTCTCAAGTGATCATCCAACTTGGTACTGCTCTCGCCAATGCATTCTTAACTTTGGAGTTCTGATGGGATCCGGTGCAACTGTGCTCCCAAAATGCGTCTTTCCATCTTGGGAGAAATCCTTTACTTATGGAACATTTCCTTCTTCCCCCAAACGATGTAAGATTGTGCTCAACCCCCTTTCAGATCGTCACAATCACCCCCTCTTTCGGGGTCCCGACGTCTCCATCGACCACATTTCTGGTTGGGTAGAGACTCTAAAATAATTTGTAATGAACACTTTCCTCTCAGTAAGATATTGTCCGCTTTGGGTGAACTTCGGCCTCACAAATTTGTTTTCAACAAGGACTTCTCAAGTGGTCACCCAACTTGGTATTGCTCACGCCGAAGCACTCTTAACTTCGGAGTTCTGATGGGATCCAGTGAAACTGTGCTCCCAAAACGCGTCTTACTATCTTGGGAGGAATCCTTTACTTATGGAACATTTCCATCTTCCCTTCAAACGATGTGAGATTGTGCTCAACCTTATCTCGGGTTGTCACAGCAACTTGCAAGCAGTGTCGACCGGTCAATGTTCTTAGTGTCAACCGATTTAGAATATTCCTTGAAATATTCACTTAAATATTTTCTGTAATTTCAACTTTTTACTCTATTAAATTCCTTATGACAACAAATTCCTCTCCAAAATATTTCATTGATAAAGAAGAAACAACATATAATATAAATATGCCTATAAATATAATATTATATTTAAATTATTTTTCAGGTATTACAACAAATTAAAGAGGAATGCCAAAGTCTCATGACGACATAGTGAAACTAGTTCAGTGGGTTACACATTAACTGGGTTCAAGAGATTTGATTCAAGTGGAGAGTTTTCAACCTATACAAATGTTTGTCAGGACAACCCTAATGGTTTGGTGATACAATCAAGGAGGAGACATGATTTCTTCTTTAATATGTTGCTTAAACTTGGTCAATATCATATGGTGAGCTGGCCCCGTAAGAGGCTTTTGTGGAAAAGAAAGTTATTTTCATCGGAGTTTTGGCGATTTGTTCATTGCATCGAAATTTCTTTGATGGTAGAGATTTGTCTGTTTCCAACGGTGAGCAAAGGAGGTGGTGGTAGTTGGGTTGATGGCGGGCTCTTTAGGAACCTCTGCTTCCTGGAACCTCCTCCGATTAATATAGTAGTAAAGGCAGGCTGGAGTTGAAAAGTAAAGAGTGTATGTTGATTGTGTAAACATTCAAACTAGGAATTCGGAGTTGCGTGTTGATCATGGCTTTCGCCTCACCAAATTTCAAATATAATCAATTCTTCACTTCCAGCATCCTCCTCCCTTGGCACGAAAATGGAGGATGGAAATTCTCCCAATTCCGATGGAAACTCCGATTGTCTGTCTACCTACGCCATGCAAATTGCAACCTCTTCGGTTCTTCCTATGGTGTTCAAATCAGCGATAGAATTAGGGGTGCTCAACGTCTTAAAGGCTGAAGGCGACAGCGCTCTCCTCTCCTCTTCAGAAATTGCGTCGAAGCTTCCCGCTTCGAATAACCCCGAAGCCTCCTCCGTTCTGGAACGTATTCTTCGCCTCCTGGCTTCTCACTCCATTCTCGTCTCCTCTGTACGATCGAGTTCTGGGGATGGTTTTCCTCTTCGGGTTTACGGTTTAGCTCCTGTCTCCCACTACTTCATTCCCAATCAGGATGGGGTTTCACTGGCTTCCCTTTTGCATACTATCCAAGATAGTGTTACGATTGATGCCTGGTAAATTTTCAATTTCAATTTCAATTTCAATTTCAATTTTGATTTTGATTTTGATTTTGAGGAGATAGTCGGATCTGCAACAATTGGTTTAAGATTTTCTGTCACCATCTAAATTATCTTCTTATCTCTGCAATTTTAACTATTTGGATACTAGTTTTTGTTAGCTAATTTGCAAGGATGAATAGCCTAAAAGTCCAGAGTTCTTTCTTTCTGTAGAAATTGATTTTTACTGCAAAAACAGGTTTCATTTAAGAGATGCAGTTTTAGAAGGAGGACTTCCTTTTCAGAGAGCCCACGGGATGAGAGCGGCAGAGTATGTTCGAAAAGATTCCAGGTTTGGCGGAATGTTCAGAAACTCCATGGAAGACTACAATGTCTTGATCATGAAGAAAATTATGGAGGTTTACAAGGGTTTTGAAGGGCTAACATCCTTAGTGGACGTTGGTGGTGGAAATGGTACTGTCCTCCGTATGATCACTTCCAAATACCCTCTCTTAAGGGGCATCAACTTTGATTTACCTCATGTCATCCAACAGTCCTATCCTGGTAATTACTATTTTTTGGTACTGATTCTTGATTGGATTTATTTGGTGATGCTTAGTGATGATTTTACAATTGTTTCCGAAGTTTAATAAATTTTTATGCAAATTTCATATTAAGAATTTGACACTAATGTTCATGTTGTTTTAAGGACTCGACAGGAATTGAAAACTTTAGATATCGACTTCTCGTGTTGTAGTAGGATTGTTTGAAAGTTGATAAAAATAAATGCCCAAATACAAGTTTTCTTTATAGTTCGATCTTATCTTTCATAAGATGACCTGTTTTTCGAGTTCATTTTGTTCATTCTCCAACTGAAAAATCATTAATCAAAAGGCCATTTTCTGCAGGAAACGAGAACATAGGAGGCGATATGTTCGTGAGTATTCCGAAAGGGGATGCTATTTTCATGAAAGTAAGGAACCTATCAATTTTGAAATTTAACATTCAATTTATCTGGTTTAGAATATTCAATCCATATCATCCAGAAATCTACTTGAATGTGTATGCATTTGTGGCCTCGATCCTGATAAAGTTATAATTTGGACAGTGGATATTGCACAACTGGGATGATGAGAGCTGCCTGAAGCTATTGAAAAATTGCCACCAAGCATTACCAGAAGAAGGGAAAGTAATTGTTGTTGATATGGTGATCCCGGAAGGTGGTATCATCGACAAGAGCCTGTTTCAGTTCGATCTGTTCCGGATGAGCATGAACCCAGACGGGAAGGAAAGGACGCATCGAGAGCTCCAAACTTTGGGAGAAGCCACCGGCTTTTCAGGCGTTCGAGTGGCGGCTGCCGCCTTCAACTTCTCTGTGGTAGAGTTCTGTAAGTCCACCTCTTGACAATGCTCTTATAAATATAAGAGCATGTGGTTGTAGCAAAAGGGGTTGAGCAGAGACTGAGAGGCCGTGTTCATTAAGGAGTATCTTATGAGTGAAACAGAAACACTAGAATAAATGAGCCAAGAGTATCAAAACATAATGAATTGAATACCTTAGATATCAAACATTAACAATAATGTCCATCCTTTTCAACATTTTCAAGATTCACGTCCATAAGCTTGGTGATGATAAGTTTAATTAATACTCTATGTTTCTGTACTTCTTTGACAACACGATACTTTGTGTTTCTCTATGAAATTGCTCATTTAGCTAAGAGGGACATATAACCAAACGTGGGTTTTCTAAAATAAAATCAACGTATCCACCAAAATCTAAATCTGAAAATCCAATAACCTTGAGTTGATCATATCTCTCATAAGTGAGGATATAATTCTTCTTTACTTGCAGGTACTTGAGAGACTTTCTTTGCAACTTTATAGTGGTATATATCTAGATCACTTTGATATCTTCATTTTGTATTGAAACTATACATGCAAAACACTTGACATTTTAAATCTCTGTAAAGTTATATTAACATATGTTTTGTGACAATCTCAACGAACTTTGTGATCATGAATTATTTCAATTCCTATCACAAAGAATATCTCATATGTATGTTTCATTTTAAAGTTATTAAGACAGATGTATTTGGTTCAAATTAGATCATTTGATTAATAGTTTTAATCGTTGTAGATTTGAAATTCTTACACACTTAGCAAACTATAAAATCTTGTTTTCTCTCCCTTCACCTTGAGGGTAACGTAATCCCTTGATAGCGACCAAACTCAACAAGGTAGAGATGTAATTCTTTGTTAACCATCAAAATAGAGTTATATTGTTATATTTATAAGTGCAGAGAGTAGAAAATGGGAATACATAGCTTGTACGTTGTATTGTTATTGATCATGGTCGCCACTTACAGCTATAGCAGTGCAACCTTAATTTCATTTTTCAAACCAAATTTGAATCAAACAATGCAACCAACTGTTGCCGGCTAGAAGATTGGACAATGTCAGGCATAAGCCGTCGGTGGAATCTCTGTTTTGACGCTCAACGGAATTCTAACTACGTGCACTCCGTCTGACCAAGTGAGGCTCCCGAAACCATATCCGCCGTTATATGTCTGAGTAGTTGAGATCATCACCTCAAACGACAGTTTCTTCACGGCGGCGCTGAAGATCAAAACAGTAGGTTTCACCTGAACAGTAGTTCCGGTCGGAGCCTCAACCGCCGCTCTATAGATTGACACAGATCTTCCCACATTTGTGACAGTCCTCCTCACGGTGGTGGAGTTTACGAGCCTCGGTATTGTAACGGAAGGAAGGTTTAGGTCCATTAGAGATGGCTTCTCGACCGGGCAAACCGTCGGTTGCCCTACTAGCCCAGAGATTCCGGTGTTGTTGTAGCCCATTGAACAGAGGTACTGTAGGTAATCGGCGGTGTCCGTGTCGTAGACCAAACCAGGGTATGCCGCTCCGTTCGGATTCGCGATTCCACCTCCATAGTCGAATGCGTCGGCGATCTTCTTGGTCGCGCCGTCAGCAAACATGGGTAACCCCGACGGGCCGCGGTTCCACGCTGAATTTGGAAAACAAATTGTTAGATCATGTTAAAAAAGGAAGACGACAACAATTAGAGAAAAAGAAGTGGTGGAAATTTTAGTGTACCTGTCGTGACAAGAGCGGATTTAATGGCGGCCGGTGACCAATCAGAGTGGACAGATTTGAGAAGCGCCACCATGCCGGAGACGTGAGGAGTAGCCATGGAAGTTCCAGAGAGGATTGAGTACCCATCTACACTTCTCAAATCGTAGGGGGAAGTTGCAGCCAATATATTTGCACCAGGTGCTGCTATGTCGGGCTGTACAAAGGTGAAATCTCTGTATGAATAAAACTGCAAATCTTAATCTACTGGAGAAGACAGGATCAGAATTAGTATTTCCTCACCTTTAGAATCTCCGGTGCTATCGAGTTAGGTCCTCGAGACGAGAAATAGGCAACAGTGGCTGAGACAGGCTTGCCCACCACGGTTCTGGAGGAACTCAGCTTCACCATTGGAGAGCTGTGATAGCGTACGATGATTATTTTGTAGAAGTAAAAATCATGATATATTCTGATATAAATTTTCTCATCTCACCTGGTGGATCGGAAGTAAAGGAGTAATCTGGTACCAATCTCGTAATCGACTTGAATACAAGGAAAGCTACCACGATCGCATGCAAAAGCGATGTTGGATGGATTCTTGGCCGCAATCACCCCAACGCCACCTGCAGCTTTCACGGCTGCTTGGGCGGAAGCTACGGCCGAATTGCGAGCGGTTGAAGTGAAGCAGAGAACCACCTTTCCGGCCACCAGAGTTTCATTGAGTGAAAGAGATTCACAAACGCTGCAAATGGAGGAAATGATTAAGCAAAATTCAAAATTCAATGGTGAAATTGTTGGATTCAATTATAAATCCTTATAATTCTTACAGAAATGAGTAGTTGCTGATGAAAAAAGCAACCAACCTGTTAGCATTGGGGTCTACGCCGTTGGATTCCGGGAAGTACAAGCCTGTGAAATCGATCTCGGCGCCGGAGAACAAAGCTTGACCCTGCAGGAAGAAGAGACGATTTCATCTTTGTAAAAAAGACATTAATCATCCAATGAGATGAAAAATTTCGATGGTTGTACCGTCAAAATGTCGTTGTTTCTTAGGGTAATGGTAGTCGGAAACGTCCGATCAACGGTGCAGGCAGCGACGGTTATGATCCAAGGGGCCGTGTTGGCGACGGAAAGAGCAGAAGGCCCTTCGTTTCCTCCGGCACAAACAACGGTGATGCCTCTAGCGACGGCATGGAAGGAACCGATGGCAATGGTGTTACGATGATCGACCTCGGAGAATAGAGGAGCCGATTGGCCGAGAGATAGAGACAACACATCAACGCCGTCGTGAATGGCCTCGTCAATACCCTTGAGTATGTCGGCGGTCCCGCATTGACCTCCGTCGATATTCCAACAAACCTTGTAGATGGCCAAGCGCGCGTTGGGGGCGCCACCTCTCGCTATGCCGGCAGCCAGGCCGTTGTAGCTAACGTTGGAGACAAAAGAGCCAGCAGCCGTGCTGGCGACGTGGGTGCCATGCCCATTGGCGTCCCTCGGAGAGAAGAATTCTACGATTTCGGAGGTGTTTAATGGGTGCCCATATTCTTCAGTGAGTCCGTCGACGTACCACCTGGCTCCGATGATTTTCCGATTGCAGTCGGTTAGAGGGTCGAATTGGTCCCCTGAATCACACCCACCTTTCCATCGCAATGGGATTGGCCCTAGACCACTTTCATTGAACGATCTAGACTCCGGCGATATTCCTGCAGTTATGAAATAGTCTTTGTCAACAACAACGAGCGAGCGAGCGAGCGAGCGAGAGAGAGAGAGAGAGAGAGAGAGAGCTACCAGTGTCGAGAACGCCTATAATTACATCACTTCCGAGGTTGCTAGTTTGAAGAAGATCGGAATGAGAATCAGAAGAAAGATGGAGAAAATCCCAGCTCCTAGTTGTTTGAAGCTTGTAAATGCTGCTCGGTATGACGAAATGAACACCAGCCATTTCTGCAATCAACCAAATTTCAAATCATTCTTCCCAATTTCTCCTTCCAATTTGTTAACAAAAAAAGAAAGAATAGTTTCCCACCTGACAGCTTCTCCGCCTGCGACTCTGTAAGCTTGGCTGCAAACCCAGAAAAGCCATGTCTGTAACTGTAAACCATGGATTCCTCAGCCTTCTCCTTGCTGCAATCAAATTCACAACAAACGACCCAACACCAACCATTAACAACTGAATTAACCTTAACCCCACTTCTTGAATTTTCAAACAATTAAAACCTTCCGAGCAATTTGGCCAGCAGCAGATGATGCGAGTGACTGACGAGCTCCGGATCGTTGTGCTGCCTCTCTCCCAAATACACAATATGGACCTGTTCAATGCAATCAATCCACCGACTCATTCTCCTCCTCAAACACTTAATCAACCTGCCATTGTAGAGTAAAACAAAGCTCATACCTTAGTCTTTGCCTCTGCCACGACGCCATCACCGATCATTCCCACAAACACAATCACCAGAACACACATTCCACTTCTCCAATCCATCTTTTTGACGTAGAATTTGAAACGATCAATTGATAAACACAAATAAAAAATCGAAACTTTTAGTTAGTCGGAACCATAGAAAGAATAAGGATTATTGAAGATGGTTATATAGAAACACAGTCCAACTGTCCAAGTTGGTGTGTCAAAACCGTTGAAAACAAGTAACATTTAAGAGTTGACCACTATTTCAAAATCGTGGGAGATATTGTTTTATTATTTTTCACAAGTCGAACGGCTTGGATGCCGGAGAAGATTTGCAGGCCGTCCAGTTTGAAAAATGTTAGCCAGATTCAGACGCTGCCCACGGGTAAAGAACGGATCTAGTCAATCCTTAAATCAGAGCCAGGTTCTTGATTATGATGTTGATGAAGAAGCACATGCATCTACTCACTCACCCATAAAATTATTGTTAATTACTATGATAATTGGTCGCTAATCATGTTATCCATTTTATTATATATTACTCATACGTCAACTATTTATGGATGCACGCATCAATACAACTATTTTAATACATAGTTGTTACTAATTATCATAGAAATTATAATACAATAATACTTATTTTATGGTTTTTTATTAGAATAGATTGCGATACAAGTCTCGATCTCAATGACGAGATTAATTGAGATTAATATAATGAATTATAATTTATTATATTAATTATATCAATAATTATTATGATCATCACTAGTAAAAATATGAATTATTAAAAAGAATGATTGATAATAATGCCGAATGACTTTCCATCGCTAGTTGAGTACAGCTTTAAAAGAAAGGAGAGAGAGCAAGAAATCATGGAGGCTATGGCCATGGAGAAAGAAGAAAAGGATGGGATGATTGAAAAAGGAAAGTTTATGAAGCAGCACTTCCCTCAGTCAACTAATCTCACCCTCTGATATCACACTATATCTAATATTTTCTTTCTAAATTTCAATTATATTTGAAAAGTTTTCTTCGAAAAGTGTTTTGTGAAATCATTTTTGAAGACTTGTAGAATCTGAGTAGAAATCATAGGTTCATACTTGGATTTTAGCTATCATGGTTGTTTCTAATACACGTCATGAGTCAATGTACATGGTGTCGTTTATGAATTACATATATTTTAAATTTTTAATGATTTTTTTTTTAAATTTTTCCACGTATTTACCATATGGGTAGATAATAAAAAAAATTTCGTAATTTTTTAAAACTTGTATGATGTATTATAATATTTTTATAAATTACTAAATTAAAATTATAATAAATTGTACATGTATTAAAAAATTACGAAAAATTTTCAAATTATTTTCGCATTAAGTAGTAAACATGTGGTAAAAATTTCAAATGAATTCAATATCGTTTGATAATTTTTTAAATGAGAGTTTAACGAAATTGTTGATGGAAGGTCAAAACTGATAACAGAATCAAAGTACATGGTTTGGTTTGCCTATTTTTTTAGTACATGAGACTAACTGAAATAAAATGCATAGTACAGTGTTAAAATTGATAATTACCCTATTTATTTTGAAAGACATGGAAAGAAGGTTGAAAAGACACGAGAAACTTTAAAACTCACAAAACTTGATTGGAAGTAGTTAATTTCGGGGTATAAAACCAATACCGCAAGTTTATTAGGGGAAAGAAAAAAAAAGTTAAAAATAATTTTAAACATCAAAGTATCATTTTTTTTAAAAAAAAAATCTATTAAATTATTAACCCTAATAAAATAAATCTCAGCTTATAAAAAATCTAATAAATTAAATCTCAGCGGACAGCCGATAGCCCATCGTTTCGAATTTTACAAAGAGAACGACTCCCCGTTCTCTGAGCGTGGCCCCCCGTTATCTACGAGGGTCGACGCAGGGGGGGTAGAACCCCCACGCACGTGCGTTGCACGTGAAAAAACATGAGGGATCGAACTAAAATAAACGGCCCCCCATTCTATTCGGTGGTCGACGCGCGGGGGGGAGTAGAAACCCCCACGCACGTGAAAAAACACGGGGGGTCGTTCATTTTAAATCTGCCCCTCGTATTATAGAGTAATTTTAAAACGTTCAAGATGCGGGGGGCCGTGTTCTAGACGTGGGGGGTCATGTTCTAGACATGTGGGGCCGTGTTCTAGACGCATGGGACCGTGTTCAGCCCTAGGGCTGAAAACGAGGGGCGTTCTCCCTCATGCGAGGGGCAAAAAACAAGGAGCCGTGTTTAGTCATGTTTGAATAATCTGAAACATAATTGGTTTTAACTCAAATAATCGGATAGCATGTAAATATGGTCTCACAATACCGGGATTCAGATCATCAAGCGTAGGAATGACAAAATCCTGAATAGACCGATCTTGGCCATCAATGATACGATCTAGATTATTTCTTCTTTCTTCCTGGTTAGCCATATTGTCTTCTTCAATAAATGGTTACTGTTGTTGTCTTTTTCTTGCTCGAAATATCCGTTCAATCTCTGGATCGTGTGGAACAAGATCTTGGTTGTTCTCGTCAGACATCAAGCAAATGGTACCTGAAGAACAATGAATAAAACGTAAAAAAAATTTATAGTAAAATAAAATAATTAAGAAATATCTCCGACAACGGTGCTAAAAACTTGTTAGTGATTTTTTACACCTAACGCAAGTGCACGTGTCACTAACAAAGTAATAAAGAGTATGTAAAAGTCGATCCCACGAGGATAATCTTAACTAAGTTTAATTCCTATAAAATTATATAAAATAAAGATGAATTATAAAGAAAAATAGCGTGAGTGACAGAATAATATAAAATTAAAATTTACTCAGATATGATAAAGAAATAAATTGAGAAAATTACGGTAATAAAAGTCTTGGTTATGATCGATTTTCTCGTTACATACAATTTACTAATAATGTTACAGAAAGCTACAGCATTTTCCACCGAACAGCGATAACTAATATTTTCTAGGGTTCTCTCAAATTGCCTAGTTAAATTCGTATTAGAATTTCTTTCGATTTTCGAAACGACAAAACTTAATCCGAATTTCTTTAGAATCCTATTCTCGATGCCAAGTAAATTATTGTCAACTATTTTGTAACAATTTAATTTATTTAATCAATCATGCACCTCAAAATTCCTATCTACCTCTCGTTACAACAAAAATATGTAACATCAAATTTGTCCGTTGACATAATTCGAATTAAACATCAAACATCATGATAGATTATTCAATGAAAAAGAAGCAAATTTGCATAGATCTCAATAAATCATGTAACTAGTACTTTCTCTCATAACCAAGATCAAAACCCTAGCCCATAACCATGACAATAAAATTTAAAATAAAAATATTCATCAAAAGAAAAATAAAAAGTAGTAGAAGAAGAATTGTTGATATTGAATTGCCACGTTGATCCGCTTCTTCTCCCTTTCTGGTAGATTATCCAATGAAAAAGAAACAAACTTGCATAGATCTCAATAAATTATGTAACTAGTACTTTCTCTCATAACCAAGACTAAAACCTTAACCCACAACCATGACAATAAAATTTAAAATAAAAATATTCATCAAAAGAAAAATAAAAAGTAGTAGAAGAAGAATTGTTGATATTGAATTGCCACGCTGATCTGCTTCTTCTTCCTTTCTGATAGATTATCTAATGAAAAAGAAGCAAACTTGCATAGATCTCAATAAATCACGTAACTAGTACTTTCTCTCATAACCAAGATTAAAACCCTAGCCCATAACCATGACACCATGACAATAAAATTTAAAATAAAAATATTCATCAAAAGAAAAATAAAAAGTAGTAGAAGAAGAATTGTTGATTTTGAATTGCCACGCTGATATTGAATTCGTGTGGTCTTGTCTCCCTTCTCCCTAAATCTTCTTTGCTGTTCCTTTTTTAGCCATCTTTTCTCTTTTCTTTGATTCTAGGGATTTCTCCAACAAAATTATTGTGCCCCGTAGGCCCATTACACGATCCCAGGCCTGAGTCTACGATTTCACTAACACACTTGTCTCTTTTGCAGGTCATGGTTCGTGTGAAGACTTGAAGGACACCTCGAGTGACTTAAAGTAGGAGATTAAAGCTGGGGTCGTTCACCAACTAAATCACCTCATCATGTGGAAGGACTAATGCTCACATGAGAATTTGTCTTCCCGAGTTTTGATATTTGTAATATTTTTATTTCAAACTTATTGGCAAACGTTGGCCTTCATGTTTAAACTTATTTATATGCATGCATATTAGGTATTTTAGGATTAGATGAATGTTAGAATTAGTTGGTGGTTTGGTTTATGCTTGACCCAATTGAAATTGAAGACAAGCCCAAATGATGGCCCAAATGAAAGCCCAACCCATTCAAAGCCCAAGCCTCCACCAATAGGTCTATATATTCATGGTATTGGTGTTTGTAACCTTTTTGTCTAGTTTTTATGAGCATCCATGAATTTATCTTCTCTCAATAGAAGAAGCTTGGAGCAAGAAGCGCCAATGTAAGCTCGGTTGACAACAACCAATGGGTTGTGGCCCCGAAACTGATCTTCAAGCTTGGTAGCTTGTAAGAACGGATTTTGCCATCTTCTTCTCCATTCTTTTGAGATTGGAAAGCAGCATGAAGTGGCTCAAACCGATCCTTGAATCGAGTTCTCTTCTTTGGAAAAAATCTCTTACCAAAAGCTCCATTGAAGCACTCATTGGCTGATTCTCGAAAAAAGTCCATAAATCTTTCATTTCAACGAATCTGGACCACGTTTTTCACCAGCACACATATCACTCACTTCACAATACTCACATAAAATTTCGTTACATTCCGAGTACGTTTGATATTTCTTTTACATTTTATATTCTCGGATTTATCGGTTTGCATCACCAGGGAACTAACGATCATCTCCTTGAGTTCTTGGATCGTGTTTGCAGGTTGGAGCTCAACAAAAATCCCTCTGTCTCCTTGATTCTACGGATTTTTCTTCCCATTGCTCCTTCTCTTTTGGTCATTCAAATTAAAAATTCAATCTCTCATTTTTACTTTCTCGCTAGTAAATATGTAGCCAAACGTGATAACAAAAAATTCAAATTAGTGCAAATAATTTGATTTTTTTGAAAATAAACATAAAATTCATTAAATTCTTAAAATCTTTCAATGCTACAACAATTTTTATAATTTTGATCAATTTCCTTTTATATTCACTCAAATCACACGAGTTTTATTAAATAAAAATAGTATAAAATAACTATATTTTAATAGTTATTACTACACTTTCTAGTTTCTCAAGCTTTTTGCTTAACTAGGGACACCGAAGGTCTGGTAATTGGGCAAACTTCTCAATTTTTTTCACAATGCGAGTCATCAAACCCTATCTGATCATCTCAAACATGGTCAGAATCAGTTTGTCTCTTGCCAGTATTAGAACTGCATTGAATGACTCGCACAAATTATTCAACATCATTTCGCACTAGGAGATTGAAGAGAAGACATGACTATCCCAATATCTAGGCTCTTCTTCCGGAAGCCATGCGTGGACATCTTGGTTAAGTTGATGCATTTTCCTAATTTTTATCTTGAAATGATAACTTGTGGTTTCCCTGACTGCATTCCACATCGCATCTCTATATGCTCTACCCCGAAATAAGTTTTTGAAATTTATGTACATATGCCGGAGGAAATAGTAGTGTTCGACGTGTTCTAATTCATCTGCCACAGCTTTCAACAAACATTAATATTTGAAAGAAAAACATAGTCAACATAAAACAATATAATGTGGAGAGTACTGATAAGATAATTCCTAAGAAAGACTGTACTAGACAATCTCCTAGACAGAATTGCCTTTCCAAGTAAGTTCCAAGGAAAGGCTGGAGGAACGGTCCCACTTAAAATCCAGTCTCCTAGACAGAACTTCCTTACACAGTACAATTACACCACTAAATAAGTGGTACAAGAAATACATTATAAATTTTGTCGATCCAAAATAATTGTCCATCCCTCGCCGATTCAGTGTTTAGGTCTCGCTTCAAATATTGCAAAAATCACGTCCATGTGTCTGTGGACTCTTTTTCGACATTGGCAACAACAACGAGATATATTCCATCGTTGCCATAAATACTGACTGTAATACCCAGCTTGTACGGATTTCGGATATAATATATTATATTGTTATTTTATTATATAATGGCATTTTTGATAAATATGTCAAATCAGGTTCGTTTCACGAAAAGAAAGCGTCATTACGATTTTAACGATTAATAGGAATTTTAAAAAAATTATGGAAATTTTCGGAGATTAAACACTATATTCCGAGTAAATACACTTTTCGTAATGTAAAAGATGTTCTCGTAAAAATAGTAAACGAGGTCCGAATTGAGAACGGACAGTTTTAATAAATCCAAAATAATAAGTTGGATTTATTGGCAAAATATGAAAATTTGGTGAACTCGAATAGTTGGACGATTAACGAACCGAAGGACGAAACAAAATAGAAATATGTGCTAAGGGCAAAATGGTAATTTGTAAAGTAAATTTTTAATTAAAATCACTCTTCTCCTTCCTCCTCCACCATTTTCACGCCAGGAAAGCTCCAATTTGCGATCTCCTTCTCTGCCATCGACGAGTTCTCCACTCCCGACCTCCGTTCTGACCTCCGATCGTTCCGTTTTTTTCGTGCTTTCTCCTCCAATCGACGCTCTAGGTAAGATTCTAAAGTTTTAGAGCGTTAAACTTTGAGTTTCGTAGAGTTTTACGTTTAGGGTTTTCGTTAGGTTTTCGATTAAAAACGAGATTTAGGGTTTGTAATTAATAGGTTTGCCGTAATAAAGTATATATTGGACGTATTGAACGTTATTGGATGAATTCGATTGATTTAGGACGAATGTTAAAATTTGAGAATTTTGAGTTTTAGGGAAAAACTCGTAAATTGTAGTTTTGAGGTATCAATCGTAAATTGTTCATCGATATGCTTCGAATAATTAAGTTAGACGTTTCAAGAAATTCTTTAGTTAAGGTTTTATTTATTTGGACGTTAAGTACCTTAAATTAGTTTTAACGGCGAATATTGTGTTTTGCTTCAGATAAACAACGCTCGTGGACGGAGCTTGAGCTGCTTTGGACACGAGGTAAGTTCTCGTGATTCTTCTCTGGCCGATTGGCCTACACCGTATGTCGAATGTCGCTTCGAGGAGTTTGGTGACGCACTAGTTTATAATGTTTTGGTTGGGTAGTTAGGTTTAATTGTTTTATAGATTTTGTTTTACAGTCTTGATGGTATGTATGCTGAGTGTTTAAATTCTGTTATGAACTGTTCATGCATCACGTGTTTTAAAGAAAAGCATGAAAATGAATTTCTGCAAAATGTTTTAAAGATAATGTAAAGAATAGAATGGGCCGTAAGGCATACAATTAAAATGGGCCGAAAGGCATACAGTTTACAGGTTATGCGAGATGTGGCTCAGGCACGGCTGTACGTGTTGTAAGCGTGTACCCCCCTCTTCTAGCTGGAAAGAGTAGTCCGACCGCAGGATGTGCTCTCTCCGGTTAGGAGGTTGAGATCTCGGTGACACCCACAGAGTAAAGTAAAGAAAATGCTGCATGATTTCTGAACTCACACGCATAACATATAGTTACATTTACTAGAGCTTACTGAGATTTTTATCTCATAGTGTATTGTATGGTGTAGGTGATCTAGATATCGAGGAACCAGGTGAGGATGAGATTCCTCCTCCTGAGGCTTGAGTCCAGTTGACGGAGGATGGCTGCGGCGGTGTGCTGGCGCAGTCGAGGCTTACCTGACCCGTGGGGACTGTATGTAAAGATTTTGAGGGTTTGGGACTTTTGGGCTGATGTTTGTATAGAAATACTTTAGGTTGTTTGATTCTGGATAGTTGATAGGTATATATGTATATGTCGATGTTTTGGAAACTGTTTTATAATGGTTTGAAAAGTCTTTCATTAAATGTATTTTGGAACTGCGTGGTGATTTGAAACAGGAGGATTTGTTTAGGTTTTAAACGTACCCATGCAGTTAGTTTTTATGAAAATGTTCTTAGTTTTAAAATGTATTTCGAGGCGTTATTAGGTGAATGGTTAAGTGTGAAAAGAATGAAAATTATAGTGAGTGTTATTTGATATGATTGTACTTATGTGGGATGAAGAAATTAAAGGAAAGAAACGAAGGATAGGAAGCAGGGGCAGAGGGGTTGGCGAATAGTCGCCAACCCTGGCGATTGAATCGCCTCCCTCTGGAAAAATCCAGAGGGAGTGGCGATTGCTCGCCACTAGCTGTGGCGAGCAATCGCCAATAGCTGTGGCGAGCAATCGCCACAGGCGATGCAACAAGCGATTACTCGCCTGTTTCAATCGCCTTAGGGGCGATTATTCGCCCAGCGAATAATCGCCTCCTTATTTTTTATTTATTATTTAAGTTGTTTTTAATTTAATTAAATTAAGTTTTAATTAAATAGTTTTAAAGTTTTAAATTGTTTTAAAAGTTATGATTCGATTCCGATTTCGATTCTGATTTCGATTTCGGTTTAGTTTCCGCTTAGAGTTTATTTAGAGTATTTAAAAAAAAAAAAAAATAGTACGGGAAATACGGGTACAGTATTAGGGTCGTCACACTGACGGTTGTGAGTAATTGGCCGGTAAATGAGCCATTCAGATGACAACCATCCAAACAAATAACAGGGCGACTGTACTGCAGCAAACTGGCCTTGCAAGCAGTCATGCACATATACATTCTTTAACATACCAATGAATCATCCTCTATCTCGTAAGTATGTATTTTTAATGCGCTACTCTGATTTGATATATATATTTCTGCTGCGTACGACCAGATTACCTTGTACTGTTCGTTGCCCTTGCCTTTGTTAAGTGTACGAGCGACGTGTAACGACCCTCAAACCTAACCCCTAAATTCCCGTGAAAATTTTTCTTTTTCTGACATTTTCAAGAGAACCCTTTCGTTAAATCGTTCAAACATATTTAAAAACCAATTAAATAAAACCATTAAAACATAAGAGTAATTGGCCAAACAGAACCGAGTGCAAAAAGGGCAGTGACATCTGTCGATCGCATCCACCGAACACATCCACCGAACACATCTGCCGAACGATATCTGCCGAATGACATCTGCCGAACGACATCTTCGACCACTAACGACATCTGCTGAACACATCTATCGAACACATATGTCGAACGACATTTGCCGAACGACATCTGCCGAACACATCTGCCAAACGACATCTTCGACCAATAACGACATCTGCCGAACACATCCATTGAACACATCCACCTTCACCACTTCATAAATTTACCTCTAACACATTTCATAACAACCTTCAACTTAACAACACTACCACCCACATACAATTTTCACTCCACCAATCACCCATTTACCGACTCAAAACACATTTCAAACTTAACCAAATTTCATAAAAACGAACCGCGTGGATCTGTTTAAAAACTGAACATTTCCCTCTATTTGAAAATATCCAAAATCATAACAGAATACTATACGTTATTAATCCAGATACCAAACATCCTAATATGGTTTCACTATACAATTTTCCTACGTTTCTATCTATCAAAATTCCCAAAATATCTACTTACATCCCCACAGGTCAAAATAGCGTCGACTGCGCCAACACACTCCCACGGGCCATCCTCCATCAACTTGCTCTTATTTCGGGTGGAGGAACATCGTCCTCACCTGTCTCAAAATCGTTTACACCATAGAAATAAAATGTGAACTAGAGGCTCAGTAAGTCTACGTGAATGCTATGCATGTGCAGTTCATAAATCATGCATCCTACCTTTTCGCTATTCATTTCATTTCATTTATGTCACCGGGGCTTCACTCTCGCTAGATAGAAGCGGCACATCTGACGATTGGATAGCCTTTCGTATCTAACTGTGGGGAAAACATGCTTCATCTGACAGCCATGATTGAACCACCGCCACCGACGTGACCATCATTACATTCATTTACCTTTTCTTTATCCTTTTCCGTTTTGTAAAAACATGCATGAGAATTTCTTTTTCGTGCTTTTTCATAAACCATGATGCGTGCGTGCACGTGTACAATGACATAGTGAAAACAAAGCGCAACAAACAATAAACTTATACATTCAAAACCATAACTAAACTAACTACCCAACCTAATTATCCAACACAACAAGCATCTCCAATTCCTCGATCGACATAATCTTATGGTGTAGGCCAATTGGCTAAACAAGTCACGAAGACTTACCTGACGTCTTTAGCGAGTCGAGTACCTCGTTTTGAGCTTTGTTACCTAAAACATTTCACAATTAGGTCAATAAAGCTAAATCCAAATAAACCGTTCTAAAGACCAAACGAAAATCCTAGCTAAGGGAAATTTCCTAAAACTTCAATTTACGCCATTCAAGCATTCTAGCAAACACATAGCACTCGCAAATTCCATAACCTAGATTCAATGGAAATTTATATCGTTCAATCACCGATTTCAACCTAACTATCGATGAAAACTCTCAATCTATCATCGTAAGTCAATAATACAGCAAACCTAACAATTTCTAACATAAACCTATAATTTCTCAAAACCCTAAACAAAAACTCTAACCGTTTTAAACCCTAAAAATTGGAACGATCTAGAGTACTCGTATCATACCTAGGGCTCGATTGTGGAGGAGAACAGAGGAAGAAAATTGTCGGAGGAGAGCGATCGTCGATCGGTCGTTTGAAGGATCGGCGTGAAACGTCTAAGGGGAAAGCTCTTTGGAGCTGTTTCTCCTTCGTGAAGGAGAAACAGAATGGGGGTGGGGGAATTTATAACTTAAAATATTAATTTAAATGAATTACCATTTTGCCCTTTTTACTCAATAATCTACCTATTTCGTTATTTAGTCTATCTATTTTGATTCTCCGAAATCTCATTATTTCTCTAAACATTTCAATTTATTTCTAGGGTTCTAATAAAACCTTCCGTTCACAAAACAGACTTAATTTACTATTTTTACGAATTAAAGTGCTATAAGGTTAAAACGGAAACTTGGCGTTATTCAATCGATTTAAAGTCCTAAAATTCCCTTACTTCTCCTAAAATCCATATAAATCATAAGGGTTATAATAAAACTCTCTGTTCCCAAAACAGACCTATTTCACCATATTTACTAAAATACCCACTATATTACGAGAATCATAAAAACTCGCAATCCGGGCGTTACATCTCAAAGAAATCCCTCTTATTTTTCCAGATCCTCCAATTCACTCATATAATTCAAATGAGACTTCCAGCTCGTAAAACAGGTTAAATTTACAATATTTACGCAAATGCCATTATGTGGCGGAAAACCGAAAGCCCGTAAAGTCAGGTGTTACATTCCATCCACCTTAATTGAAATTTTGTCCTCAAAATTTGACTTAGCTTGCAGTCCTTGGCATTACTGTCTCATGTCTTGCGGCCTTATATTTCAACTTATAATTCCCCCAAAATTCGTATTTTTCATTTAAAAACTCTAACCCTATCACACTCATGGTCAATATCTATGGTTATAAACCAAAATCCCTTAAAACCGAATGACGCCACCTTAGCCTCCTGGCCACATCCACTGCGTTTGATTTGATTAATCAAGCCCTTGGTTATGCACCACGTGCTAGTAACCCCTACGCCTCTAATTTGAATAACCCGACTGTATTAATATGCACATAAATAGTTGCATTCATGTTAGCTTCCACTTAATCATTCATAAGTGAAACTTTCCTTACCCGTTTAACTTGACTTTATGTCCAGACTTCCTCGATCAAATTCATTTTCTACTCTAAGTCTCCAAATAAAATTAACTTCAATAATATCAGCTAGGTTGAATGCCTAAAATTTCTTCCAACCACTGGGCTATAACCCAAACTTCAACATAATTTCTTCAACTCTATCCGCAGTCGGGATGCTCACCAACTCAGTTTCTACATTAACCTCATAATTGTATTGTTTACTTTCAATTGGCCTAAACACATCATAGCTTACGCAACGAGTCTCATCAAATTTCTTAAGTCCTCGATCAAACGATTTTTAGCTGTGCACTTGACACCTGACGACTCGTGCACACGTTGGTCTATACTTTATCATCCTAAACGTTAAACTCTAACTCTTCTTACTTCCTTAGGCCGTAGCTATACCTAAGCTTTCTATCCTCATTCGAATTAACTATCATCTAAAGGTTTCCACAACTCTTGGATTGTAAACCGTCATCTTCGTAAAGTCATCTACCTCAACAACAGTCGAAACGTACGTTTACTAAATTTTTGAGTGCCACCTTTGTCTAGATGCTCCCAATTTCTCGTGGATCTAGGTTATTTAAATTTCTACTATATTTGTTTTTATCTACTTGTACGTACTAATGGTACCTCGACAATCTAAAACATTTCCTAGTAAGTCTTACATCTAAACTTCAAATTTCTCCTCGATTGATCATATTCTAGACTCTAAGGGTCTGTCAATTAGGGTCTAGTTCCCATTTATTTAAACCTTATATCCTGTAAGTTGTACCCCTCTCATGGAAATTGAATCTTAAGTGCTCAATTCTCACGGTTATGCCGGTCATGGACTTTAACGCATAACTCTATCCCTTCTTTATTTTTAAGTTTACTTCAACCTATCACACAATTATCATCTCCAAAATTCTAACTCTGTACTACATCCCTACTCTAATATTCTTCATTCCATTAACTGTTGAACTAAAACTATACTTGAACGACTTAGGGTTGGGCGTTATCCTCGTCTTCGTTCTGGGCAATTATCCTCAGTGTAATTTCTTTCTTCTGGTTAGTAGCCTTCCTTGAGCAATTTTGTAACACCCGATTCTATCGAACTAGTTCTCAATTCTTTATAAATTAATGACACACTTTAAATGACAATAATAAAAGTAGGGTTAATGGATGACTAGGCAAGGGAATAAGGGTAACTGAAAATTTAAAAGTGGATAACGTATTTAAGGAGAGAGGTTTGGGTTTAATGCACTGTAGCCGCCACTATTTTGTTTATCATTCCTCTTTCGGCCTTCAGCTCTCCAGCAGAACCCTTTTGGCAATTCTCTTGCTCGATTCTCTTTCAACCTAGGTAAGTTTTTCTTCGTTTTCTTGTATTTTAGCAGTTAGGTAACTGAGGGAGTACAATGTGAGAAATTTCGAGGATGCTGTGATTGAGAGTAGGTTCGGGTTTTGGTGATAAATGGGAATGCACGGGTAGCAGGGTTTCAAACTGGTTTCCTCAAACTTCTGATTGATTCTTGGTGAAGTCTAGTGAATGTTTGATTAATGCACTGTTATGACTTTAGGTGAGCGAGCTTCTAAAGTAGCTTACAGCCGAGCGATTTCCAGGAGACCAGGTAAGTAAAGTATGCTTGTGCCTTCGGGCCTACATCACAAAATAGTAGGATTATGTTTTTTTGAATGTGTTTGTATGTCATGCATCATATTTTGAAAGTAAGCGAAAATGAATTTACATGAGATGGCATGGTAAGGAATGAACAGACTGTAACAGATAAACTATTAAGGGAACTAATCCGCCCCTTAACTTATGAAGGGATTTATACTTTGGGAGAAGTGATCCAACTCCCAATTTCACAGGGGGATTTGAACAGTTGTTAAGGGAATTAATCCGCCCCTTAATCGAGAGAGAGGATGTATGACTTTGGGAGAAGTGATCCAACTTCCAATTTCACAGGGGGATCAGATCAGAAACGAATGCATATGCAACTGAGATGAGAAAGTAGAAACTGCATGTTTAGGAATTTATGTTTCAGCATTCCATTTCATTACTGCTTTTCTTACTTAGCATTAGGCTAATAGATGAGTTTTGTGATGTAGGTGAAGAAGTGACAGCAGGTGTGTTCTCTGCGTTTGCTGAGAACTAGGCAGGTTGGAGGGGTGCATTCATGCATCGATCTGGCAACTGATGGGGCCGTTTAACTGGTGTCAGTGGATGAGAAGGTTTAGTGAACCGTGATTCAATTTAAGTATGTCGAGAGTTTTTGTGACGGTGGTAATTTTAATGTTTTTGAATACATTTTGAGACTTTTCTGATAATGATACTCTATTGGTTTTAATAGTGGTTTTTACCAAATTCTGGAATAATTTACGGGTTTAAGTAGTTTTGAATGATTTTTAGTAAAATGCCCAAATCCTTTTGATAGTCGGAGTTTTCTTTGTTTAGAGTGAAATTGTTTGCTATGCTATTTCTATTGAGAGTTTCTGATCTATCGGGAGATGATGTTTATCGGTAGATGTTGAGTATTTTTGATCTTTAGGTAGGTATTGGAGAATTAAATCATCCGACTGACGTCATCGGAAGATGTCTTCAGTAGAGGTCATCGGAAGAGCTCTTCAGTAGAGGCCATCGGAAGATATCTTCAGTAGAAGCCATCGGCAGATGTCTTCGGTATAAGTCTTTAGTGGCTTTGTCATTTTGTAATCTGATGATGTCGAGTATTTTATTTATCGGATGATGTAGGCAGTAGCTTTGTCGTTTAGTAATCGGATGATGTAGGCAGTAGATTTGTCGTTTTGAAATCGGCAGATGTAGTCTATCGGTAGATGTGGATCGAGGATTTTAGTCGTCTAGCGATCAGAAGACGTAGTTTGTTCTATCGTTAGATGTAGGCTGAGAATGTTTGTCGTTTGTGAACGGTAGATGTCGTCTGCTGAGTTATTGAAATCGTGTGGATATCACGTGGTTTGAGCGGTAGAAGTGTTTTGTTTTGTTTTGTAAAAGACTTTTGTCGTGTAGTGATCGGTCGACGTGTTCTGTTTTCTTTTTCTCTTTTAACCAACTGTCTTGAATATTTTAATTATTTAATAAATATTGTTTTTATACGATGATTTTTTCAATGCAAGTTTTAACGTTTTAAGAGTCAAATCTTGATCATTGAATGAAATTTTAAAATTTTCTCAGAAAGTCATAGTTCGGTTTAGTATTATGTGTGGCGAACCGGGTTCAGATAACTCGGGGCGTTACAGTATGGTATCAGAGACATTCAGTTAAACCGTTCAAAAGATTACTCATCAGTGCCGATCGTCGCATGAGAGTACTCCAACAACTGTAAGTGTTTATGTTAGCCTTAGTTATTAGATGTTTATAAGAGTAGTTAATCCTGTGCAGGAATCTAGTAAGATGTCTAGACGACCAGGAAGACCAAGAGTACCAAGAGAGATACCAAATCCAGGACGTGAAGAAGATCCTAGTGTGATTAGGCAGCTGACAGATTTTGTGCGTCAGCAAACAGACCTAGTGCGTCGGCAGTCCGATCAATTAGGAGTGCTGTTGAACCGAGAGGTACAGGGAAGTGCCAACTCGAGTTCTAGCAATGAACATTCTGGAGATAGATTCAAGAGGCTACAACCACCCACGTTCGATGGACAGTCATCTGATTCGGTTATTGCTGAAGGGTGGCTTAGGAAGATTGAGAGTATGTTTAGGTGCGCCAACATTGGAGAAGGAGACAAGGTCACGTTGGCAATATTTCATTTGGCTGGTGAAGCTCAACTCTGGTGGGAAACAATAGAGACCACCACTGATTGGCGATGCCTTGGTCACAATTCAAGGACATTTTCTATGAGAAGTATTTTAACAGCACTGTCCAGACCGCGAAGAAGTTGGAGTTTCTGAACTTGAAGTAGACAGGGTCTGTGGCCGAGTACAGTAGGCAATTTGAGTCCCTGTCCAGGTTTGCTGGACATTTTGCTCACAAAGACGAGAATAAGGTGTTCAAATTTGTGCATGGACTGAAACTGAAAATTTACCGAGGAGTTAAATTTTGTGGTATTAAAGGCTTGACATTCAGCGAAGTTGTGTCCACTACTCTGGAAGTGGAAGAAGCTGAAAGGAAGTGTCTTGGACCAAAGGAGGTCCCACAAAAGTTTGTCCAGCCACAGCAACAAAGAGGAATGAAGAGGCCAAGTGAAGGTCAGAATAGCCAAGGAACAGGAGGGAAGATACAGAATGCAAAGAAATTTTCCCAGTGTCCTAAGTGTTTGAAGAACCACCCGGGCGAGTGTAGATTGGGCTTTGGGAAGTGTTTCAACTGTGAGGAGGTTGGACACACGTTCAAAGAATGCCCGAAGCCTAGAATCACCAGATGCTACAATTGTAACAAGGTCGGCCATATTAACAGAGACTGCCCAGCTTTTAAGAGTGGTCCTGCTACGATTAAACCGAGAATATTCTCCATGATGGAGTCGGGTGAAGAACAGCCCGCTGTTGTATCAGGTACTATATTGATCAACTCTATACCTGCTTTTACTTTAATAGATTCTGGTGCGACGCATTCATTTATAGCATCTGCATTTGCTGTTAAACTAGATGTACAACCTACACCATCTGAACATATGTTTAATGTCGCGTTACCCTCTGGTGAACGCATGCACTCTAGCCGAGTGATGCTTAATTGTATTGTGTTAGTAGGAAACCAGGATCTACCTGCTGATCTCATTATTATGGATATAATGGGATTTGATGTAATTATAGGAATGAATTGGTTGTTTAAGCACCACGCCACAATTGATTGTAGGACTTGAATAGTTAGCTCCCAACCCCCTGGTAGTTTGAAACATACCTTTCAAGCTTCGAAGAAGAATAAGGAAATGTCTGTGATGACTTCTATTAACACTAGACCTTCTCCATGTGCAGAGTACTTGTGCTTCTTAGCTAGTGTTTTAGACACACAACTTGTAGGAAAAACAAATCCTCAAAATATCTTAATTGTCCAAGACTTTCCTGAAGTATTTTTGGATGACCTTCCTGGTTTACCACCAGATAGAGAAATTGAATTCGTTGTAGATGTTTACCCCGACGTCAAGCCTGTGTCTAAAAATCCATATAGATTAGAACCAACAGAACTTAAAGAATTAAAGAAGCAGTTGGAGGATCTGTTGGAGAAAGGGTTCATACGCCCTAGCTTTTCACCGTGGGGTGCACCTGTTCTTTTTGTCAAAAAGAAGGATGGATCAATGCAGATGTGCATTGATTATTGGGAACTAAATAAGTTAACTGTCAAGAATAAGTATCCATTTATGAGGATAGACGATCTATTCGACCAACTTAATGGTGCAAGAGTTTTCTCTAAGATTGACCTTAGGTTCGGTTATTACCAATTGAAGGTTAAATCTGAAGATATCCCAAAGAATGCCTTTCGCACAAGGTATGGACATTATGAGTTTTTGGTTATGTCCTTTGGATTGACAAATGCACCGGCAGCCTTCATGGATCTTATGAATAGGGTGTTTCATGAGTATTTGGACAAGTTCGTCATAGTGTTTATAGATGACATTTTAATCTATTTTAGTACTAAGGATGAGCATGCAAGGCATTTGAGTTTAGTGTTAGGAGTACTAAGAAAGCACCAACTTTATGCTAAGTTTTCCAAATGTGAGTTTTGGTTGGACAGAGTTCACTTTCTTGGTCACGTGATCTCTAGAGATGGAATATCTGTCAATCCAGCCAAGGTTCATGCAATTAAGGAGTGGCCCCAACCGAAGAATGCTACAGATATTCGGAGTTTCCTTGGGTTAGCAGGATACTACAGGAAATTTATTGAAGGATTCTCGAAGATTGCTACACCCCTCACTCGGTTAACTAGGAAAAACATTAAGTATGCATGGACAGAGGAATGCGAATCCAGTTTCCAGACTTTGAAACAGAAACTGACCAATGCCCCAATATTAACCCTTCCTGTTGAAAATGGTAAATTTAGTATTTATTGTGATGCTTCTAAAATTGGTCTTGGATGTGTGTTGATGCAAGAGGGAAAGGTAATAGCCTATGCTTCTAGACAGTTGAAAACACATAAGAAGAATTACCCTACACATGATTTAGAATTAGCTGCAGTGGTATTTGCACTTAAGATTTGGAGGCATTACTTGTATGGACAATCTTGTGAGATATTTTCAGATCATAAGAGCCTGAAGTATATTTTCACACAGAAGGAATTAAATACGAGGCAACGTCGATGGTTGGAATTCGTAAAGGAATATGATTTTGAGATCAAGTACCATCCCGACAAAGCAAATGTGGTAGCCGATACTTTGAGTAGAGTGACAACTTGTAACACTCGAAAATATTACCGTACACTTTAATTTTGGTATTTAATAAATTATGTTGTTTTAATAAATTTTGGGAATGAATAGTAGAAATTTAATTACTTTGTAATTAGATTTATTTGCAAAATTTTAAAAGAGAATGAATAAAAATTGTAGCAATTTATGTGTTTAGCTACCATAGGTTATATCATTGGATAAAAAATGGGAAGAGATTACGTAAGGTGTAACACCCCTAATTTCGTACCCGTATTTCCGTAATAAATTTTTCATTTTAAACATTAAACTTATACTTAAGCGGAAACTCAATCAGAATTTAAAACGGAATTGAAATCGGACCTCTAAAACATTTAAAACAAAACGTTTAATAATTAAATAAAACTTAAAACATTTAATTATTAAACAATTAAAACCATTTCAGAAAAGTGGGAGGGCAGAAATGGGATTCTGCCCCTCGAAGCAATCGAAGGCAGCGATCGATCTCTGCTGAAGGCAGAGACCGATCGCCGCACCTTATTGGTAAGGCAGCGATCGATCTCTGCCTTCAGCAGAGACCGATCGCCGCACCCTTGCCTCTCCCAAGCAGCGATCGATCTCTGCTTTGAAGGCAGAGATCGATCGCTGCACATTTACGTGCAGCGATCACCTTAAGCGATCGGACTCCTCTTCCTTTTCCCCTTCTTTTCTTTTTCTCTTCCTTTAGCTTTTGTTTAACACTTTGCTCTCTAGAATTCCAGAGAGCAAAACATATTTCAACTCTCTGGAATCCGGTTTCCAGAGAGCAAACCTTCACACAACACCTCTCTGGAATCCAATTCCAGAGAGCAAATATAAACATTTTAACATCCCATTTATTTTACTCATCAATATTCACAATCAATTCACGAATTCAATCCCTCATAAACGTGTTCTAAACTCGATAGTATGGCGGCGGACTTGGCGAAGTCCAACTGCATGGGTAGCTCTAAAAACCGAGCTATCCGTAACAACCTACAAACAACATTTCAAATCCTTTTCCTTTAACTTAAACATTTAAACCAAAACATTTTATAACGTTTATCAAAACTGTTTATACCAAAACGTTTTACATACAATTACCAAAACGTTATCTAACCCCTATCCAGATCCAAACAACCTAAATATTCTATACAAATATCAGATCAAAACATCCCAAAATAACCCCAGAGTCCATACATACATCCCCACGGGTCATATCGCGCCTCGACTGCTCAGCGCACTCCCACGGCCATCATCCATCAACTGCTCCTACATCAGGAGGAGGAATATCATTCTCACCTGGGTCAACGTAACCTAGAACGTTACCTACACCATACAGACACATATGAGATATTGAAATCTCAGTAAGCTACGTAAATGCAGATGCATGCGTGCGTATGCCATTCAGAAATCATGCTCAGATTCAGATTACAGATACAGAATTACAGATTACAGATTCATTACGTCACAGACAGACAGAATTGTCACCGAAACCTCTACCCACTAAGCGGAGAGGGCCCATCCAGCGGTCGGACTACCCTTTCCACCTAGAGAGGGGGGTACACGCTTGCAACACGCACAGCCGTGCCTGAGCCCCATCCCGCGTGACCAGAAACAGACAGATTACGTTTATTCATTCAGATTTCGTTACAGATTTCATTTCAGATATACGTTCCTTTTCTTAAAAACACGTGCAGAAATTCATTTTCATGACTTTCGAAAACCGTGATGCATGAACAGTTCATATCGGCAGAAAGTAAACAAACAGTTCATATCAGCAGACAATATAACATAACCTATAAACAACTAACCTAACTACCCAACCTAAACAACGTAAAACAAGGAACCCTCAAGGATCCTTGATACGACGACGAAGTATGGTGTAGACCTTTCGGTCAAGCAAGTCACGAGAACTTACCTTGAGCGCACTGGATCTCAAGCTTCGTCCACTGGAGTCGCGTGTCTGAGGTAAAACACGATATTTGCCGTTAAAAACCGAGTTAAGCTATTAAACGTCCAAATTAACAAAACCTTAACTAAAGATATTTCCTAATGCCTTAATTCGCCTAATGCCTTAATTCGATTTATTAAGCTAATTCATCGAGCAATCGAACTTTTTCCGAAAACCCTAAAATTCTCGGATTTTTAACTTTTTCACAAATCGATTTATCTTCGTCCGATAATGTCCAATACGTTCAATACGTACTTAGTCAAGGCTAACCTATTAATTACGAGCCCTAATTCGACATTTTTATCGAAACCCTAATCGAAACCCTAACGTTAAATCGACCTAAAACTTGGAATTTAACGCTCAAAGACCGAAGCTACATACCGAGGGTTGCGAGAGGAGAAGAAACCGTGAAGGACGGAGGTCGGACGGAGCTCGGATTGAAGATCGGCGTCGGCGGCCGAGAGAGAAAAACACTCTCTGTTCGTGCGATCCAGAGAAGAGAAGAAAGGAAGTAAGGAAAAAGAGAGATTTGTGATGTTTAAATAAAAATTGATTTGCAAATTACCATTTTGCCCTTCTCACTTAATTCTATTCGTTTCGTCGTTCGTTTCGTTAATCGTCCAACTATTCAGATTCTCGAAAGTTCCATATTTTGCCAATAACTTCTATTCATTGCCAGGGATTTATTAAAACTGTCCGTTCGCAATTTGGACCTCGTTCGCTATTTTTACGAGAACGTCTTTTACACAACAAAAGGTGTATTTACTCGGAATATAGTGTTTGATCTCCGAAAATTCCCATAAATTCTTTAAAATTCTTATTATTCGTTAGAATCGTAATGACGCTTTCTTTTTGTAAAACGGATCTGATTTGACATATTTACCGAAAATGCCATTAAATAATGAAATAATAATATAACATAATATATCCAAAAATCCGTACAAGCCGGATATTACATTCTACCCTCCTTATTCAGAATTTTGTCCACAAAATTAAATTATGCAAACAAATCAGGATACTTAGTCATCATATCCTGCTGTCGCTCCCACGTAGCTTCTTCCACCTCGTGGTTCCGCCATAGGACTTTGACTAGCGGAATCTCTTTGTTGCGCAAAATCTTGATGGAAGTCTCCAAAATACGTACAGGCCTCACCTCATAGCTCAAGGTAGGCTGCACCTCGATCTCTGTAGCCTCTACGATATGCGACGGATCGCGCAAGCACTTCCGAAGCATAGATACATGAAATACGTCGTGGATACCCTCCATAGAAGCCGGAAGCTGCAATCTGTACGCCAACTTCCCGATCCTCTTCAGAATAGGAAAGGGTCCCACATATCGAGGGTTTAACTTACCCCTCCTTCCGAATCTCGCAACGCCTTCGAACAGAGAAACTTTAAGTTAAACCTCGTCACCTTCCTCGAACTCTAGCTCTCTCCGTCTGGTGTCAGCATAGCTCTTCTGTCTGCTCTGAGCTACCTCAATGCGCTGTCGGATAACGGCAATCTTCTCTGCCGTCTGCTGTAGAATCTCAGGTCCAACGACGCTGGCCTCGCCAACCTCGTCCCAATACAGCGGAGATCTGCACTTTCGACCATATAAGGCTTCATACGGAGCCATACCGATAGCAGCCTGGAAGCTGTTGTTGTACGAGAACTCGATCAGTGGCAAATACCTGCTCCACGATCCCTGAAACTCAAGCACACACGCTCTGAGCATATCCTCCAAAATCTGATTCGTCCTCTCTGTCTGACCATCAGTCTGAGGATGAAACGCTGTGCTGAAGTTAAGCTGAGTCCCCATAGCTCTATGCAAACTCTTCCAGAACTTCGATGTAAACCTCGGATCTCGATCCGAGACAATAGAAACCGGCACTCCGTGTAACTTCACAATCTCCTGTACATAGAGCTCTGCGAGCTGATCCATAGAAGACGCCATCTTCACAGGCAAAAAGTGAGCCGACTTTGTCAATCGGTCCACAATAACCCAAATGCCGTCATGGCCTCTCGTAGTCCTCGGGAGCCCCACAATGAAATCCATGGAGATCTGCTCCCACTTCCACTCCGGAATCGGCAGTGGTAATAGTGTCCCAGCGGGTCTCTGGTGCTCAGCCTTTACCTGCTGACATACTAGGCAGGTCTCAACGTACTTGGCAACCTCCCTCTTCATGTTCGGCCACCAGAAGTGCTGTCTCAAATCCCGGTACATCTTGGTACTCCCCGGGTGCACAGAATATGCCGAAGAATGTGCCTCGGCCAATATCTCCTTCTTTAGATCCTCGTCACTAGGCACGTACCACCTATGCCTGAACTTCAGAATACCATCCTCTGATAAATGGAAATCTGACGAGTCTCCCAATGTCATGCTCGATCGAAGCTCCATACACTCCGTATCACTCTGCTGAGCCTCGCGTATACGATCAAGAATAGTTGGCCTGAGAGAAATGTTGGCAAGCATATAAGACAACTCTGCCACTATCTCCACGTCGAATCTCTCAATCTCAGACCGCAGCGTAACTGACATCGCTGCTAATGATGGCTGACTCGCAGGAGGCACTCTACTCAATGCATCGGCCACCTTGTTCGCCTTTCCTGGGTGGTACTTGATATCAAAATCGTAATCATTGACGAACTCAAGCCATCGCCTCTGTCGCATGTTCAGCTCCTTCTGCGTAAATAAGTACTTCAAACTCTTGTGGTCGGAGAATATCTCGCACTGCTGCCCATATAAGTAATGTCTCCATATCTTCAGTGCGAAAACCACAGCTGCTAGCTCAAGGTCGTGTGTGGGGTAGTTCTGCTCATACGGCTTCAGCTGCCGAGATGCATAAGAAATAACCTTCCCCTCCTGCATCAATACACAACCGAGTCCCACTCCCGATGCATCACAATAAACACTGTATCTGACACCTTCATCAGGTAGCGCCAGTACTGGGGCAGTGGTCAATCTCTGCTTTAACTCCATAAAGCTGTCATCACAAGCAGACGACCATACAAACTTCTCGTTCTTCCGAGTCAATCGTGTAAGAGGAAGTGCGATCTTCGAGAATCCCTCTATAAACTTCCGATAATAACCGGCCAATCCGAGAAATCCACGCACCTCACGTACGTTCTTTGGCTGTGGCCAATCTCTGACCACCTGAATCTTGCTCGGATCCACAGAAACTCCGTCCTGTGATATAATATGGCCCAGAAAACTCACTCTGTCAAGCCAGAATTCGCACTTAGAAAACTTCGGATATAGATGATGCTGACATAACGTGCTCAGAACTATCCTCAGATGGTACTCGTGCTCTTCCTTCGTCTTAGAGTAAATCAAGATGTCGTCGATAAACACCACAACTGTAAAACCCGTCAAATTTTAATTTTTTTGTAAAAATTTGGGTAAATTTTTCGCGTAATTTAGAGCGTAAATTTTGGGATTAATTTCGCTAATTTTCGGTAGGAATTGAAATTAGAAATCGAATCTTAAAACCGTTTTATTATAAATCAAATAAAAGAAATAAGTAAATAGAATATAAAATAAAATAAATAAAATAATTAATAAAATAAATAAAAGAAAATAATTAATAGAAAAGAAAAGAAGAGATAAGGTTTCAAAAGAAACCTTATCCCTGCCTCTCTGCCGACAGAAGCAACCAGAAAGAGAGAGAAAGAGAGAGAGAGAGAGAAGGAGAGAGAGAGAGAGAGAGGAGAAAATCGCCGGCGCCGGAACGACCTCCGTTCGTCGAGATCTTGGTGTCAAAACGTTCGCCTCGAAGCGTAGATCAACGTTTGTGAAGGGCGATTTCGGAGGTAACCTCTCGTTCTCTCGATTTTTGCCCGAGAAGTTTCGGGTTTTCGTTTTTTTTTTAGATCTACGATTTAGGGTTGTTTTTTTCGTGTTTTTGGTAGGAATCGATTGTAGAGGAGTCGACTAACGCGTTGGAAACGTTTTTTGGCGAAAAACAGGTGTGAAATTTGGGTTTTTGTCGTCGGAAGGTCGTCGGTCGGTCGCCGGAGCGTCGCCGGAACATCGCCGGCCTTCGGTGGTCGCCGGCCGAGTCAACTCGACCATGGGCTGAGTTAACTCGGGCTTTGGGCCGAGTTGACTCAGGCCCAAGGCCGAGTTGACTCAGGCCCAGGGCCGACTGGGTTTGGCCCAGCCCGATCCGGTTTTGGGTCAGGCTGGACCCAGACCCATGGCTTTCTGGGCCGGGTTTGGCTTAGGCCCATTGGGTCGGGTCTGACCCAGCCCATCAAGCCAGGTCAACCCAGCCCTTGCTGGCCCGACCCGATTTGGGTTTGGGCCGGGTCTGGCCCGAGCCCAGTTAGGTTGGGTTGGTTCGGGTCAAACCGACCCGAACCAGGCCAACCCGAACCGGCCAGTCAAAGTCAACGGTTGACTTTGACCGTTGACTGTTGACTTTGACCAAAGTCAACGGTTGACTTTGACCGTTGACTTTGACCGGTCAGTCAAAGTCAACCGTTGACCGTTGACTTGACTTTGACCGTTGACTTTTTGACCAAAAGTCAAACCGGGCCATTTTGACCCGTTTTCGCCCCGGTTCGTTACTTATATCGTTTCTGGACCCAATTGGATTTTAACGGGGTTCCTTCCTTGTGTTTGACTCTCAGATTTGGAGAATTTTGCTTAGTTCGAAACTATTCCTGAGGCGCCACAGTTTACTGAGGATAGGAGGACTCGCCCTAGGGGTATGGGTTATTATACTTTCCGCGTTATACCTAGCCTTGCATGCACGTATATTATTTTTGGTGGGATACCACTAGTATTGATGTTGGCATTCTTACTGGCATGATTATTTTGCATATTGTAGCACGTATATTTTTCACTGATTCTACTGCCTAGTGGATTTTATATGCCATGTTTTGCTTGCCTTTGCTGACGGGTGGTATTTGAGATTTCCTTGAGATTTTTCATGCTTGGCACGTAGATAGTTTTATACCTGCATTTAATATTGTCATGCATTGATTTTCTGCTGTGCCATTTGGAGTTCGATACTGGAGATAACCGTCTGACACTCTTAGCTGGGCCCTTATGCTAGGAGTATCAGGGGGTTTTGCCCAGTTGTAGTGGTAATCCCCACACTTGTTTGGATAGGGTACGCCCCCTTAGAATAGGCGGAATGTAGGGTACGCCCCCTGAGAATAGGCGGAATGGGCTCGGAGGTATGCTCGCCCAGTTACCCGACCTGGCCAGTGTCTGTTCGTTGCTACCCCCGGTATGATAAGTCCACTGCGCGGTTCCCTTGGGCCCAGGGTTGAGTGGTTCGTCCCTCCTAGTGTGCCCTGGTGTGTTTCACGGTGGCCCAGGGCTGAGCGGTTCGTCCCTCCTGGTGGTTGACTTTTTCTCTTCTTACTATGAGGCCCTGCTGGTGCTACCGCGGCCTTTCTATGCTGGTGTGGTTCGGAGGATCCGTGAGTGACCTCCCTTTTCACTGTACACCTGGATATGTGTTTTGATTTCAGCGTTGATGTGGGCATATGTTTGCGATATATCCTTATTTTATGATTAGCCCTCAACCGTTTTAAATGAATAATAATAAGAGAAATAAATAACATGAAAACAGGATTTAAATTTTAAAACGTGCATTGATTTTATATGGCATGCATTCCTAGTGGTAGGTATAACATCCCATACTGAGTTTGTCACTCACCCCATTGACTCCCCCTCTACAGGTAAAGGAAGGAAGGCTAGGAAGTGAGCTTGTTCGTTTTGGGATCTCCTTGTAGTTTCCCCTTTTAGTTTTCTGCCACTTTATTTATGTAAGTAAACATTTGAGACTGTACCTTACTTTGGCCTGTAATTATTTTCATTATCTTGTATCTCTATGATTGTTTGTACTCTCTTATATTTGTTGCTTCGAGGAGGTCCTGGATTAGTGCTAAACTTCCGCACTTGGCCTTAGGTTAGACGGTGGACCTCCCTGAGGTTGATCGTTTAACCTGGCGTTTCTGTTAGGCCCTCTCCCGGGTCGTGACAACAACGAACTTATCCAGATACTCTTATCTTCGCACGAACCCCCAATATATGAATTCTACGGTACTCTTTCATCTATTTAAACACACTCCATACATTATAACAATCTAGGGTATCCCTTTTATAGGTTTATTTCTAAACTTTCATCTTTCTCGACTAGCCGTATTTTAATATTCCTAAAGGTTGTCAATTAGACACAATCCCTACCTACTAAAAACCCATATCTCATAGGGTGTATTCCTCTAATTGTTACTAAACCCTAGATGCGCAAACGCCGTTGATTAAATCGAACTAATCCTACTAATGTATAACTATATTTCTATATGGGGTTTATTGTTATATGTGTATCCTATTATCTTCTCTTCGAGGTTCGCCTAGTAATCCTTCTTACTCACCAATTATTCTCTTCCTTACTAATTTCAGATCTAAATATTTTATCTATCATATGCATATCGTTGCACAGGTAATTAAAATAATACCTGCAATTGTAGAAGGTTGGGCTCCATCGTCGGCGCTGTCAAGCTCGATGAATGCAAAGACTCTCGGTACAACTTTTCTTTGATCTCTGCTATGTTGATCTCGACCCTGATTCGGACAGTCTTTAACAAAATGGCCTGGTTCTCCACACCAATAGCACACGTTCGTACCTACTCTGCACTGTCCCCTGTGCTCTCTCTGGCATTTAGGACAAAGAGGCAACTGAGAAGCCCCTTGTACCAGCTTGCCTTTCCCTCGATCGTTGCCTGGTTGATTTCGGTTCAATAATGGACAATTCATGATATAGTGGCCAGCTTCCCCACATCGATAACACCTATTGGTACGCGTCAGACAATCACCGTAGTGCTTCTTCTGGCATTCGGGACACAGAGGCTTCTGATAAGTTCCTTGTACGCGCTTGTGTCAGCTTTGTTTAGTTTCCTCCCTGCTCATCCTCTTCGTACCACGATTATTGGGAGTGACCACACCTTGGGTCCTTAGGCTTTCCCGGTTTGTCAATATCTCGATCTGATGAGATTGCCTAGCTATAAGTTGAGCTTGTAGGTCTATATGCTGGGCCTGACGGTCCAGAAATTTCGTAAATCGATCTAGCGCGTCATCTCTCGGATCCCTTCCTCGAGTCATAATGTATAAAGCCTAAAACAAATTAAACAGATAATCCTAAGAAACAAAATCAAATAAAGCTATAAAAAGACTTACAGTTGATGAAGGATGTCCGCGTAGTGGCTGTGCAGTCGAGCAGTCTACAGAATCGATTTTAAAACCCGGGGGCTCTGATACCATAAATGTAACACCCCTAATTTCGTACCCGTATTTCCGTAATAAATTTTTCATTTTAAACATTAAACTTATACTTAAGCGGAAACTCAATCAGAATTTAAAACGGAATTGAAATCGGACCTCTAAAACATTTAAAACAAAACGTTTAATAATTAAATAAAACTTAAAACATTTAATTATTAAACAATTAAAACCATTTCAGAAAAGTGGGAGGGCAGAAATGGGATTCTGCCCCTCGAAGCAATCGAAGGCAGCGATCGATCTCTGCTGAAGGCAGAGACCGATCGCCGCACCTTATTGGTAAGGCAGCGATCGATCTCTGCCTTCAGCAGAGACCGATCGCCGCACCCTTGCCTCTCCCAAGCAGCGATCGATCTCTGCTTTGAAGGCAGAGATCGATCGCTGCACATTTACGTGCAGCGATCACCTTAAGCGATCGGACTCCTCTTCCTTTTCCCCTTCTTTTCTTTTTCTCTTCCTTTAGCTTTTGTTTAACACTTTGCTCTCTAGAATTCCAGAGAGCAAAACATATTTCAACTCTCTGGAATCCGGTTTCCAGAGAGCAAACCTTCACACAACACCTCTCTGGAATCCAATTCCAGAGAGCAAATATAAACATTTTAACATCCCATTCATTTTACTCATCAATATTCACAATCAATTCACGAATTCAATCCCTCATAAACGTGTTCTAAACTCGATAGTATGGCGGCGGACTTGGCGAAGTCCAACTGCGTGGGTAGCTCTAAAAACCGAGCTATCCGTAACAACCTACAAACAACATTTCAAATCCTTTTCCTTTAACTTAAACATTTAAACCAAAACATTTTATAACGTTTATCAAAACAGTTTATACCAAAATGTTTTACATACAATTACCAAAACGTTATCTAACCCCTATCCAGATCCAAACAACCTAAATATTCTATACAAATATCAGATCAAAACATCCCAAAATAACCCCAGAGTCCATACATACATCCCCACGGGTCATATCGCGCCTCGACTGCTCAGCGCACTCCCACGGCCATCATCCATCAACTGCTCCTACATCAGGAGGAGGAATATCATTCTCACCTGGGTCAACGTAACCTAGAACGTTACCTACACCATACAGACACATATGAGATATTGAAATCTCAGTAAGCTACGTAAATGCAGATGCATGCGTGCGTATGCCATTCAGAAATCATGCTCAGATTCAGATTACAGATACAGAATTACAGATTACAGATTCATTACGTCACAGACAGACAGAATTGTCACCGAAACCTCTACCCACTAAGCGGAGAGGGCCCATCCAGCGGTCGGACTACCCTTTCCACCTAGAGAGGGGGGGTACACGCTTGCAACACGCACAGCCGTGCCTGAGCCCCATCCCGCGTGACCAGAAACAGACAGATTACGTTTATTCATTCAGATTTCGTTACAGATTTCATTTCAGATATACGTTCCTTTTCTTAAAAACACGTGCAGAAATTCATTTTCATGACTTTCGAAAACCGTGATGCATGAACAGTTCATATCGGCAGAAAGTAAACAAACAGTTCATATCAGCAGACAATATAACATAACCTATAAACAACTAACCTAACTACCCAACCTAAACAACGTAAAACAAGGAACCCTCAAGGATCCTTGATACGACGACGAAGTATGGTGTAGACCTTTCGGTCAAGCAAGTCACGAGAACTTACCTTGAGCGCGCTGGATCTCAAGCTTCGTCCACTGGAGTCGCGTGTCTGAGGTAAAACACGATATTTGCCGTTAAAACCGAGTTAAGCTATTAAACGTCCAAATTAACAAAACCTTAACTAAAGATATTTCCTAATGCCTTAATTCGCCTAATGCCTTAATTCGATTTATTAAGCTAATTCATCGAGCAATCGAACTTTTTCCGAAAACCCTAAAATTCTCGGATTTTTAACTTTTTCACAAATCGATTTATCTTCGTCCGATAATGTCCAATACGTTCAATACGTACTTAGTCAAGGCTAACCTATTAATTACGAGCCCTAATTCGACATTTTTATCGAAACCCTAATCGAAATCCTAACGTTAAATCGACCTAAAACTTGGAATTTAACGCTCAAAGACCGAAGCTACATACCGAGGGTTGCGAGAGGAGAAGAAACCGTGAAGGACGGAGGAGGAACGGAGGTCGGACGGAGCTCGGATTGAAGATCGGCGTCGGCGGCCGAGAGAGAAAAACACTCTCTGTTCGTGCGATCCAGAGAAGAGAAGAAAGGAAGTGAGGAAAAAGAGAGATTTGTGATGTTTAAATAAAAATTGATTTGCAAATTACCATTTTGCCCTTCTCACTTAATTCTATTCGTTTCGTCGTTCGTTTCGTTAATCGTCCAACTATTCAGATTCTCGAAAGTTTCATATTTTGCCAATAACTTCTATTCATTGCCAGGGATTTATTAAAACTGTCCGTTCGCAATTTGGACCTCGTTCGCTATTTTTACGAGAACGTCTTTTACACAACAAAAGGTGTATTTACTCGGAATATAGTGTTTGATCTCCGAAAATTCCCATAAATTCTTTAAAATTCTTATTATTCGTTAGAATCGTAATGACACTTTCTTTTTGTAAAACGGACCTGATTTGACATATTTACCGAAAATGCCATTAAATAATGAAATAATAATATAACATAATATATCTAAAAATCCGTACAAGCCGGATATTACATAAGGTCAAAGGTTAAATAGATGATGTAAGTTAGTCATTTTATAGGACTTTTCACGTTGGAAAATAAGAGGAATAAGAGGAAGTGAAGGGTTGAAAAGTCAACAAAACTAATAAGTTGAGAAGTCAAAATGAAAGAAAGAAAATATATGAAAATAAATGCAAGTTTGTTTTATGGTGATGGCATGGATTTCAAACAGCAAAAAGGGTGAATAATAAAAGGAAATTACTTGGTGTAAAATAAAACACCTCACCAAATTTTGAGTTATCCTTTAAGTCAAAGTTGTTAGTTTTAAGTTGAAAGACAAAAACCATCTCTCCTCTCTTCCTCTCACGAAGCTCTCTTTCTCCCTCCATTTTCGGAAAGCTTCTCCACCAAACCCTACCCTTTTCTCTTGGTTTTCTCAAGGTAAAGCAAGTTTTCGTTGGTATTTGTTAAACCGTATTGATTGTAGGTATAAAAGTGCAAGTATTGGTAGAATATTTTGGGTATTGATAAACCCTAACAGGATGCACGAAATTTCATTTTTTGTTGCTGTGTTTCCTCTTCTAAATGATGCTTATTTATGATGTATAAGCAAGTATATGATAGTTATGGGAAGGAGATGAAGAATAGTAAAGGTTTGTAGAAATTCTGAAATTTATTGTTAAAACAGAGGAGTTTTGGTGTTTATTAATTTCGGTTGAGCTGATGATATTGAGTTGTTAAATAAATTAGACCATTAAAAACTAGACAACCTAAGGTTTGCATAGCATCTTGAATTATCCAATTTAAACCTATATTCAATTTATTACGAATTTTTGAAGTTGGATAAAAATTATGATTTAAAAACCGGGAAGTTTCGGTTATTTTGATAACTGACCTATCTCTTGATTCTAATTTGTTAAATGACTTGTATTGTTGGATAGGGGACTCTTAGTGTAACGACCCTGTTAAGGGCCGAGACCCATTTCATAACTCTCATAGAATACTTACTCTAAATTACTCTCTGTACCCCTTTTTGTTTGTTTTTTTTTTGAACTTTAACCGTCTGCATATCTGACAGAATTCTACCCTTCAAAGACCCGACTCCCATAAGATCATTGGCATAAGTCATCACAGAGTAGAGCGACTAGACTCGGGCATTTAATCCATAACATAATTGGGCAGAAGGAAGAAGCCATCAGTACACTTGACCTCATCATACTTGAACTGCTTGAAAGCGCAGGCATCTACCGGTTGCTAGATGACAAAACCCAAAACTCACTTATGCCGATCGCTAAACGACAAGCACAAAGCTCGCTTCTGTCGGTTATCATGTGCATCTCACGTGACTTACTTAACATCGCCAGCAAGAGACATCGCCCGATGATAAACAATCATTCACCATCCACCGATGACGTCAGCCGGATGATATCTTCATCCATCAGAGGCATCATCCGGTGGACGTGTGCAATGCACGTGACTCACTTACCTCATCTGACAGGAGACATCATCCGGTGAACAAACGACTAAATACTTTACTTACATCATCCGGTGAGTAAACACTCGACATCATCCGATGACGTCAGCCGGAAGACTCAATCGTTCAACTTCTATCATTCGACATCCGCCGATGACGTCAGCCGGATGATACACTCATCCGACTCCTATCACTCAGCAGTAAAACACGATAATCATCAAGCAACTTCAACCAACAGAAAAATACCCCGACTCTCATAGATTTCAACTTGATAGGCATAAACCTTAAACGAATAAAAATCATAGACTCATTCAGGATACGTGAAGCGGAAGACTTAATTAAGCAGATCATGCTATAAACTTAAATCATTCCTCGAACTCAGAGATCAAATAGACAAATCCCAACATCCCAAAGTTATAAAAAGAAATCTCATCCTACACAGACTTCAGTCTTTCATAAACCTTACTGACTTAATGTGAGCATAACCGCGGGTCAATATCGCCTGCCAGCCACAAATCTCCACCCTGAGCACCTTCCAGCAACCGATCTTAAATATCCTCATTAACTTTGAGATCCTCACCTGAAAACTCGTCACCTACATCATAAGGTTTAAACTATAAGCCTAATGCTTAGTAAGGAATGCAAACTAACATGTATTCATGAATGTACAGTTGAGAGAAAACATGTTCATGATCATTTATCATTCTTGTTTCTTTTCATCGTTTTCATCATATGGATTAAAGGAGGATTTGTGCCGTAAAAGGGGGGTTGACAGTGATTTTGATCATATTCCCTTTCGGGTCGTTTTCATGGTCCCTCTTTGGACTATGGCATACGTCGACCTGCCCCCAACCCTCACTTAATCATGTTGTATGAGATCGTTTTCATATTCATTCTCATATCTTGTTCATGGAGAAAACATGCTCATAAATCATTTTCATATGCTTGAGGAGTAAATCATGATGCATGACATGAATGTTCTTAAATCATCAGACTATGAAAATTATCATACTAGACAGTTGACTTCATAGACTCTAACAGAATATCACATAACATAGTTCTCAAACATCCGTAAATCATCCAAGTACAAACTATCTTACTAACTTAAAACAAACATCAACATAAGTAACAGACAATAGTTTAAATAACTTTTAATCATCGTATCAGTTTCTACCTAGCATCCTTATGATGTAGGGCCCTAATGGCCGGGAATCCTACACATTCACTTACCTGGTTTCCTTAGCAACTTGAGCTCCTTTTCTTCAGACTTCTTCACCTAAAACATTACATTGTAGTAGTTAAAATAAAAATCCTAATAGTCCTAATCACAAATCATCCTAGAATCTAATAACTAAAGTCATTCCAGAATCCCTTAGTCTAGTTCTCTGTGTGCAGTCTGAAATCCAAAACCAAAGTAGCTAGGTTCAACTAACGATTAATCAGGGTCGGTTATATTAAATGTCCAGAATCGATTCAAAAATGCTATTACCAAACACCGATTATAAATGTTCCTACTATTATTCGTCCATATATGAAATCCCAAGTTCAACTGAAAAACAGTACTCAAATAGATAACCAGCAATCCACATTGTCTGAGTCTTACCTAGGGCGTCGATTGTCGAAGTGGGGAAGGAGAAATCCGTCGTCGATGAGAGTGTCGCTGGCGGAGAGGGAGACAGCTCGGGGAAATGAGAGGATGCAGAAGGGAATGTCAGTTATAGTGAGGTTTAAAAGTTTCCATTTCCTATTTATAGTTAATCCAACCATTCTTAATTACAAATCCTACTATCCAACCTAATTTATGACACATGCACATGAATTAAGCCTTGTCATAAAATTCCAAACTGAAAAGATTAAAATAAACATGGTCGTTAAAACAGTTAAGAAAGTCACCTAGTCAAACTCGTCGGGTGTTACATCCACCCCTCCTTAAACAAAATTTTGGTCCTCGAAAATTGCTCAAACAAAGAGCTCAGGATATTTGTCCAGCATGTCTTGTTGTCGTTCCCATGTAGCTTCTTCAATACCATAATTCATCCATAAGACTTTCACCAGTGGGATTTCTTTATTTCGAAGAGTCTTTACCGCAGATTCCATAATCCTTACTGGTTTCTCTTCATACTCTAGGGTCGGCTCGATATCGATTCCAGTTGGCTTAACAACATGTGCTGGATCACGTATGCATTTCCTTAACATTGACACATGGAAGACATTATGTACATTTTCCAGTGATGGAGACAATTGCAGTTTGTAAGCTGTACTGCCAATCCTAGCTAAGACGGGGAATGGTCCAATAAATCGCGGATTAAGCTTTCCCTTCTTACCAAATCTTAAAACTCCCTTAAAGGGTGAAATCTTTAAGAAAACTTCGTCTCCAACAGCAAACTCAAGGTCTCTCCTTCTTTGGTCTGCAAAACTCTTATGTCGGCTTTGTGTAGTCACCATTCTTCTCCTAATAATGGCAATCTTATCTGACATCTGCTGCAAAATCTCGGGTCCAAGGAGTTTTGCTTCACCAACTTCATCCAAGTGTAAGGGTGATCTACATTTCCTACCATACAACGCCTCGTAGGGTGCCATGCCGATAGTGGACTGGTAACTATGGTTGTAGGAGAATTCAATTAAGGGCAAATGTCGACTCCAAGATGTCTGAAAATCTAGCACACATGCTCTCAACATATCCTCGAGTATCTGAATTGTCCGCTCAGATTGTCCATCGGTTTGTGGGTGAAAAGCAGTGTTGAAAGATAACTTCGATCCTAATGTGCTCTGAAGACTCTGCAAGAATCTTGAGGTGAACCTGGGATCACGGTCAGAGACTATAGATATCGGAATCCCATGCAATATGATAATTTCCTGAACATACAGATCAGCAAGCTGGTCCATCGTGTATGTTGTCTTCATGGGTAGGAAGTGAGCTGACTTCGTCAATCTGTCAACCACAACCCAGATGCTGTCATGACCTTTAGTTGTCTTAGGTAGTCCAACAACAAAATCCATGGCAATGTTTTCCCATTTCCATTCGGGGATCGGTAAGGGTTGAAGGGTACCTCCTGGGCGTTGGTGCTCTGCTTTAACTTGTTGGCATACAAGACATGACTCCACATACTTGGCAACATCCCTCTTCATATTTGGCCACCAATAATGTAACCTTAAATCCCGATACATCTTGGTGTTACCAGGGTGTACAGAGAAAGAAGATGAGTGAGCCTCAGCCAAGATCAACTCACGCAACTCCTTGACACTTGGAATGTACCATCGATTCCTAAATTTCAGAATACCATCATTGGAGAGACTGAATTCAGAGGGGGCACCATGTAACTTACTCACCATACTATTATTCTCCTTTGAATCCTTCTGTTGTGCCTCTTTGATCTTATCCAAAATAGTTGGTCGAATGGTTAAATCAGCAAGTAAAGTTGACAACTCAGGAACTATTTCCAACTAAAACTTCTGAACTTCCTTCCATAATGGTACATACATGGTTGATACAGCAGGTTGCATTGTCTTAGACATCCTCCTTAAAGCATCGGCTACAGCATTAGCCTTGCCCAGGTGGTATTTAATCTCAAAGTCATAATCCTTAACAAATTCCAACCAATATCTTTGTCTCATGTTTAATTCCTTTTGGGTGAATAGGTACTTCAGGCTCTTATGGTCAGAAAACACCTATCACTGTCGACCATATAAATAGTGTCTCTACATCTTTAATGCAAAAACAACTGCGGCTAGCTCTAAATCATGAGTGAGGTAATTCTATTCATAACTCTTCAGCTGCCTAGAGGCATACGCCACAACCTTACCTTCTTGCATCAAAACACACCCCAGACCAACTTTGGATGCATCATAGAAAACATTAAACTTTCCTTCTTTGGTTGGGAGAGTCAATAATAGGGCTGTTGTCAACTTCAGCTTAAGTGTCTGGAAGCCATCTTCACAAGCTTCAGTCCAAGAGTACTTGGTGTCCTTTTTTGTTAAATTAGTTAAAGGTTTAGCTATCATAGAAAATCTCTTAATAAACTTCCTATAATAACCTGCCAGACCAAGGAAACTGCGGACGTCACTGGCATTCCTTGGCTATGGCCAATCCTTAACTGCCTGAACTTTGGTTGGATCTACTGATACACCTTCGGCTGAGATGACATGGCCTAAGAAGTTGACCTTATCCAACCAGAACTCACACTTAGACAGCTTTGCATAAAGCTACTGCTGTTTTAATGTCGTCAAAATCACTCTTAAATGTTCTGCATGGTCAGCCTCAGTACGTGAGTATATTAGTATATCATCTATAAACACAATCACAAAGTTGTCCAAATACTCACAAAACACACGATTCATCAAGTCCATAAAGGCTGCAGGCACATTAGTCAGTCCAAACGACATCAGAAAAAATTCATAGTGTCCGTAGTGGATCCTGAAGGCTGTTTTTGGTATATCACTCTCCTTAACCTTCAGTTGGTAGTAACCCGAGCGTAAGTCAATCTTTGAAAACACCTTAGCTCCTTGTAATTGGTCAAACAGGTCATCAATTCGGGGTAAAGGATATTTATTCTTAATTGTTAACTTGTTTAGCTCTCTATAGTCAATACACATTCTAAGAGAACCATCTTTCTTCTTAACGAAGAGGACAGGTGCACCCCAGGGAGAACTACTAGGGCGTATAAATCCCTTGTCAACTAATTTCTGCAGTTGGACTTTTAATTCCTTCAGCTCAATAGGTGCCATGCGGTAAGGGTTCTTGGATATAGGTAATGCCTCGGGATATGTAACAATTACAAAGTCAATTTCTCTATCAGGTGGTAACCCGGGCAAGTCGTCTAAAAAGGTTTCAGGAAACTCTCGGACTATAAGAATGTCTTGTACTTTAACTTTATCCGTCACCCGAACATCAACTACACTAGCTAGATAACTCTCACAGCCACCTTTCAATAACTGTTGAGTCTCTAGAGAGGATATAATTGGTATTTTACTTATTTTTGGGATAGCTTGGAATGTATATCGATCTCCATTCGGGGGTCGAAATTCAACCAAACCAGACCTACAACTTATTGTGGCATGGTGTCTGAATAACCAATCCATCCCTAGTATAACTTCATACCCCTTCATGTCAATTACAATCAGCTCTACGTATAACTTCTTATCTCTTAAGGACACAATGTCACCCTTCACTGTCTGTTCAGGATGTAAGGATTTCCCTGACGGTAACATGACACTATATGGCCTATCAGCTGGTAAGTATCCTAACTTATGCTTACAGACAAACAGGGTTGCTATAAATGAGTGGGTGGCCCCCCGTGTCTATAAGTGTGTAAGCGGAAATACCACAAATCATAATTGTACCTGTTATGACCGTATGCTGCACAGCATCTTCATTCTCCATCATAGCAAAGACTCTGGGTGCTATTCTTGGTCGATTGGGGTCTGGTGGTATGGGGCAGTCTCTGACTACATGTCCGACCTTGTCACATTTGTAGCAACGGCCAGAGTGTAGCTTGCACTCGCCATGGTGGTTCTTCTGGCAGTTGGAGCATAAATGGGCTAATGGTCGTTTTCCTTTTCCTTGATCATCATTTGGATTGAAGGGTCTCTTTATACCTTGCTGTTGTTGTTGTGGTCCTCTGTTCTGTTGCGGTTGCCATCCTTTGTTCTGACGTGGTGGCGGCTGAGTTTCCTTAATGAACTTCCTTGGCTGTTCACGCTGTGCATATGTCGTTATCTCGGCTTCTTCCTGTAACGACCCTAACACTGTACCCTAGTTTCCCGTATTATTGTTATTATTATTATTATTTTTATCCTAGTGAACTTCGTAATCATTTGAGCGGAATTTACATTGTAGACTAATTCGTTAAAATCATTCGAAAACTATTCTTAGAATCACTAAAATAAAGCTTGAAACAATTTAAATAAAACTTAAAACAATTGTTTAAAAACAATTTAAATCAATTAAATTCATCGGCCAAGGAGCGAAGGGCAAAAGGGACATCTTGTCCCAAAAGACAGGGGAGATCGATCATGGCGATCGATGGCGATCAAACGGCATGTCCTCTGGAATCCGATTTCCAGAGGACTGTTTCTCTGCCTCTTCTTCTTTTTCTTTCTTCCTCTTTCTTCTTTCTTTTCCTTTTCTCACTTCAACTACACCTAAACACCTAAACACACTTAAACACTTCATCATAAATCACTCTTAACCTCATTCATTCTTTAATTCTTCAGCCACCAAACCTAATCATAACATAATAGAAAACATAGTGGAACTTCATAAAGACGAACTGCATGGATCCGTTTGAAAACCGAATAATCCCTACGAGTTTAAAATCACCAAGCAGTCCAGATATCTTCAATAAAATACTTTTTAAAACAGTTTATCAAAACATCAAAACATCAATCACTTAACTATCCAGAACCAAACATCCTAAAATGTTCTATCTTTGCACTCTTCCTACGTTTCTATCTATCCAACCACAAAACGTTTACTTACATCCTCACGGGTCAAAATCGCACCAACTGCGCCAACGCACTCCCACGGGCATCCTTCTTCAACCAGCGTGATCATCTAACATAGGAACGTCTTTTCAGATTCACCTACACCATAAGGATGCCTATGAGAATAAATCTCAGTAAATTCTACGTAAATGACAATGCGTAAACATGTATATGCAATTTTCATAAATTCCTGTGCATTCGATTCATTTATTATATCGTACATTCATTTCATTTGTCAGATAGTCGTCACATTTTTCAGTTCATACATTCATTCATTTATCATATAGTCATCTCATTTCAGTTCATACATTCATTCATTCATTTATCAGATAGTCGTCTCATTTCAGTTCATACATTCATTCATTTATCAGATAGTCATCTCATTTCAGTTCATACATTCATTCATTTATCAGATAGTCAACTCATTTCAGTTCATACATTCATTCATTTATCAGATAGTCATCTCATTTCAGTTCATACATTCATTCATTTATCAGATAGTCATCTCATTTCAGTTCATACATTCATTCATTTATCAGATAGTCATCTCATTATTAGCTGTCAGCTGTCATAGTCATCTCATACTAGTCGTCATAGTCATCTCATATTAGTCGTCTCATTTCATGTCATCATATTTCCTTTTCTTTCATGAAATCCATGCATAAAATTCATTTTCATGATGTTTATAAAACAGTGATGCATGACAATACAAACATAACATAGACATACAACGTACATACCATCAAACAATACAAGCATAACCTATAAAAGGCTTAACCCTAAACTACCCAACCAAAGCGAATAATCACACATAACTCCAAATATCCTCGACAACGAAACACGACATATGGTGTAGGCCTATCGGCCACAGCAAGTCACGAGAACTTACCTGTCGTCTGTAGCTCGCTGGGTTTGGCACCTCACGTCACATATGGCTCGACCTATGACAAACATTCAAGCTTCATTAAAATCAAGCCTACATTCACCAATTACTCTCAAACTACTATTTCTAGCCTGATCCAATTAAAACCTAACTAAACGGGCAACTAATTTGGGTTTGGTAAAAATTGACCCAAACTTCAGACGCGCGTAACTTTCGCGTCGGTTATCGGAATCGAACGATTCCAGCGGCCACGCACTCCTCTAATAACCTAGTTTAACATACAAAGAAAGAATTCAAAACTATTAACAATAGCTAGGTCAAAATAGCAAAAATCCAATTCTGCCATAAACCGGGAATTTCCCCTTTTCCGATTTTCCATCAATTCTCGCTCATTTCCTCACCAATCGATCACCACCAAACCAATTAGCTTAATCTAACTAAAAAAACAAGTTTCCAATTCAGAAAACCCGAGGCTCAAACTAGGGTTCTCTGTTTCAGCTCAACCCGAGCTCTCCTTTGCCAGGAGACCTTCGCCGACCTTAAGCTCGACCATTCACTGTCGAGAACGGCCAAAAACGGCCGGTGATCGGAGCTCAACGCAGTTTGTCACCCTCGGCCACAAACCGAGCAAGAAACAGGGAAAGAACTCACCGGTTTTCGATCAGGTCTGGCGCGGAAAAGCCGAACCGAGCTCTGGCTTCAGCTCACCGGAGTTTGCTCGTCTGAACGGTGGCCAGAATCGCGTGGTCGCCGGAGGAACGTCGCTCGGCTCTCTCTGTCGCTCTCGGGTGCTCGGGCCGAAATGAAGAAGCAGAATGGCTTCGTGAGAAGCCATTCTGTTTTTAATTAAAAATAAAATTTTATTTTTATTTTATTTTATTTCATTATTTATTTAATTAATTTATTTATTTATTTTAACCAATTACTAAATCGCCATCATGTAAAGGCTACGTACGTCATGGAAATTTTTCCGGGTGTTACACTTCCAATTCCAAGGCCTTAGCCGTCACTTCACCATATGGTATATCATGTATTCCAGCAGTTTTTACTCTCATACACAAACTCGGCTTCAATCCTTGAACGAACTGGTGGATCTTGTCCTCATCAACCTCAACCAATCGGGGAGCAAACCGTGATAAAGCCTCAAACCTACATATGTAATCCGCCACAGAGCCAGTTTGACGCAAATTCATGAACTCCTTCTTCTTGGTGGCCCGAACGGTCCTATTGAAATATTTATCAAAGAAAGCAGTCTTAAACGTTTCCCAGGTCATAGATCCTGCATTAATGGTGCTCTGGATTGAGTCCCACCAATGCCTTGCACTCAGTTCCAAATGAAAAACAACATAAGTGACCCTATCTCCTTCATCGACCTTGGCGTACTTGAACATGTCCTCCATTTTCTGAATCCATTCCTCAGCATAAACAGGATCCGAAACTTTGGCCATTAAATGCTGGGGGTCTAAGTCTATGGAAGCGTTCGCCACCATGATCATGGTTTGAATTAGAGCTAGAGTTCCCATGCTTTTCCCTGGTGGTCATAAGCTGCTCGATTTGGCGTGATTGGCGTATAACCAACTCCGTTAGCTGAGTAATAGTGGTACTATCCACATTGTCTTCTCTCTGTTGTCCCCTCACCATTTTGGGACTCCTAAGAAAATAATCATAACATATCTTAACTTAATGACATTACTAAAATCATAAAAACTTACAGTTGCTGGAGTGTACTTAGATGGCAATCTGTGCTGGGAGGCAGTCTGCAGAATCGATTTTAGAACCCGATTTTTGCTCTGATACCATAATTGTAACGACCCCGTTAAGGGCCGAGACCCATTTCATAACTCTCATAGAATACTTACTCTAAATTACTCTCTGTACCCCTTTTTGTTTGTTTTTTTTTTGAACTTTAACCGTCTGCATATCTGACAGAATTCTACCCTTCAAAGACCCGACTCCCATAAGATCATTGGCATACGTCATCATAGAGTAGAGCAACTAGACTCGGGCATTTAATCCATAACATAATAGGGCAGAAGGAAGAAGCCCTCAGTACACTCAACCTCATCATACTTGAACTGCTTGAAAACGCAGGCATCTACCGGTTGCTAGACGACAAAACCCAAAACTCACTTATGCCGATCGTTAAACGACAAGCACAGAGCTCGCTTCTGCCGGTAGTGTGTTTCTATATCATCCGGTTATCATGTGCATCTCACGTGACTTACTTAACATCGCCAGCAAGAGACATCGCCCGGTGATCAATAATCATTCACCATCCACCGATGACGTCAGCCGGATGATGTCTTCATCCATCAGAGGCATCATTCGATGGACGTGTGCAATGCACGTGACTCACTTACCACATCCGACAGGAGACATCATCCGGTGAACAAACAACTAAATACTTTACTTACATCATCCGGTGATGAAACACTCGACATCATCCGATGACGTCAGCCGGAAGACTCAATCGTTCAACTTCTATCATTCGACATCCACCGATGACGTCAGCCGGATGATACACTCATCCGACTCCTATCACTCAGCAGTAAAACACGATAATTATCAAGCAACTTCAACTAACAGAAAAATACCCCGACTCTCATAGATTTCAACTTGATAGGCATAAACCTTAAACGAATAAAAATCATAGACTCATTCAGGATACGTGAAGCGGAAGACTTAATTAAGCAGATCATGCTATAAACTTAAATCATTCCTCGAACTCAGAGATCAAATAGACAAATCCCAACATCCCAAAGTTATAAAAAGAAATCTCATCCTACACAGACTTCAGTCTTTCATAAACCTTACTGACTTAATGTGAGCATAATCGCGGGTCAATATCGCCTGCCAGCCACAAATCTACACCCTGAGCACCTTCCAGCAACCGAGCTTAAACATCCTCATTAACTTTGAGATCCTCACCTGAAAACTCGTCACCTACATCATAAGGTTTAAACTATAAGCCTAATGCTTAGTAAGGAATGTAAACTAACATGTATTCATGAATGTACAGTTGAGAGAAAACATGTTCATGATCATTTATCATTCTTGTTTCTGTTCATCGTATTCATCATATCGATTAAGGGAGGATTTGTCTCGTAAAAGGGGGGTTGACAGTGATTTTGATCATATTCCCTTTCGGGTCGTTTTCATGGTCCCTCTTTGGACTGTGGCATACGTCAACCCGCCCCCAAGCCTCACTTAATCATGTTGTATGAGATCGTTTTCATATTCATTCTCGTATCTTGTTCATGGGGAAAACATGCTCATAAATCATTTTCATATGCTTGAGGAGTAAATCATGATGCATGACATGAATGTTCTTAAATCATCAGACTATGGAAATTATCATACTAGACAGTTGACTTCATAGACTCTAACAGAACATCACATAACATAGTTCTCAAACATCCGTAAATCATCCAAGTACAAACTATCTTACTAACTTAAAACAAACATCAACATAAGTAACAGACAATAGTTTAAATAACTTTTAATCATCGTATCAGTTTCTACCTAGCATCCTTATGATGTAGGGCCCTAATGGCCGGGAATCCTACACATTCACTTACCTGGTTTCCTTAGCAACTTGAGCTCCTTTTCTTCAGACTTCTTCACCTAAAACATTACATTGTAGTAGTTAAAATAAAAATCCTAATAGTCCTAATCACAAATCATCCTAGAATCTAATAACTAAAGTCATTCCAGAATCCCTTAGTCTAGTTCTCTGTGTGCAGTCTGAAATCCAAAACCAAAGTAGCTAGGTTCAACTAACGATTAATCAGGGTCGGTTATATTAAATGTTCAGAATCGATTCAAAAATGCTATTACCAAACACCGATTATAAATGTTCCTACTATTATTCGTCCATATATGAAATCCCAAGTTCAACTGAAAAACAGTACTCAAATAGATAACCAGCAATCCACATTGTCTGAGTCTTACCTAGGGCGTCGATTGTCGAAGTGGGGAAGGAGAAATCCGTCGTCGATGAGAGTGTCGCTGGCGGAGAGGGAGACAGCTCGGGGAAATGAGAGGATGCAGAAGGGAATGTCAGTTATAGTGAGGTTTAAAAGTTTCCATTTCCTATTTATAGTTAATCCAACCATTCTTAATTACAAATCCTACTATCCAACCTAATTTATGACACATGCACATGAATTAAGCCTTGTCATAAAATTCCAAACTGAAAAGATTAAAATAAACATGGTCGTTAAAACAGTTAAGAAAGTCACCTAGTCAAACTCGTCGGGTGTTACATCCACCCCTCCTTAAACAAAATTTTGGTCCTCGAAAATTGCTCAAACAAAGAGCTCAGGATATTTGTCCAGCATGTCTTGTTGTCGTTCCCATGTAGCTTCTTCAATACCATAATTCATCCATAAGACTTTCACCAGTGGGATTTCTTTATTTCGAAGAGTCTTTACCGCAGATTCCATAATCCTTACTGGTTTCTCTTCATACTCTAGGGTCGGCTCGATATCGATTCCAGTTGGCTTAACAACATGTGCTGGATCACGTATGCATTTCCTTAACATTGACACATGGAAGACATTATGTACCTTTTCCAGTGATGGAGACAATTGCAGTTTGTAAGCTGTACTGCCAATCCTAGCTAAGACGGGGAATGGTCCAATAAATCGCGGATTAAGCTTTCCCTTCTTACCAAATCTTAAAACTCCCTTAAAGGGTGAAATCTTTAAGAAAACTTCGTCTCCAACAGCAAACTCAAGGTCTCTCCTTCTTTGGTCTGCAAAACTCTTATGTCGGCTTTGTGCAATCACCATTCTCCTCCTAATAATGGCAATCTTAACTGACATCTGCTGCAAAATCTCGGGTCCAAGGAGTTTTGCTTCACCAACTTCATCCAAGTGTAAGGGTGATCTACATTTCCTACCATACAACGCCTCGTAGGGTGCCATACCAATAGTGAACTGGTAACTATTGTTGTAGGAGAATTCAATTAAGGGCAAATGTCGACTCCAAGATGTCTGGAAATCTAGCACACATGCTCTCAACATATCCTCGAGTATCTGAATTGTCCGCTCAGATTGTCCATCGGTTTGTGGGTGAAAAGCAGTGCTGAAAGATAAATTCGATCCTAATGTGCTCTGAAGACTCTGCCAGAATCTTGAGGTGAACCTGGGATCACGGTCAGAGACTATAGATATCGGAATCCCATGCAATCTAATAATTTCCTGAACATACAGATCATCAAGCTGGTCCATCATGTAAGTTGTCTTCATGGGTAGGAAGTGAGCTGACTTCGTCAATCTGTCAACCACAACCTAGATGTTGTCATGACTTTTAGTTGTCTTAGGTAGTCCAACAACAAAATCCATGACAATGTTTTCCCATTTTCATTCGGGGATCGGCAAGGGTTGAAGGGTACCTCTTGGGCGTTGGTGCTCTGCTTTAACTTGTTGGCATACAAGACATGACTCCACATACTTGGCAACATCCCTCTTCATATTTGGCCACAAATAATGTAACCTTAAATCCCGATACATATTGGTGTTACCAGGGTGTACAGAGAAAGAAGATGAGTGAGCCTCAGCCAAGATCAACTCACGCAACTCCTTGACACTTGGAATGTACCATCGATTCCTAAATTTCAGAATACCATCATTGGAGAGACTGAATTCAGAGGGGGCATCATGTAACTTACTCACCATACTATTATTCTCTTTTGAATCCTTCTGTTGTGCCTCTTTGATCTTATCCAAAATAGTTGGTCGAATGGTTAAATCAGCAAGTAAAGTTGACAACTCAGGAACTATTTCCAACTAAAACTTCTGAACTTCCTTCCATAATGGTACAAACATGGTTGATACAGCGGGCTGCATTGTCTTAGACATCCTACTTAAAGCATCGGCTACAGCATTAGCCTTGCCCGGGTGGTATTTAATCTCAAAGTCATAATCCTTAACAAATTCCAATCAACGTCTTTGTCTCATGTTTAATTCCTTTTGGGTGAATAGGTACTTCAGGCTCTTATGGTCAGAAAACACCTCGCACTGTCGACCATATAAATAGTGTCTCTAGATCTTTAATGCAAAAACAACTGCGGCTAGCTCTAAATCATGAGTGGGGTAATTCTGTTCATAACTCTTCAGCTGCCTAGAGGCATACGCCACAACCTTACCTTCTTGCATCAAAACACACCCCAGACCAACTTTGGATGCATCACAAAAAACACTAAACTTTCCTTCTTCGGTTGGGAGAGTCAATAAAGGGGCTGTTGTCAACTTCAGCTTAAGTGTCTAGAAGCCATCTTCATAAGCTTCACTCCAAGAGTACTTGGTGTCCTTCTTTGTTAAATTAGTTAAAGGTTTAGCTATCATAGAAAATCCCTTAATAAACTTTCTATAACAACCTGCTAGACCAAGGAAACTGTGGACTTCATTGACATTCTTTGGTTGTGGCCAGTCCTTAACAGCCTGAATCTTGGTTGGATCTACTGATATGCCCTCAGCAAAGATGACATGGCCTAAAAAGTTGACCTTATCCAGCCAGAACTCACACTTAGACAGCTTTGCATAAAGCTACTGCTGTTTTAATGTCGTCAAAACCACTCTTAAATGTTTTGCATGATCAGCCTCAGTACGTGAGTATATTAGTATATCATCTATAAACACAATCACAAACTTGTCCAAATACTCACGAAACACACGATTCATCAAGTCCATAAAGGCTGCAGGCGCATTAGTCAGTCCAAACGACATCACAAGAAATTCATAGTGTCCGTAGCGGGTCCTGAAGGCTGTTTTTGGTATATCACTCTCCTTAACCTTCAGTTGGTAGTAACCCGAGCGTAAGTCAATCTTTGAAAACACCTTAGCTCCTTGTAATTGGTCAAACAGGTCATCAATTTGGGGTAAAGGATATTTATTCTTAATTGTCAATTTGTTTAGCTCTCTGTAGTCAATACACATTCTAAGAGAACCATCTTTCTTCTTAACGAAGAGGACAGGTGCACCCCAGGGAGAACTACTAGGGCGTATAAATCCCTTGTCAACTAATTCATGCAGTTGGACTTTTATTTCCTTCAGCTCAACAGGTGCCATGCGGTAAGGGTTCTTGGATATAGGTAATGCCTCGGGATATGTATCAATTACAAAGTCAATTTCTCTATCAGGTGGTAACCCGGGCAAGTCGTCCAAAAAGGCTTCAGGAAACTCTCGGACTATAGGAATGTCTTGTACTTTTACTTTATCCGTCACCCGAACATCAACTACACTAGCTAGATAACTCTCACAGCCACCTTTCAATAAGTGTTGAGTCTCTAGAGAGGATATAATTGGTATTTTACTTATTTTTGGGATAGCTTGGAATGTATACCGATCTCCATTCGGGGGTAAGAATTCAATCAAACCAGACCTACAACTTATTATGGCATGGTGTCTGAATAACCAATCCATCCCTAGTATAACTTCATACCTCTTCATGTCAATTACAATCAGCTCAACGTATAACTTGTTATCTCCTAAGGACACAATGTCACCCTTCACTATATGTTCAGAATGTAAGGATTTCCCTGACGGTAACATGACACTATATGGCCTATCAGCTGGTAAGTATCCTAACTTATGCTTACAGACAAACAGGGTTGCTATAAATGAGTGGGTGGCCCCCATGTCTATAAGTTGTAAGCGAAAC